>CM022952.1:49788073-50369169 GCA_012931725.1 Litsea cubeba
CAGCCTAAAACAGGGGGAGAATGAATCAACATATGACTTCATTCACAAGTGGAAAGCAATGGCATACAAATGCTCTGATGTATTGCCACAAGCGTCGCTAGTCGACATCTGCCGAAACACATGAGAGCCAGAATCCGCTCCATGATCATCGGCAACAAAATCAAAAAACCTGGGAGAACTCCTAGAAGCTTCCATGGAAGCTGAAACGGTGATTAAAGACCTCAACAGTCAGAAATCATCAAGAAAAGAGCCAACCGCCATTGCAACCTCTAAACCAAAGAAGAAAGAGGTCCTCAATGTGCAGACCAAGTCAGCTCCTCAGCCACCAAAGAAAGCTGAAAACAAAGCTGCTGGTAAGAGACCTGAACTCTCAGACGCCTTCAAAGAACGAGTAGAGAAGAAATACCCGTTTGATGAAGATGTTGATGAAATCTTCGGGGCTCTTGTGGCGAACGGCCAAGCTCACCTTGCCTGAACCAAAAAGATCGGGTGATGTTGGCAAAACCAACGATCCTCGGTACTAGTCCATACCACCAGATGATCTCGCATCCTCTCAATCAATGCTTCGTTGTGAGGAGAAAATAAATGAGATGTGGAAAACGGAGTCATCACCTTTGACAAAAACTATGGGTCTGCCTCCGTCAACATGGTGACATGTGGACAAACATCAAGATCACCGAAGAAGAAGATCACTACTTCCTTCAAGGTGATAAACTCAATCGAAGCGTTCGAGAAACTGGTTCCTTACCCGACACCAGACGGACAACCGATATGGGTACATCCCGATCTCCTGGAAGATGAAAATTGGGAGGTCGTGAAAACAAAGCCTACAGCTCAACAGCGAAGGCAGGCTAGGAAACATCTCCTCAAGCTCAAACGGCAAGAGAAGACCCAGCCAAAACTAGAGGTCAAAGAAAAGGCAGAGGCTTCCTCTACCGCTTCACTGGAGGTAACAAAAACATCCCTTCCAGAGACTTCAAAGGGGTAAGGAAATTCACTCTCAGTGATTTCATGCCACCTCAATTTAAAGAAGCCATGCAGGAGGCATCATACTCTTGCAATTCGGTAGTTGGATTCTCCATTGATGGATACGAATCCAGCGACACCGATGATGGATTCGAATCCAACTACACAGATGAGTGGGAGGAGTCCCTTGAAACAGGAGAATATCTCTCCGATGAAGAATGGGTTCCTGAGTCTCATCTTATTCCAGTAATCTGGTATAACCCCCTACAGCCACAAGGATCCTGGTCTGATGATGAAGAAGACCAAGAAGCTGTACAAGAAAATGCTGCTGAACCAGCACCTCTCATCACTCCAGTGGAAATCAACAATGTTGAGCCACAAAGAGATGATGAAGAAGAAGATCCGGCTCCCATGCCTGATCTTGAAGAATATGCAAGGATCTTGCAGCGACTCGCTCTAGAACAAGAGCAAGAACGCGTCAACGAGCCTCCTCGCAATCCAGAGCCTGAAGTCCCTGAAGACCACCAGGTACATCCTCCCTTAACTCCTGAAAATGGAGAAAATTGCTGGATAGACGATCCTCTCACATCCGAGGATGAGTCTGACTCCGATCAGGCAACGTCTCCCGTCAGAGCTTCTGTAATGTGATAATTCGGGATTATAGCTCTTCCGAAGCATCGTCTGATGAGAGCACTTACACTCCGGCGATGCCTAGCAATATATCTTCTGGAGCCACCTCGTCTCACGTGACTTTCACTGAGATGACACCCTCTCAGGTTTCTTCTCCTGAGACTGTGACTTCAAAGTTCACCACCCTTCCTGACTGAAGAATTCCCAACCATTGATGCTTGGGACGATGAATTAGTCAACGAAGAAGAAAGATTGCTGGATGCTGTTCAAGGACTTGTTCCCGGAAAATGCTCCATGCAACACAATTACTGAGGATGGGAACTCTGCTGCTGATACATCCTCAGCAAATGAAAAACGACAGCCTCTTGATCCTGAAGACAATCTTCCAAACGAAGACCCTTCTCAAGAAGCTCTCGAAGTTGGTAGAGGCACCCGCTCTGGCCGGGACTACCACAAAAATTACAACCAATCTTCATTTACATATGTAAATCCTTCGGGAAAAGATGTTGTAAGTGCCCCTAGTGGCAACAATGATGAACATGCAGGCCCTAAGGAGGCTTTCAAGTATGACTTGATTGAACACTTCAAGCACATACCTGCACGTCTGCACATCCTAGATTTGTTGCGAATGTCTCCGCACACTCGTGATAATCTCATTTCGGAATTACAAAAGCTGAATGAGGATGTCGACAAACATGCCCCGCAAGTCCTCCAAATTGAAATGGATTACCGGGTCAAAAACTCAGAAGCCTCCTCCAAGGGAGAAAAGAAGAAAACTGAGGGATCATGCATTAAATGCCTCTCGGTTAAAAAAGCAGCCAATGCAACCATTGCCTTCACAAAGGATGACCTCCTACTTGGCGAAACCAGGCATAACCGACCCCTGTACTTCACAGGGTGTATCAAGGAAATGCCTATGCATAGAGTTCAGATCGACCCAGGTTCTGCACTCAACCTTATCTCCACATCGGCTCTTGAAGAGTTGGGCATCCCACCCAGCAAACTGAGCCACACATCTGTATCTATCTTTGGATACGATGGGAGTACTCAAAGGCCTATCGGCAAAATCAGGTTCAAATTGCAAATAGGTGATCTTATCGCTGAGGTCACAGTGTATGCAATAAAGACCCCTTCATGCTACAACATCCTTCTCGGACGCCCTTGGATCCATGAGAATGGTGTTGTCCCTTCAACTCTACATCAATGCATCAAGTTTGTTGGTGACGACGGCATGATACATCGAGTCTTTGCGGACAGAAAACCCTTCAAAGGTAAAGAAATCCACTTTGCAGACTCACAGATGTATGAAGGTGAAAAAGAAGAAGAGGAGAAGCATACAGCATCCTTTGCCGAAAATCTCCAGAAAGATAAAGGCAAAACTCCTCAACAATCACCGGAAGAAAACAAACCATCCGGTAAATCTGAAGAGAGCATGCAAACTCCCTTCATCATCTCCCTCAAATCTTCAAAGCCTTTGGTCATCACAACTAAAGTGAAGAAGGCAAAACAAAAGCCTGGGGGCAAATTTGTTGTCTCTTTCGTGTCTATCATGCAAGACACGGACTCGGATTCAGAGCCAGAAGACGACACATCGTCAAGCCAAGCTGACACTCAGCAAGTTCAGCCTGCTCTTACTCCAATGGAGACAACTTCTGACATAGAAGATCCTATGTCAGCTTCCTTCGTTGTTCCAGCAACTTCAACAAAGGAAAAGCCGATCTTTTTCCATAGATCGGATGCTTCTTCATCAAACTCCATGCTTGAACCTTTCCAAAATAAAGGTACGCCTCAACTATCCTTATACAGTTCTGTGGCACAAGCTATTATGAAGAAAATGGGCTATGACGCTCAAAACCCAGTCGGTTTGGGAGAAGGACGCGGTATTCTCACGCCATTGGGCCCGTCTTGACCAAAAGCCAGCTGGAAGATTGGAGACTCTAC
Organism: Litsea cubeba; assembly: GCA_012931725.1. Taxonomy (NCBI): domain Eukaryota; kingdom Viridiplantae; phylum Streptophyta; class Magnoliopsida; order Laurales; family Lauraceae; genus Litsea; species Litsea cubeba. The sequence continues at coordinate 49,791,611 of CM022952.1, forward strand.
GGCTATATAGAAAAGTCTTCACACGGTTAGGATATGATCCTGACACTCCCTTGAGACAGTTGACACAAAGGCTTAAAAGTCAATATACCGACCAAGCCTCAACATCTCAAGTCCATGAAGACATCGATCTCCCTGGATATCTCTTTGATGAGTCACCTGACAAAGATCTAGGAAGCTCATCCAATTGGCACGATTTCTCCGAAAATGAAGAGGAGTTGTCCGATGGCACAGACGTGTGGACTTCTGACCCAGAAGAACCCTCATCTCCAAAAGAAGTAGCCTACTTCGACTCGGTTTCAACAGGCGATTGGGATCATCTCATAGCAAGCCTTGGGAAAATTACCGATCAAGAAGACCCGTGGAAAGGAACAAAACCTTGGTCTGGAAATGCCCTTGAAACCCCAGAAGGTTTCGTTGAGCTGGAAGCCTCCGAAAATATTGTGGAGGAACCACCTTCGAACCTTCCAACAGAAGATCCTGTTCAAAAGATAGACTTGGGAACACCAGATAACCCACGTCCTGTATTCATAAGCAAGAATATAAAGGATGATGAGTTACCCGAGTATATCGCTTTTCTTCGTGAGTTCGTTGATTGCTTTGCATGGTCTTACGCTGAAATGCCAGGCTTAGACCCCAAAATAGCAGTTCACAAACTCAATCTTCAAGAAGACATCAAGCCTGTCAAGCAAGGCCAAAGAAGATTCCGTCCAGATGTGATGGATAAAATTGAACAAGAAGTTCAAAAACTCAAAAGCGTCGGCTTCATCCGTGAGGAACAACATCCTGAATGGTTGGCCAACATTGTCCCCGTGACAAAGAAAAATGGGCAGATCAGGGTCTGTATTGATTATAGAGACCTGATTGGCGCATGCCCAAAAGATGAATTTCCGCTCCCCATACCAGAGGTAATGATTGATAATACATGTGGATTCGAGCGAATGACATTCATGGATGGTTTCTCTGGCTACAACCAGATAAAGATGCATCCTGAGGATGAAAAACATACATCCTTTCGAACCCCATTTGGCGTGTATTGTTACACTGTCATGCCATTTGGTCTGAAAAATGCTGGTGCCACATATCAGAGGGCTATGATGAAAATATTCCAAGATATGCAGCACAAGACGGTTGAATGTTACGTTGATGACCTCACCGTCAAAAGCAAAAGAAAAGAAGATCATCTCGAAAACCTTCGAGAAGTCTTCCTCCGGCTTCGCAAACACAAACTGCGAATGAATCCATTGAAATGCTTCTTCGGCGTCTCGTCGGGTAAGTTCCTCGGATTCTTAGTTAGGAAAGCTGGAATAGAGCTTGACCCCATAAAAGTCAAAGCCATTCTAGAAATGCCCTCTCCAAGAACCTTGAGAGAACTCAAAGGGCTTCAAGGGAGATTGGCCTACATCAGACGGTTCATCTCCAATCTTTCGGGGAAATGCCGTCCATTCTCCCGGTTGATGAAAAAAGGTGTAAACTTTGTCTGTGATGCTGACTGTGAAGCTGCTTTCCAAGACATCAAGTCATACCTGACAAAACCTCCAGTGTTAGCTGCTCCTACCACTGGAAAACCATTCATCTTGTACACAAGAGCCCTTGATCACTCTTTGGGAGCTCTGCTTGCGCAAGAAAATGATCAAAGAAAAGAAGCTGCTCTATATTACCTTAGCCGCATGCTAGTAGGTGCAGAGCATCGCTACTCTCCAGTCGAAAAAGAATGTCTTGCAGTGATGTTCGCCGTACAAAAGCTGCGTCACTACTTGCTTTCCAACACAGTCTACCTGGTCTCGAGGGTCAACCTCTTGAAGGTCCTTGTCACAGAGGCAGGTTCTCTCAATGCTCGACTGGCAAAATGGTCCATCCTTCTGTCACAATTTGATATTAGGTATGTACCACAAAAAGCAATCAAAGGACAAGCTCTAGCGGACTTCCTCGCAGAGCATCCATTGCCTAAAGATTCTCCACTCAGAGATGATCTCCCAGACAAACCAGTCTACAATGTGGAGACTTTCTCACAAAGTGCCTCCTGGGACATGTACTTTGACGGTGCAACCAGGACAAATGAAAAAAGACAGCTGATCTCGGGAGTTGGCATCCTCTTTGTTAGCCCCGACAAATACATGATTCCACACGCTTTCTCGCTACTGGAACCATGCACAAACAATGCAGCTGAATATCAAGCTCTGATCTTAGGATTGGAACTCGCCATCGAATCCGGTATCACCATGCTGGAAGTCTATGGAGACTCTCAACTGATCGTCAACCAGATGAATCAGAAATTTGAAGTCAGGAAGCCAGATTTGTTGCCCTACTACAACAAGGCACAATCACTTCTGCAAAAGTTTGACATCTGTCACATCACCCACATTCGTAGAGGTGAAAACATACGTGCAGATGCCCTAGCCGGACTTGCCGCATCCATGGCAATCCAGGAAGGGGAAAACATGCAAATCACAGTGTGCGAAAGGAGAATCCTTCCTCCTCTTAACACACACCAAGCAGTTGCTGAATGCCACCAAGTGGTCGGAAGTCGGATTTCAATCCTTCAAACTTCAATTGGCGACTGGAGGGATCCGTTCATTGATTACATTATGTTCGGAATCCTACCTGAAGATCCAAAAGAACGGGTAAGCATCCAAAGGCGAACCCCAAGCTTTCATTTGGATATTCCTTCAAAAATCCTTTACAGGAAATCCTTCAACGGAGTACTTCTATGCTGCTTGTCACAACAAGAGGCTAAAGAAACACTCAAAGAAGTTCATGCTGGTCTTTGTGGAGCTCATCAGGCTGGACCTAAGCTCTATGATCAGATAAAAAGGTTAGGATATTACTGGCCTACCATGGTAGCTGACGCAATGCAATTTGCTAAGCGCTGCCAACAATGCCAAGTTCATGGAGATTACATTCACATGCCTCCAGAATGGCTGCATCCTACAGCGATCTCATGGCCTTTCGAAGCCTGGGGTATGGACATTATAGGTCCTATTTCTCCCCCTTCAAGCAAAGGTCATCGCTTCATCTTCGCCGCTACGGATTACTTCTCCAAGTGGTCAGAAGCATTTGCGTTTAACGAAATGAAGACCTCATCAGTCCTTCAGTTCCTACGCACCAACATCATTTGTCGTTTCGGCATACCCAAAAGATTCGTCCATGATAACGGACCACAGTTCCGGGATCATCGATTCTACAGGTTCTGCGACAAATACAAAATCCAAAGCTGTCCTTCGACTCCATACAATCCAGCAGCAAACGGGTTAGCAGAAGCTTTCAACAAGACACTCTGCAAAATCCTCAAAAAAATGGTCTCTAGTCACAAAAGAGACTGGAGCGACAAAATGTCTGAAGCTTTGTGGGCCTATCGAACCACCGTTCGAGGACCAACCCATAGCACACCATTCTCCTTGGTCTATGGATGCGAAGCTGTCGTGCCCTTGGAAGTACAAATTCCTTCCTTGAGGGTATCCTTGCAAAATGACATGACTCAAGAAAGCAATGTCAAATTGCGGCTCCATGAGCTGGACAATCTCGATGAGAGACGGCTCGAAGCTCAACAAAGCATTGAACTTTACCAAGCACGTATGGCAGGATCTTTCGATAAAAAGGTCAGGCAACGCGCCTACAAAAAGAATGACTTGGTTCTTGCGGTAAAAAGACTAATGGTCTTCGCTCACAAGTCCAAAGGCAAATTTGAGCCAAAATGGGAGGGACCCTACGTCATCGACAAGGTTTTCTCTAACGGCGCATACGCACTCCTAAACATGGAAGGTGACAGATGTATGCTGCCCATCAACGGTAAGTTCTTAAAGCGGTACTACCCTTGAAGACTTACCCAACTGGGTAAGAGCAATGCCTGTACGGCCAAAACCGGTTTCCAGGTACACGCTTGCTAAACCCACCCTTTTTAGAATTTTCATGTCAAATATTGAAATTTCTAGAAATCTAAAACAATGCTTACTTTCATCGTTTCATTGTTCAAAAAAAAATATATATCCAAGTTTAGGAACCTTTCCCTAACTTGACCAAAATTTTCAACCCTTGAACCCAAAATTCATGGTTTGAAACAAAATCCGGATTTAGGGATTTCCACCCTAGTCCACCCTGCCTTTTACCGCCAAAATGGTTTTAGGTCAAAATTTACGACCCTCGTGTCTTTAAAAAAAAATGGTTTTTCAAAAACCGCGAGGAAGCGACGCTTAGTCGATACTCGCACAAATCGGAAGCAAGCGAACCACGTTCGACACTTCCAAAATCGCAGGGAAGCGACATTTCGTCGATACTTGCAAAATCCAAAACCGTGGAAACGCAACATTTCAGTTGATATCCACAACCCAAATTTCAAAGGTTCGAAAAAACCTAAAAAAAAAAAAAACTGTGGAGACGCAACATTTCAGTTGATATCCATAACCCAAAGGTTCGAGAAAACCACAAATTTCAAAAAATCGTGGGGAAACGACATCAAGTCAGTACCCGCAAAACCAAAATTTTTGAAAAGCAAGGATGCGACATTCCATCGATACTTGCACGGTTGCACCCAAATCCGCGAGGATGCGACATTCCATCGATACTCGCAACCGAATGAGCAAGGATGCGACATTCCATCGATACTTGCAAGAACATTCAACAGGGAGGCGACTTTTAGTCGATACTTGCATTTTTTGAAAACCAAACCGGCTATAAATGCCATCAAAACAGGCTATAAATGCCACAAATCGGCTATCAATGCCACCAAAAATAAAACCGGCTATCAATGCCACAAAAAAAAAAAAACTTGGATTTCAAAAAAAAACCGGCTATCAATGCCACCAAAAACCGGCTATAAATGCCACAAAACAAACCGGCTATCAATGCCACCAAAATTGGCTATAGATGCCACAAAAAAAAAAACAACCCGGCTATCAATGCCACAAAAAAAAAAAAAAGCTGGCTCTCATGCCAAAATTGGCTTCCATGCCACAAACAAAAACCTGGCTTTCATGCCAAAACAATCACTCGACAAAAGATTTTCACAAAATGACAACCTTTTGATCAAATCCCATTTAGCAATTACTTTTATCACAAAAAGATTCAAGTGAGCGTAGGGATAACAAAAAAAAAAAAAGAGAGCATCCCATTTAGCAATTACTTTTATCACAAAAAGATTCTAGTGAGCGTAGGGATAACAAAAAAAAGAAGAGCATCCCATTTAGCAATTACTTTTATCACAAAAAGATTCAAGTGAGCGTAGGGATAACAAAAAAAAAAAAGAAAAGAGTACCAAAAAAATACATGTGGTAACAAAAAAAAGAGAGAGAAAGTGTTCACAAGCACTACAAAAAAATAAGTACAAAAAAAAATACAAGTGGTACCAAAAAAAGAAAAGAGAGAAGGATGGTTCTGTAAAAAAAAAAATATACAGGAGCTCAATCAAAAATGGTCTCCAGCCAAGAGTTCAGCTCCCCAAGCAAACTTTTAGCCTCAGCCGTCAAGGATTCCAAGGCACGCTTCTTCAGGAACCTGCCATGAGATGCTGGAGTGGGCTGTACCCCTTCTCTCACACCAGGAAGCTTACCTCGAGCAGTTTGCCATTGTTCCTCCTCATCAGACTTCCTTTTGAGAACCCGTTCGGCATCTGCAACCTGGTGAATCAGGGCACTCTCCCTGTCGCGAGCCTCTATTATGGCAGTCCACTTGGCAGCAACTTGTGCCTGCAAATGCTCAAGACGTTTCCTGGCCTCATCGACCTCCCTGTCAAGGATGTTAAGGTCATGAGTCAGCCTGATGATGGCTATCTCTTCTAAGTTCCTCTTTCGAACCGCCTGATTCTTGCTTTCTGTAGACTCATCCAGGTCAGATTTAGCCTTATCAGCAGGGTCCAGGAACATCTCCTTGAAGAACTGGTCATCAGCCAAACTCACAGTCTCAAACCACTTGTCACCCAGTGCAATGATCCTATCAACGATCGCCCTAGCACCTGTGACATCCAGACCAGCCTCTTCAGCATCACTGAGAATCTCCTGCACATGCTGGATCATGCCAAATCCGGCTTCCAAATGCCCAGAAAAGAGAGTCTCAATCCAAGAGCTCAGAACTCGCATCACCACCTTCTTCGCAAAAAGAAGAGATGGCCCAGCTGAGGATTCGCCCAACTCCGTTGGTCGACTGCTCATGTCATCATCTGTTGGAAGAGTAGCAAAAGAACTCTTTCCAGCTGAAGTTGCTCCTGCTCGGGAAGGAATCTCAGCGCGAGGAATCTCCTCAATATTGTCAGAGCTGGTCCCAAGAATCTCTACCTCTGGATCAACCTCTGGCATCTCTTGCTCTGGAAGTGACGGATCCTCCTCTGCCACTTCAAAACCTGCAAAGGAAACACAAAAAGGTATGAATATGACCCTGTTTGAAAACCATTATCAGAGTTATAATTACAAAATACCTTCTTCGACGACTGGCGGAACACTCTCTTCCTCCATGAACTCATCGAAAGCATCATCAACATTTGCGTCCATCGATGGTTCAAAGTCATCAGAACCCTGTGGCAAGTTAGCTGACAAAAAAAAAATGTGTTAGCAAGCCAAGTCACAAACAAAAAAAAGGAGCAAAAGAAGTCATACCAATTGGAGATTCTGGATTTACTCCAGAGTCCCTCGGTTCTTCTTCAGGTGCCTCAACAGGATCCATCACCACGTCATCGGTTGGGACCTCAGGCATCACCAAGTCTTCCTCTGCTAAAAAAAAAAAAAAAGAAGAAAAGCAGAAACAAGAAACAAATCATAACATGGAAAAAATCCCATGAAAAGAAATGGAAAGAGAAAAAGGAAGAATCATACCTTCACCGACGGTCTCTTCTTCTCGGCTTTTCTTCTCTGGAGGCTCGTCAGCATCCACTGGCACATCCTCATTGATAGTAAGAGGAACTTCCAAGTTAGGAGAGTCCTCATGCTGCCCCTTGCTGCGATGATGACTCCTCCTCCTCTTACCTCTGCGGGCTCGCTTCTTAGAGGAACCTGCCCCGCTGTCAGAGTCAGGTTTCCCACTTGACTCATCACTGGATGGTCTGCTCTTGCCAGTAGACTCCACGGAAGCTTGCCTCTGTGCCGCTTGCATCCAAGCGCCAAGTTCGGCTTCCTCCAGTTCTAGCTGCTCCAAAGCCTCGTCAGGTATCTCTCGAACAACTTCAAAACCAATGACGCCCTGGTCACCGAGAAAGCCTATCTTGTGCTTCTCTCCAGAAAGGAAGGCCCAAACTTCCTCTCGCCGGATGCCATCCGACTTTCCAAGGCCCTTTCCAGATGCCAGCTTCACATCAAGCTCCTTCTTGGAAAGCCCCCGATATGCCGAAAAGCTCTCCGCGAACCACTTCGCAAAGCCGGCAGTCCGGGAAGTCAGCAACACAGGATAAGAAATCATGGCGGTAGTGTCTTCAGCACTATAGAAAGCCCATGCATTTCTCCCGTCCTGTAAGCCTCCAAAGCGCTTCACCATGCTTGAAGGCGCTCCAACAACGCCTTGAGAAAAGCCCAGCTGCAAAGCAAAGCGAGAGGGTACATATGGCTGGATGTCGATGAAAAGATGTCTGCGGTACACCATCGTGCCGACACGTATGCTGAAAAGCCACTCTCTCTCTGCATTTGTCAAGGAATAATGCCTTCCCGACCCCGCCCTGGTAGAGTCTCGGGAGGCACCAAAATCAAAAGCCTTCTTCCGCAACTCCGGAGAAAGCTTTACTGAAGATTGCCCCATCTCGACGTCCCTGAACCGTCGGATCCTCATGCGGGCAAACAAAAATGATTCGGACACGGCTTTGCCCTTAGCCAGTCGAATCATCAGAGGATCATCATCCTGAGCAGCACCCAGCCGATGGAAGCCAGGACAGTGGTATACATACCACGAATAAAAGATATGGGCTGAAAATACCCTATTCATGGGAAGCCCAAGCCGAACCAAAAAAACAGCAGCCTGCAGTTCGGTACACAGGTAGGAGTAAAGAGCTGGCACCAAAGCAAGCTGCTCTCCAAACGCCATCTGACAAGCCGGAAAAATACAATGCGGCCTGATGTGCGTTCCATCTCCTCCAGTAAAAACAGCCTCACCAAGCCAATAAGTGAGGTAAACAGCGAGATCTCTCCGCAGTGCAATGTCAGAACATATGGCGTTTGTACTTGCATAGAAATCTCTCAACTCTTCTTGCATGGCCAAGATCTTCTTTGAACTTGGATCCTGAGCTCCGGCTTCTTGGGTCACGCTATCAGAAGACTCCCTGCTATCAGAAAAATTGGGGAATGAAGAGCTAAAACTCTTCCAACTGCTGGATCTAACTTTCAAACCCTCCTTCTCCTTCAAAAAATCATAGAAGGTGACGAGCTGAAAGTATAGAAGCCTGAACTCCTCAGACTGCCCCTCGAGGACGCTGTCAATCGGCATAAACTCCTCATAGAGTTTGCCGAGGATGGGCAATCCGGTAATGGCACTCAGCTCCTTCAAAGAAAAACCAATCTCACCATTCGTCACAACGAAGGTATTGGTTTGTGGGAGGAATGACTCCAGCATAGCCATGAAGGCCTCGTCGGAAAAGATCACGGTCTCCCTAAAGGCGCGGACCGCATCAAAAATCCCGGCTTCCTTCAAAACGGCGCCACCAATCAGCAGGACGCGATCAGTCCACGACTTCCACTCAGAGTCAGCATTGAAGCGGCCACGAAGTCGGAAAGGCTTGATCCAATTGCTGCCGTCACCGCTGAAAATACCAAGGCCCACCGGTCTCAAATCGACCGACGGATAATCAGAGCCCTGGTAGCCGCTGGATGGCATCAACAGGTCCATATCAACAGGCGACCTCTCCGTATATCCAGGAGAACCGCCAACAAAAACCCCGGTCTTGATTACATTTGTCCTTCTCACCCAGCTTGGAGGATCTTCCCTCTTAGGGCACGTGGGGGCAAGGCTCAGAATCGAGACGGTGCGATCAAACGTCGACCGGGTAGCAACAGTCTTCTTCTCACCATCTGCTGTGAAAGAAAACTGAAAACATCTCCTCTGGTATGTCATGTCATCAGGGACTGCATCACCAAGGAAGAAGGTAGGCTTGGGCAAAACGCTCTGATATTCCATCACCCATGGACGACTGCTTACCATGATCTTATAGAATTCCTCTCCCTTGAGAGTGATCAGTCGCTGTCTCATCTCATCTCTGTTGAGGGAGTCGCACTCTTCCAAATTTCTCTCAACATACTGGACCTTCTCAAAAGCCTGCTGAACGGCCGGATTAGAAGATCTAGAAGATGGACGAGGTACGCTTGTAGCAGGCTCTTTACCCTTGTTCGCTCTGGAGGAACCACCTGAAAAGGATGGAAAAGAAAAAGATCAAACATCAAAATGACAGAATCTCGCTAAAAAAATCTGGCGAAATTTTGACATGATGACGGGGCAATTCCGAAGAAAAGGAACTGTCCCGAAAGAAATAAGAAAGCTTGAAGATGGGCTCAACATCGCTGCGAGCTCCGAAACTCCAAACTTTCGAAACCTCAAAGTCTCCGCAAAATCAGGAAGGGCTCAACATCACTGCGAGCTCCAAATTCCCAAATTTGCGAAAACTTTCAGGTATGCTATCACATCATGCTACAAATTTAATTTACAAATTGAATGCATGCATGAACATCTTGGTTTGCGAAAAAAAAATGCATTATCATGATGAGCAAAAAGAAAAAAAAAAAGAAAAGAAACTTTCTCAAAAAAAAAAAAAGGGGAAAGAAAACAAAAAAAAAAGAAAAGAAACTTTCTCTAAAAAAAAAAGAGAGGGGAAAGAAAACAAAAAAGAAAAGAAAAGAAACTTTCTCTAAAAAAAAGAGAGGGGAAAGAAAACCAAAAAAGAAAGAAAAGAAACTCTCTAAAAAAAAAAGGGGGAGGGAAAAAAAAAGAAAAAAAAAGAGCCTTTGTTGGTACATCGACTACAAAAGTTAAGCAACTCGCCGCTGTACCTCGAGGGGGCATTTGTTGACACCAAAAATGTCACTTTGCCTTTTCAAGATCCAAAAAGCTACATGAAGTCGCAACCTGCCATAAATAGACAATGCTGCTTCCAAAAATCAAATCTTGTCAGAATCAAACAAAAACTGCAAGATTCTTCCAGACAGCCGAAAGAGGAGTACACAAGAAGTTTCGGGCCATTTCAAAATCATTTGGCCTAACTTCGCTTCTCCGACAGCCAAATCAGGCCTCTCGGCGGCAAAGCTCTCCGGGACCATGGTTTCCAAGACAGAGCCTATGAATCATCTTAAAATGACTCCAATAGGTTCCCTGTCAAATTTCAAGTCAATCGGACATTGGTTGACCGCACATCAAACCGCGACATCTTCATCGCGACAAAAAGCAAGTCTACTGGTGATAGGACCCCAAACGGCTTCAAAACTCAAAAAAAAGCCTATGGTTGGTCTTATTTATTGCTCAGGAGGCTTCACACCAAATTTCAGGTCATTCCGACATCGTTTGGCCCAGTTTCAGCTTCTGACGGAAAATCGGCAGCTCTGCGCGACAAAGTCTTCGGCTTTCTCAGGAAATTGGAAACTTTGCAAAATAAAATGCAAGGATTCTCATCAGGTTTCCTATAAAGAAATTAGGCCAATAAATGGTCAAAATGTCAAGGAAAAGTACAGAAGAAAAAAGAATAAAAAAACAGTAAAAACGGACGCAAAACGGGACACGAAAGGGGGAAAACCCCCCCAGGGTCGCAGACCCCTGCGACCCTGGGCCAGGGTCGCCGGCGACCTTGGAACCCGGGGTCGCCGGGAAAGCCCCGGAAACCCCGGTTTTCGCCGTTTTTTTTCGCGATTCGAGGAGCTCAGCCTCTGGTACTTTCCAAAATTCATGCTTTTGAGACACCAAGTCCTCTGACATCCGTCCAAAATACGGGTCAATCATCAAGAGTATCGAAAACAATATTGATCGCCACCCGGTCAACCAAAAAAAAGTGTGCTTTCTACCCGACCGATCGAGAAATCGACAGGACAGATGGCACCGATCCGCTGTTGGCAACAAACACTTGAAATTATATGGTCATCTGATGTCGATCTACATGAAGATCCATCGATGATCATCAACAGAAGAATCCCAAAAGACGTGGCACGGCCCGCGACTCTTCAGCTGCTCGGCGACCACTTAATGCGATTAATTAACTAACTTTATTACAGTCATTAATCCATTTCTTTGGACGGCCCAATCAGAAGCAAGCATTCGGGAGTTACAAGTCAAGAGATTCATGGCATTTAACCCATGAAACTCCTCCCATCATGGCGATTAAAGGCGATTAAATGCCCTCAATCTCCTCCGGCCAATCAGAAGCCAAGAAAAGGAGTTACAAAATAAACAATTCAATTTTGTAACTCCTCCCATTATGCGGCTTAATGACAATAAAAGCCCATAAACCCACCTAAAAGGCTACCTAAAAGCCTATAAATAGGAGGGCTCTCCATCAACAAAGAACACACACACAACATCAACAGACAGCAGACAGAAATCCAGAGAAAGGAAAAAGAGAGAAAACTCTGCGGAAATTCTACACCGGCCACCGCAACAAGGTGACAAAAGTCCCTTGGGGGGTACCCCCCCCCCCAAGGTCCTTGCCTTCTCCTCCTGCCTCCAATGGCTTAGATATGGCTTTTCAGCCCGTCTACTCGGCTTTTTATTGGACATAGGACCTTCCTTTGGTCTTTGTCCTCTAAAAACCCGAGGTTATAGCCAAGCCAAGCAAATCAATAGCATCCTCTGTTCTCATCTGCATGGATGATGGCGAAGCCCACATATGGCTTGCGACCGTCAATCTAAACGAGTCCCCCACAATCTCCTGAGAAGTTAGATCCTCCTTTTCTTGCTTTTCATTGTAGTTTGTATTTTTTTCAAAAGAGACAAAAATCACAATTCTTGTCTTTCATTGTTGATAAGGATTGTAAATCGGCTATAAATGCCAAAATCGGCTATAAACGCCAAAAATCGGCTATAAACGCCAAAATCGGCTATAAATGCCAAAAAAATCGCCTTTCACGGCAAATAAAAAAATGTCTCTTTTCTTAAATATATGTGTAATGGAAAACTTGAAAGAAGTTGATTTCCTTTTTACTTGCGAAGGTTGATCTCCGGATCACCACTTGCAATTCCAAGTAAAAATAGAAAATCTGGCACACCCACAAAAAAAGAAAATGTTGATGCACGCCCCCCTTTGCCCCCCGGTTACGAAAGGGTCGGAACCAAACGGACTCCCACGTCCGCCGACCTCGGTAGGAACCCCGGGCATCCGGGAGCGCGGTCCATCAGTTGGACTCAGCCCCTCAAATGGATATTGGCTGTTGGAGAGAGAGAGAGAGAGAGAGAGAGAGAGAGAGAGAGAGAATAGAGCCCTTACCGGTTTCCACTTCGGTATCCGTGCCTTCCATTGTCGAGCCTCCTAAGCTAGAGCTCAAACCATTGCCTGAGTCATTAAAGTATGATTTCCTTGGTAATGCCGAGACATTACCTGTCATCATTGCCTCAGATTTAGAGAAAGATCAAGAAAGGAAGTTACTTGGTGTGCTTCGCGCTCATCAAGAAGCTATTGGGTGGACCATTGCTGACATAAAAGGGATTAGCCCCTCTATGGTAATGCACCAAATTTATCTTGAAGAAAATGCAAAACCCTCAAGAGAACCACAGAGGCGGCTAAACCCTGTTCTGAAGGAAGTAGTTCGGGGTGAAGTGATGAAACGACTAGATGCAGGTATTATATACCCCATCTCTGATAGTAAGTGGGTTAGCCCCGTGCAAGTTGTACCCAAGAAGTCTGGTGTCACTGTAGTTGCCAACCAACACAAGAATTGGTCCCCACTCGTGTCCAAACTAGTTGGAGAGTGTGCATTGATTATCGAAAGTTGAATGCAATGAATAGGAAGGACCATTTTCCCTTACCTTTCATTGGTCAGATGTTGGAGCGTCTAGCTGGTCATGCATACTACTGCTTCTTAGATGGTTATTTTGGATATAACCAAATTCCAATTGCCCCTGAGGACCAAGAGAAAACAACATTCACCTATCCCTTTGGCACATTTACCTATAGACGCATGCCTTTTGGGCTATGCAATGCACCCGCAATATTTCAACGGTGCATGTTAAGTATTTTCTCTGACATGGTGGAGAGGTTTTTGGAAGTCTTCATGGATGATTTCTCTGTCTTTGGGTCTAGCTTTAAAGAATGTTTATCTCATTTGACACTTGTGCTAAAGAGATGTGAAGAAAAGAACTTAGTACTCAATTGGGAGAAGTGTCATTTCATGGTGCAATCGGGAATTGTCTTGGGACACATAGTGTCAAAGAAAGGAATAGAAGTTGATAAGGCAAAGGTCGATTTAATTGCAAACCTACCACCTCCTAAGACAGTGAGGGAGGTGAGATCCTTCTTGGGCCATGCTGGCTTTTATCGTCATTTTATCAAGGACTTCAGTAAGATCTCGAAACCTCTGTGTGATTTGTTGTCCAAAGATGCTTCATTTGAATTTACTCCTGATTGCTTAACTGCCTTTGAAAAGCTAAGGACGGAATTGACCTCAACACCTATCATTCGGCCTCCTGATTGGACTCTGTCGTTTGAGGTTATGTGTGATGCCTCCAATTATGCAATTGGTGCCATCTTAGGGCAAAGAGTTAATAAGCTACCTCATGTGATTCATTACGCTAGTAAGACTCTGAACGATGCTCAACTCAACTATTCCACCACGGAAAAGGAGTTGTTGGCAGTCGTATTTGCTCTGGAAAAGTTTAGACCCTCCCTGATAGGCTCAAAAGTCATTGTATTTACCGATCATGCTGCCCTTAAGTACCTTCTCACAAAGAAGGATGCGAAAGCTAGGCTGATTCGGTGGATTCTCTTATTGCAAGAATTTGACCTCCAGATTCGAGATAAGAAAGGGTCAGAAAATGTGGTGGCTGGTCATGTGTCCCGATTACTTGTAGAGCCTACTGTTGAGTCCTTACCTATCTTAGAAACATTTCCTGATGAGCAACTTATGTCAGTCTCACATGCTGAAATCCCATGGTATGCAGACATTGTGAATTACCTTGTTACAGAGCAAATGCCAAGTTCTTGGACTAAGCAAGAAAAGTGTTGTTTTCTATCTATGGAAAAATGGTATTTTTGGGATGAGCCGTATTTGTTCAAGTATTGCCCTGACCAGATCATTCGACGGTGCATCCCCAACTATGACCAAAGAAAAATTCTTGCATTTTGCCATGACCACGCTTGTGGAGGACATTTTGGGGCAAAGAAAACCGCTGCAAAAGTTTTGCAGTGTGGATTTTATTGGCCATCCTTATTCCGTGATTCACATGATTATTGCAAAACCTGTGATCGTTGTCAACGATTAGGGAGAATCACAAAATGGAATGAGATGCACCAACACCCAATCCTGATAATCGAAATTTTTTATGTTTGGGCATTGACTTCATGGGCCCTTTCCCAATGTCATATGGCTATCAGTACATTCTAGTTACTGTGGATTACATGTCAAAATGGGTGGAGGCAATAGCTTGCAAAATAAATGACCACAAGGTGGTAGTTCAGTTTCTCAAGGAAACCGTGTTTGCTCGTTTTGGTATTCCCCTGCAATCATCAGTGATGGGGGAAAGCATTTCTGTAATCGGGTCTTTGCGGCCTTGATGGGGAAATACTTTATTACTCATAAAGTAGCCACCTCATATCACCCACAGACGAGCGGTCAGGTTGAAATCTCCAATAGAGAGATTAAGACCATCCTTGAGAAGACAGTCAATCCCACTAGAAAGGACTGGTCATTGCGCTTGAGTGATGCTCTGTGGGCATATAGGACCGCATATAAGACTCCAATCGGAATGTCCCCTTACAGATTGGTCTTTGGGAAGTCTTGTCACCTCCCTATCGAGTTGGAACATAGGGCATATTGGGCGATCAAACGCCTCAACTTTGCTCTCAATAGGGTAGGGGAGACCAGGAAACTTCAGCTTGATGAGCTGGAAGAGCTCCAAAATGATGCATATGATTGCGCTAAAATGTACAAGGACCGAATGAAAGCCATGCATGATAGGCATATTCTCAGGAAAGAATTTCACCCTGGCCAGAAAGTCCTATTGTACAATTCCAGGTTGCACTTGTTCCCTGGAAAGTTGAAGTCTCATTGGACTGGACCTTACATTGTTCATATTGTTCATCCCCATGGTGCGGTTGATGTCGAAAGTCCCAAGGATGGTAATATTTTCAAAGTCAATGGTCAAAGGTTGAAACCATTCTTGGAGAATGTTGTTCCGGAGGCTGAATCTACATCTCTAGAAGATCCTGCCTACCAGGATTGATTGAGCACTGGATCTGACATTGTATTTTCTGTGTATATTATACCTACTTTTGTTGTCTTTTATTTTGTCTAACTTTGGCATGATGTTGCAATTCCAAGTTTTTCTCAGGTGCCCTCCTATACTTTTATCCCCCATGTTTCATTGATCATTGCATTTCATTTATTTAAACATCGAGGACGATGTTCATGCTAGGTTGGGGGGTGAGAACAAACACACTTGTCCATCTTTAGATAAGAACTTCACACTCTTTTTGTTTGATTTTCTAGGATTTTTAGGAAAATTTTCAAAAAAAAATGTTATTTGTGTTTGAGAAAGGAAAGTTCAAAGAGGATTTTTATGAAACGAAGATACGTCGAATTTTGGAATTCTCGATGCTTTGGGCAAAAGAAAACAATGGTTTACTGTTTTGTTTAAGGAAAGGATTTTTGTAAAAGTTGCTGAATCTTGATCCTTCACTTTTACACAGGTGGTATATATTTTCAAGGTTTTGATTGTGAAGCTATGATTTCCGTTGACGATTGGATTAAAAATATGATGAAAAAACCGACCCTCAGTTTTACAGTTTCCTAGTTCAACTGGATGGATTTTATCTACAAACCGGTGAGTTAATTCGGGCACATGGAAAGGGCTGCCTATTGTTGGAATGAAAGAAAAAATCAGTTAGAAGTCTTGAAAAGAATAAAAAGTTTTGTGACTAATTTGGGTTCGTAGCCTTTTTAAACCGAGCCAATAAGCCCGTGGGGGTATTTACATACCTAGTGCCCTAAAGCCATCTGGTTTGGGAGTCATTACCCTAATGCTCGTTACATGGGTTAATTAGAAAGCTTAAGGGACCTAGGCGTCAAACTCACATATCTCAAAACAAAAAAAAAAGAAAAAAAAAAGCCGTCATGGTCGCCTTGAGAGGAAAACTGTTTTTCTTTGCTGAGGTTCGGTTGCCCAAAATTTTGGATAATTGAAAATCGTTTCCACGGAAGTTTCTAGCTGATCATTTGAGACTTATGTCTTTTTACGTATACACACTTTTCCCCGTGCACGATCAACTTAGCATGATTTTGAGAATTTCTGACCAAAAGATAGGATTTGTGAACCAAATTTCAGACTTAACTTTGAAAATTCTAAGAATCAAGAATATCAGGTGTTTATAAATTTCTTTTTTGGAAAAGTTTCCTTTGGTTTTAACTTTGAAAAAAAAAAGAATTTTGTGGGTAAATTCACTGCAAACCCTCACGAGACAACACTCGTCCACTAGAGGTAATCTAGTGGTTATAGCGGCTTGTTGCATATACTAAATGCAACCGCGATTCCTGCGAAAGTGAGTTAGGATTCCTATTTTCAACATTTAATTTTACATTTTACTTTTTTTTGCTCGAGGACTAGCAAACTTTAGGTTTAGGGGTATTTGATATGCATGGCATAATACTAATAACTACCCTTTTATTTGAATTTACTAGTTGTTTATTTTGTCTTAAATGTTCTAATTATAGCATTTTTCTTATTATGCAGGAATTAGAAGGCGCTGAGCATATTTGAGCTTAATTCGGAAAGGTTTAAAGCTAAAGTCCCATTTGAGAAAAGATATATACAAAGAGTATATAGGCTTCTTGGAGGAGAGCTGGAATTTCAAGTTAGAGGTCATGAGTTCAAGACTTGGTACAATTTGTTTTTATTTTTATTTTTGCAGATTGAATTTGGTGGCCCCCACCATATCTAATGCTTGCTAATGGTTACTAAAAATTAGCAATCAACTTTAAAAGAAAGGGAAGGAATCTCATGGACATCAATCAATAAGAATGTTATTCTTTAGCAAGTGATCAAATCATGAAGGAAAGAAGAACTTTGAAGGCTTTCAATAATGGAGATTTGCTTCTTTATTGTTGTTTGTTCTACAATGCTTGGCTAATCCGTGGATTAGGGTGGAGGAGGAAACCAAAAACAGGTGAGATCGTTCCTTATTATTCTTCTATGTCTTTCCCTCATTATGCTTAATGATTTAATAGATTCTCCTTTATGAATTGATGGACCGGCGCATTCTGCTTGCTCGGTTCTACCGAAGTCGGCGGACGTGGGAGTCCATTCAGGTCCGACCCTTTCGTAACCGGAGGGGGGCAGATGCGCGCATCAACATTTCTTTTGTGTGGGTGTGCCAGATTTCCTATTTTACTTGGAATTGCAAGTGGTGATCCAGAGATCAACCTTCGCAAGTAAAAAAGAAATCAACTTCTTTCAAGTTTTCCATTGCACATATATTTAAGAAAAGAGACATTTTCTTGATTTGCTGTGAATGGCGATTCTTTTGGCATTTATAGCCGATTTTGGCGTTTATAGCCGATTTACAATTCTTATCAATAATGAAAGACAAGAGTTGTGATTTTTGTCTCTTTTAAAAAAAATACAAACTATAATGAAAAGCAAGAAAAGGAGGATTTAACTTCTCAAGAGACTGTGGGGGACCCGTTCAGATTGATGGTCGCAAGCCATATGTGGACTTCGCCATCATCCATGCAGATGAGAACAGAGGATGCTATTGATTCGCTTGGCTTGGCTATAACCTCAGGTTTTTAGAGGACAAAGACCAAAAGGAGGTCCTATGTCCAATAAAAAACCAAGTAGACGGGCTGAAAGGCCACGTCTAGGCCATTGGAGGCAGAAGGAG
Organism: Litsea cubeba; assembly: GCA_012931725.1. Lineage (NCBI taxonomy): Eukaryota > Viridiplantae > Streptophyta > Magnoliopsida > Laurales > Lauraceae > Litsea > Litsea cubeba. Next base: position 49,809,579 of record CM022952.1, read on the forward strand.
AAGGCAAGGACCTTGGGGGGGGCGTACCCCCCAAGGGACTTTTGTCACCTTGTAGCGGTGGTCGGTGTAGAACTTCTGCAGAGTTTTCTCTCTTTGATGCCTTTTTCTGCCTGAGTTTTTGAATTTTCTGCAGTCTGTTGTGTGTTTTCTGTGCTGTCCTTTCTTCTTGGAGTGCTTTCCTATTTATAGGCTTTTTTGTAGCCATTTAGGAGGGTTTATGGGTTTTTATTGTCATTAAGCCGCATAATGGGAAGAGTTACATGATTTAATTCCTTTATTTTGTAACTTCTTTTTCTTGGCTTCTGATTGGCTGGAGGAGATTGAGGGCATTTAATCGTCTTTAATCGCCATGATGGGAGGAGTTTCATGGGTTAAATGCTATGAATCTTTTGACTTATAACTCCCGGATGCTTGCTTTTGATTAGGCCGTCCAAAGAAATAGATTAATGACTGTAATAAAGCAAGTCAATTAATCGCATTAAGTGGTCGCCGAGCAGTTGAAGAGTCGTGGGCCATGCCGCGTCTTTTGGGATTCTTCTGGCGATGATCAATGATGGATCTTCATGTAGATCGGCATCAGATGACCATGTAACTTCAGGTATTGGTTGCCAACAACGGGTCCGTGCCATCTGTCCTGTCGATTTCTCGATCGGTCGGGTAGAAAGCATACTTTTTTTTGTTGACCGGTTGGCGATCAATGTTGATTTTGATACTCTTGATGATTGACCCATGATTTTGACGGATGTCAGAGGATTTGGTGTCTCAAAAGTATAAATTTTCAAAAATACCAGAGGCCGAACGCTTCGAATCATGAAAAAATGGCAAAAAACGGGGTTTCCGGGGCCCTCCCGGCGATCCCGGTCCCCCGGCGACCCTGGGGGGTTTTCCCCCCTTTTGTCCGTTTTGTGTCCGTTTTTGCTATTTTTTATTCTTTTTTTCTTCTGTATTTTTCCTTGACATTTTTTATCATTTATTGGCCTGATTTCCCTGTAGAAAACCTGATGAGAATCCTTGCATTTTGGTTTGCAAAGTTTCTAATTTTACGAGAAAGCCGAAGACTTTGTCGCGCAGAGCTGCCGATTTTCCATCAGTAGTTGAAACTAGGTCAAATGATGTCGGAATGACCTAAAATCTGTGGAGAAGCCTGCTGAGCAATAAATAGGACCAACCATAGGCTTTTGGTTGAGTTTTGAAACCATTTAGGGTCCTATCACCAGTAGACTTGCTTTTGTCGCGATGAAGATATTGCGTCTTGATGTGCGGTCAACCGATGACCGATTGACTTGAAATTTGATAGGGAGCCTATTGGAGTCATTTTAAGATGATCCATAGGCTCTTTCTTGGAAACCATGGTCTCGAGGAGCTTCGCCGCCGAGAGGCCTGATTTGGCTTCCGAGCGTCAAAGTTTGGTCAAATGTTGTCGAAATGACCTGAAATTTGACGTGTAACCCTTTGTGAGCGTTTTGAAGCCGTCCATGTGCTCTATTTGATGAGTGATGGCCTCGGAGGTTCTCGCCGCTGAGAGGCTTGATTTAGCTGTTCGAGGGTTGATGTAGGGTCAAACGTTGTCGGTTTGACTCGGAACTTGACGTGGAGCTTTTTGGATGTATTTTGAGACCATCCATCAGCTTTGATCGAAGATTTGGTGTCTCCGATGCTTTCGCCGCCGGGAGCTCCTTTTCAATTGCCGGAGAAGCGAAGTTAGGCCAAATGATTTTGAAACGGCCCGAAACTTCTTGTGTACTCCTCTTTTGGCTGTCTTGAAGGATCTTGCAATTTTTGTTTGATTCTGACAAGATTTGATTTTTTGAAAGTAGCATTGCCTATTTATGGCAGGTTGCGACTTCATGTAGCTTTCTGGATCTTGAGGAGGCAAAGTGACATTTTTGGTGTCAACAAATGCCCCCTCGAGGTGCAGCGACAAGTTGCTTAACTATTGTAGTCGATGTGCCTTGAAGAGATTTTGTGAAGGAGAGCTTGTGACTTGACCAAGAGTCTTTGAGCAGTCTTTCTTTTTGGTATTTGTAGCCTTTTGAGCTTCCAGGGGAATTTTATGATAGTGAAAGGGATCACATACCATCTCGAGGTAAAGTTTTGAAGATGACATCAGGGATGTGGATTTGGGTTTTGACCTTGTGACGTAACAGGCTGTATGTGGCAGGTTAGGGGGTCGGATTTGGTTTTGACCGTGTGACCCAACAAACTGTATGTGGAATGTTGGGGGATCAATTTTGGTTTTGATGTTGTGACCTAACAGGCTATATGTGGCAAGTTAGGGGATCAAGTTTTGGTTTTTGGTTTTGCTCTTGTGACCTAACAAGCTGTATGTGGCAAGTTAGGGGACCAGGATTTGTTTGGAATTTTGCAGAATGTCAATTTCAAGATTTTGGCTCAATTTGGTAGATGAGGCTGGATGGTTTGATTTTTGGAAGCTCATGGGGCTTGGAATTCTCTTTTGTATGGTCGAATCAACTCAAAAGAGGCATGGAACCATTTTTGTATGCTCTTGGTGTTAGATATCGCGATCACTGAGAGGGGGGGGGTGAATCAGTGATCCCTTTAAAAACAGGTCCAATTTAACAACAAAAGCAAATCAAATCACACAAAGACACCAGATTTAACGTGGTTCACCAAAAGGCTACGTCCACGGTTCAAAGACTGTCCGAACACCGATCTGGAACAGGTCTGAATCTATTTAGTCGCACCAACGACAAAGAGCACCAACCCTTAAGTTTCAGATAGCACCAACTATCTAGGAAGCACCTACCCCCTTTACAATTTATCTGCACCAACAGATAGGATCACCAAACCCCTAACACCAAGCACCAACTTGATGTTCTACAGAATTAAAGTAGAGAATTTTTCTACAGCCCTTCCCCTCTACAATCTCTCTCTCTCAATCCCTTACAAATTGAAATTTAAAGCATAAAAAGAGAGACACTTATCTATGGACGAATCACCATCTTCATGAGCATATTTTCGTCCAACTTGCTGTAGAAACTTGCAGCACAACAGCACACAGCAGCACCTTCTTCTCCAATCACTCTTCTCTCCAAAACCCTCTCTTTTGTTCTCTCTTCTCTTCTCTCCTAATGAAAACGAACTTAGCAAGCCTTTATATAGGTTATGGTAACCCTAAAGAGTGTTCAAATTAGGCTAGAATTCGTTTAGAAAGAGTCCCAAACGAAATACATAAGTTTCCTGAATTTTCGTGCAAAACTTCTATTTCTGCGCAATTCTGGTTTCCCGTGCTCGGTCGACCGCGTGGGGTCCTCGGTCGACCGGCGACACACTGTGGCAATAAATAACTGGGAGCTAACTGAGACTGTCTTCTGTAGACTTCTCTTGCCCGGTCGACCGCGTGGGGTCCCCGGTCGACCGGCCACACTGCTTCAGGAATTCTGATTTCCTGTACTGTTTCAGCTCTATTTTCTCTTTGAAGCTCTATCAACACCACACTATCAACACCACATTTGTGACATTGTGTTGACAATAATTCCAACACAAAATGATACTTGAGATACTAAACACTTCAATGCTTCATAAGACTTCTTAAGGCATCTCAAATCCCAACAATCTCCCCCTTTGGAATTGTTGGCAACACTTGGAACTTCAACACTTGGAACACTTTGAACCAGTTGACCTTCATGAAGCTTCTTCATAACCATAGACTCCCCCTGTCTTAAAAAACCAACAGAATCAAGATCTTCACATTCACATTCTTGATACGAATCTCCCCCAAGCTATCATAGCATAACTTCTTCGCATAACTTCTCCTAGCATAGCTTTCTCCCCCTTTGACAATAAGTCCAAAGGGACCAACCAAGGAGCGAATAGGATATTCAAGGAATACATTGCTCCCCCTTTCAAGCACAACTCCTAAGGATTAGGAGAGTGAGTAACTCCTAATTTTTTCCGGAGATACTCGAAGACTTCCTTTGGCAGAGGTTTTTTGAAGATATCAGCAACTTGCTCAGTAGTTGGAACATATTCCAACTTTACCTCACCGTCTGCAACCTTTTCCTTGAGAAAGTGATAGCGGATTGCAACATGCTTCGTTCTAGAATGCTGAACAGGATTCTTAGAGATGTGAATTGCACTTGTGTTGTCACAGAGGATCGGCGTAGGATCCGTTGTCGGAACTCCTAGATCAGAGAGCATTTGCCGCATCCATAACACTTGCGTACAACAAGTTGCCGCTGCAATATATTCCGCTTCCGCTGTAGAAAGGGATACTGAATCTTGTTTCTTACTGTGCCATGCCACCAACCTTTCACTGAGATAGAATGCACCACCGCTTGTACTCTTGCGATCATCTATACATCCAGCCCAATCGGCGTCAGAGTATGCAACAAGAGTGAAGGATTTGCCTTTAGGATACCAAATGCCAAGCTCCATGGTACCTTTCAGATATCAAAATATCCTTTTTACTGCTGTAAGGTGCGTCTCAGTTGGTGATGCTTGAAATCGAGCCACCATACATACTGCTTGCAGAAGATCCGGTCTTGTAGCAGTCAAATAAAGCAAGCTTCCTATCATAGAACGATAAGTGGTGTGATCAACGGACGAACCCTTATCATCTTTGCTTAGCTTTGTGTTCGCTGTCATTGGTGTGCTCACTGGCTTGCTGTCTTCCATGTTAAAACGCTTCAGCATTTCCTTGATGTATTTCATCTGTGATATGAAGATACCATGTTTCAGCTGCTGAACTTGTAAACCAAGGAAGAACTTTAGTTCTCCAAGCATTGACATCTCAAATTCTTTCTTCATCTCTTCAGCAAAATTCCTACACATTTCCTCATCATTCCCACCAAAGATTATGTCATCGACATAAACAATGACAACCAGCTGTTTGCTCAACTCTGTTTTGACATAAAGATTGATATCAACCAGTCCTTTTCCAAAGCCGATCTTACGGAGATAGAGGTCCAGCCTTGCATACCACGCCCTTGGCGCTTGTTTCAGCCCATAAAGAGCCTTTTTCAACTTGTACACTAGGTCTGAATTTTTGCTAATGAGAAAACCATCAGGTTGCTCAATGTAGACCTCTTCTTCAAGTAATCCATTCAAGAAGCCTGACTTTACATCCATCTGAAATACCTTGAAGGTTTTGTATGCAGCCAATGCAAGAAACATATGAATGGCTTCCAGACGAGCCACCGGTGCAAAGGTCTCTTCAAAATCTATGCCTTCAACTTGAGCATAGCCTTTACAAACCAACCTTGCTTTGTTTCGTATGACCTGACCATCTTCATTCAGCTTATTCCGAAAGACCCATTTAGTACCAATAACATTCTTATCGGTAGGTCTATAAACTAGTTCCCATGTGGAGTTCTTCTCAATTTGCTCCAACTCCTCATGCATAGCTTTCAACCAACTTTCATCAAGACTGGCTTCAGCCACAGCCTTGGGTTCAATGGTGGACACAAGTGAGTAATTGCTAACTACACTTTGTCTTGTTTTAACACCGGCCTCAGGATCTCCAATAATTTGATCCTTAGGGTGTTGCTCTACCCAAGTGCTTTTCTTTCTAGGTGTAGCATCCTCTGAGTCATCCTTTGATTTCTCAGAATCATTAGGTTCAGCCACTTCATCATCAATCTCACTCGAGTCCTCATAAACTGGACTGTCATTATGAGTTACATTCTTTGATTCACGGTTTTCATCAATTCTAACATCGGCACTTTCTATGATTTTTCTGGTCCTTTTGTTAAGACATCTGTAAGCCTTACTAGAGGAGGAGTAACCCAGAAATATACCTTCATCAGCTCTTTCTTCAAATTTGCCCGGATTTTGTTCAAGACGCTTGATGTAACACTTGCTACCGAAGACTCTGAAGTGCTTGACTGTTGCTTTTCTCCCAAACCATAGCTCGTAAGGAGTTTTGTCTTCATGTGGCCTGATCAAGCATCGATTCTGAATGTATACAGCCGTATGGATTACCTCCTTCCAGTATTTGTCAGCTAGCTTGCTCTCAGTTAGCATTGTGCGAGCCATCTCTTGCACGGTGCGATTTTTCCGTTCCACAACTCCATTTTGCTGTGGAGTTCTAGGGGCTGAATATTGTCTTTGAATGCCATGGTGCTCACAATAGTTAGTGAACTCTTCAGATGTGAATTCACCTCCTCGATCAGACCTTAAAATCTTGATATGTTTTCCAAGCATATTTTCAACCTGTGCTTTAAACACTTTAAAACGATCAAGTGCTTGATGTTTATGCTTAAGAAACAATACCCATGTCATACGAGTATAGTCATCAATGCATAACATAAAATACTTATCTCCATTGGTGCTTTGAGTTCGCATCGGTCCAAAGAGATCAGTGTGCACTAGCTCGAGAGGTTTCTTTGAATGATGCTCCTTTGACTTGACCATTACCCTCGTTTGCTTTCCCTTTTGGCAAGAATCGCAAATGGGGTTGGAAGGCTTTTCAACTGTAGACATACCTCTGACAGCCTTTGAATTGCAAATCTTTGACATGTTATCAAAGTTTAGATGCCCAAGGCGTTTGTGCCATAACCAACTTTCCTCTGTCCGACTCATCAAGCAAGTCTTTTCAGCTCCATCTGACAATGTATAGAGATTTCCAGTAGTCCTAGATCCAGTAGCCACTGTTTTGCCGTTGCTACACTTCTTGATAGCAAACCCATTCTTAGTGAAGACAACTTCGTGGCCTTTGTCACAGATCTGGCTCACACTAAGCAAGTTGTGTCTCAGTCCAGACACATATAAGACCTCTTCTGATCTGATCTTGTTTGCCTTTAGCTGAACAACACCTTTTCCGCAGATTTTGGCACCACCATTGTTACCAAACTTCACTGATCCGCCTTCATAGTGCTGTAATTTGACGAATTTTTCCTTATCACCTGTCATATGGCTTGAACAGCCACTATCAAGGACCCATGGTGCTGCCTTCTTTTGTGCATTGAATGCCATTTGCACAATGAGAGATTCCTTGGAATTATCTTCCCTTCTCTCTGCCCTCCATGCCTTAACTAACTTGGGTTTCTTTTCAACCTGAAATTGGTTAGCAATAGGCAACCTACAATCCCTAGTCAAGTGTCCATAATTATGACACTTATAGCACTCAATTTTGTGGCTGTTTAGGATTGAAAAAGGGTTCCTAGTCACAAATGGGCTGTTTCTAACATAGAATTTGCATTTAGCCCTTTTATGTCCATATCTATTGCAATGATAACAGTAACCATAAAATTTGAATCTTCTTTGTGGCTGGTTAGACTTCATTTCCTTTCTCACATGAATGGACTCTTTTCTAGGCTGGGTGGGCTTCACAGGTTTTGTCTTTTCAGGAGGTGTAATCTTAGAAGATTCTCCATTCTCAAATCCTAGACCAAATTTGAAGTGAGGAGGCCTTTGAACTTTCAGTATTTCATTTAGCTTCAATGTTCCATTGATTGCTTGGAATTCCTTGAGCTTTTGATTCATTTGTATATTTTCAGTCCTTGCTCCAAGGATTTCATTCTCAAGTTTCACCACTTCCTCAGTTTTGGTACTGATTTGTATTTCTAGGACTTCTACCATTCTTTTATATTCTTCAACTTGAGTTTTCAAAGCAATAACTGAACTTTCAGATTCATGAAGAAGTTTCAGATTTTTCTTACTTGTTTTTTGTTCCATGCTAAGCTCCTCAAGTGCGGCAATGAGTTCTTCTTCAAGATTGACCTCAGCTTCCTCCTCCTCTTCCGGCTCTTGCTCCTCTTCTTCTTCAACAGTAACCATGAAGAGAGCTTCAGTTGCCTCGGCTGATTCATCATCGTCTGAAGTTTCAGACGTGCTGTCATTATATTGACTGATGAAGCTTTTTGCTTTGCCCCTCTTTCTGAAATTTTTCTTCCATTTACTCTTATCAACATAAGAGTCATCATCATTGTTTTCTTTCAGCGGACACTTTGCAGCAAAGTGACCAACACCGCCACAATTGAAGCATTTAAAGGGTAGCTTCCCTTTGTACTTTCCATTGCTTCCTTTCTTCAGCTTTCTAACTAATTGAGCCTCAAGCTCATCATCATCAGTATCAGCATCATGACCAGCAGTCTCTTTTCCCTTTTTCTGAACTTTGAAGGCCACTTCTCTATCAAATGAAGACGTCTTACCTATGCGCATCTCATAGGCAGTGAGTGAACCATGCAACTCATCCATGGTAAATCCATTCAGATCCTTGGCTTCTTCTATGGCTGAGACTTTTGAATCAAACCGGGGAAGAAGAGATCTTAGAACCTTTTTGACGATGACTGGTTCTTTAATCTCCTCCCCTAGTCCACGAATGTCATTCGTGACTTCATTCACTCGTTGCATATACAAGTCAACATTCTCGTTTTCCTCCATGCGAAGAGACTCGAATTGAGAGCGATGAGTTTGCAATTTCGCTTCTTTGATCTTCTCATCTCCTTCATGAATGCTTTTCAACTTGTCCCATATTTCCTTGGCTGTTTTGCATGCAATTGCTTTGACCAGCTAGCTGTCTACAAGGCCACTAAAGAGTGCATTCTGCGCCTTGGAGTCGTTGTCTGCTAACTTCTTCATTGCAGCATCAGTGGGTACGATGGCAGTATTGTAACCGACTCTGACAGTCTCCCAGACATCATAGCCAAGTGATTTGATGAAAGCCTGCATTCTGATCTTCCAGAAGGAGTAATTAGAACCATCAAACAAAGGTTCTTTCATATTCCCTGTATTGGATGCCATGTGATTTGACAAGAGATCACCCTTAGCGTGTTAAGCTTATCAAGGGAGCCTTGGCGCTTTGATACCAATTGTTAGATATCGCGATCACTGAAGGGGGGGGGTTGAATCAGTGATCCCTTTAAAAACAGGTTCAATTTAACAACGAAAGCAAATCAAATCACACAAGGACACCAGATTTAACGTGGTTCACCAAAAGGCTACGTCCATGGTTCAAAGACTGTCCGAACACCGATCCGGAACAGGTTTGAATCTATTTAGTCGCACCAATGACAAAGAGCACCAACCCTTAAGTTTCAGATAGCACCAACTATCTAGGAAGCACCTACCCCCTTTACAATTTATCTGCACCAACAGATAGGATCACCAAACCCCTAACACCAAGCACCAACTTGATGTTCTACAGAATTAAAGTAGAGAATTTTTCTACAGCCCTTCCCCTCTACAATCTCTCTCTCTCAATCCCTTACAAATTGAAATTTAAAGCATAAAAAGAGAGACACTTATCTATGGACGAATCACCATCTTCATGAGCATACTTTCATCCAACTTGCAGTAGAAACTTGCAGCACAACATCACACAGCAGCACCTTCTTCTCTAATCACTCTTCTCTCCAAAACCCTCTCTTTTGTTCTCTCTTCTCTTCTCTCCTAATGAAAATGAACTTAGCAAGCCTTTATATAGGTTATGGTAACCCTAAAGAGTGTTCAAATTAGGCTAGAATTCGTTTAGAAAGAGTCCCAAACGAAATACATAAGTTTCCTGAATTTTCGTGCAAAACTTCTATTTCTGCGCAATTCTGGTTTCCCGTGCTCGGTCGGCCGCGTGGGGTCCTCGGTCGACCGGCGACACACTGTGGCAACAAATAACTGGGACCTAACTGAGACTGTCTTCTGTAGACTTCTCTTGCCCGGTCGACCGCGTGGGGTCCCCGGTCGACCGGTCACACTGCTTCAGGAATTCTGATTTCCTGTACTGTTTCAGCTCTGTTTTCTCTTTGAAGCTCTATCAACACCACACTATCAACACCACACTATCAACACCACACTTGTGACATTGTGTTGACAATAATTCCAACACAAAATGATACTTGAGATACTAAACACTTCAATGCTTCATAAGACTTCTCAAGGCATCTCAAATTCCAACACTTGGTAAGAGGGATTTCTCTTTGACTAAAAGCCCAAATTTTTTTATTTTTTTTAGTGCCTAGGTGGTCAAACCTGGCTCATATGGGCTAACCCATGGAACCTTAAGCTTTTTGGAATGGCTTAGATCTCATATGGTGTCATTTTTATAAAGAATATCCAAAAATATCTCCTTTGGATAGAGAATAACTAAGAATATCTTTACTTGGAGAGAATCTCTCATGTTCCTTTTATTTTGGGAGAGAATATCTCAAGATTCTTCCTTTGGGAAAGAATCTTTCATTGATCCTATCTTTTGGGAGAAAATCTCTCATTGATTTCTTTTTGGGAGAGAATCCCTCAAGATATCTTTCTTTTGGGAAAGAATCTTTCTAATTTCTTTCTTTTGGTAAGGTTACTAATTAGTAACACTTACCTCTTTCTTCTTTCCTTCTTTGGTTTGCTCTTTTCTATAAAATCAAGGAGGAGGTTGGATCTCTTGCTCTTATTGCTTTCTTTTACAACAATCCCAAGAGGGCTTCAAGACCAAGAGTTATTCTTCTTCAAGATCTTCAAGAGTTTTCTTCTTCTTCTCCATTAATGGCTTCAAGTAAGTTCCCTTTTTCAAGAAAACCCCATTGTAGGAAAAAGTTCTTTCTTTCTTTTTTTGTTTCTTTCTTTTCTTTTTTTTTCACGTGTTTGCTCTTTTTTTTACACGTTTTTTTAATGCTTTATTCTTTCTTTTTTTGCATGTTTTTTTTTCTTTTGTGGGCCGTACGGACAGATCCGTACGGATCTAGCCGTAAGGCCACGTGGCCCGTGGGCCAGCCCCTTTTTTTCTCTCTTTTTTTTTGTTTTCTTTCTCTCTTTTTTTTTTCGAGAAAGTTTCTTCTTTTTTTTCTTTTTTTTTGTTCTTTTTCTTTCTCCTTTCTCCTTTTTTTTTGAGAAAGTTTCTTTTCTTCTTTTTTTTTTTGCTCATCATGATAATGCATTTTTTTTTTTGCAAACCAAGATGTCCATGCATGTATTCTATTGTAAATTAAATTATTTTGTAGCATGATGTGATAGCATACCTAAAAGTTTTCGCAAATTTGGAAATTTGGAGCTCGCAGCGATGTTGAGCCCTTCTTGATTTTGCGGAGACTTTGAGGTTTCGAAAGTTTGGAGTTTCGGAGCTCACAGCAATGTTGAGCCCATCTTCAAGCTTTCTATTTCTTCCGGGATAGTTCATTATCTTCGGATTTGCCCCGACATCATATCAAAATTTCGCCAGATTTTTTTTTAGCGAGATTCTGTCATATTGATGTTTGATTTTTTTCTTTTCCATCCTTTGCAGGTGGTTCTTCCAGAACGAACAAGGGTAAAGAGCCTGCTACAAGCGTACCTCGTCGATCTGCCAGATCTTCTAATCCAGCCGTTCAGTAGGCCTTTGAGAAGGTCCAGTATGTTGAGAGAAATCTAGAAGAGTGTGACTCCCTCAATAGAGATGAGATGAGGCAGCGACTGATCGCTCTCAAGGGAGAGGAATTCTATAAGATCATGGTAAGCAGTCGTCCATGGATGATGGAAGATCAGAGCGTTTTACCCAAGCCTACCTTCTTATTTGGTGATGCCATCCCTGATGACATGACATACCAGAGGAGATGTTTTCAGTTCTCTTTCATAGCAGATGGTGAGAAGAAGACTGTTGCTATCCGGTCAACGTTTGATCGCACCGTCTCGATCATGAGCCTTGCCCCCACGTGCTCTAAGAGGGAAGATCCTCCAAGCTGGGTGAGAAGGAAAAATGTAATCAAGACCGGGGTTTTTATTGGCAGTTCTCCTAGATATACGGAGAGGTCGCCTGCTGACATGGACCTGTTGATGCTTTCCAGCGGCTACTAGGGCTCTGATTATCCGTCGGTCGATTTGAGACTGGTGGGCCTTGGTATTTTCAATGGTGACGGCAGCAATTGGATAAAGCCTTTTCGACTTCGTGGCCGTTTCAATGCTGACTCCGAGTGGAAGTCGTGGACTGATCGCGTCCTGCTGATTGGTGGTGCCATTTTGAAGGAAGCCGGGATTTTTGATGCGGTCCGCGCCTTTAGGGAGACCGTGATCTTTTTCGACGAGGCCTTCATGGCTATGCTGGAGTCATTCCTCTCACAAACCAATACCTTCGTTGTGACGAATAGTGAGATTGGTTTCTCTTTGAAGGAGCTGAGCGCCATTACTGGATTGCCCATCCTTGGCAAGCTCTATGAGGAGTTTATGCCGATCGACAGTGTCCTTGAGGAGCAGTCTGAGGAGTTCAGGCTTTTGTATTTTCAGCTCGTATCCTTCTATGATTTTTTGAAGGAGAAGGAGGGTTTGAAAGTTAGATCCAGCAGTTGGAAGAGTTCTAGCTCTTTGTTCCCCAACTTTTTTGATAGCAGGGAGCCTTCTGATAGTGTGACCTAGGAAGCCAGGGCTCAGGATCCAAGTTCGAAGAAGATCTTGGCTATGCAAGAAGAGTTGAGAGATTTTTGTGCGAGTACAAATGCCATATGTCCTGACATTGCACTGCAGAGAGATCTCGCTGTTTACCTCACTTATTGGCTTGGTGAAGCTATTTTTGCTGGAGGAGATGGAACGCACATCAGGCCGCATTATATTTTTCCGGCTTGTCAGATGGCGTTTGGAGAGCAGCTTGCTTTGGTGCCAGCTCTTTACTCCTACCTGTATACCGAACTGTGATGGACCGCGCTCCTGCTCGGTTCCTACCGAGGTCGGCGGACGTGGGAGTCCGTCGGGTCCGACCCTTTTGTAACCAGGGGGCAGGGGCGTGCATCAACATTTCTTTTTTTTGTGTGGGTGTGCCAGATTTTCTATTTTACTTGGAATTGCAAGTGGTGATCCGGAGATCAGCCTTCGCAAGTAAAAAGGAAATCAACTTCTTTCAAGTTTTCTATTGCACATATATTTAAGAAAAGAGACATTTTTCTTGGTTTGCCATGAAATGAGATTTTTTTGGCATTTATAGCCGATTTTGGCGTTTATAGCCGATTTTGGCGTTTATAGCCGATTAACTGTTGGATATCGCGATCACTGAGAGGGGGGGGGGGGTGAATCAGTGATTTCTAAAAACAGGTCCAATTCAACAACAAAACAAGTCAAACCACACAATGACACCAGATTTAACGTGGTTCACCAAAAGGCTACGTCCACGGATCAAAACCGTCCGAACACCGATCCGGTACAGGTCTGAATATATTTAGTCGCACCAACGACAAAGAGCACCAACCCTTGTGTTTTAGATGGCACCCACTATCTAGGAAGCACCTACTCCTCTTACAATTTATCTGCACCCACAGATAGGATCACCAAACCCCAAACACCAAGCACCAACTTGATGTAAAAACATAATAGAAGATAAACTCTGTCTACAGCCCTTCCCCTCTACAATTCTCTCTCTCTCAATCCCTTACAAATTGAAATCTAAAGCATAAAGAGAGACACTTAACTCATGGACGAATCACCATCTTCAAGAGCACAATCTCGTCCACAATTGCTGTAGAAAACGTCACCACAATAGCAACACAGCAACACAGCAACACAGCAACCTCTTCTCTCTTCTCTTCTCTCTTTTCTCTTCTCTTCTGGTGTCTTTATGAACGACCCATACATGCCTTTTTATAGGTTATGTTAACCCTTAATTGTATTCAAAACAGGCTACAATTCGTTTAGAAAGAGTCCCAAACGAAATAGAAAAGAATGCTGAATTTTCGTGCACAACTTCTAATTCTGCGCAACTCTGGTTCCCGTGCTCGGTCGACATCCTTGCTTGCTCGGTCGACATCATACACTGTCTGGGAACAGACAACTATCGAGCTCGGTCGACATCCTGGGGTCCCGGTCGACCGAAAACACACTGTGTCACGAAAATAACTGGGAGCAGTCTAAAACTTTTTCTGCAGGTTCCTTCTTGCCCGGTCGACCGCATGAAGAGCCCGGTCGACCGGCCACTCTACTACAGAAAAACTGTTTTCTGTACACTTTTCAGCTCTTTTTCCATTCTGATTTCCATCTGATTTCCATCTTATTTCCATTGCATAGATGAGCTTCATCCTCTCATCATGTTGACATGGATTGACAACAATTACAACCATGATTACCATTCAAATCATTTAAAGCTTCTTCAAATTATAACAATCTCCCCCTTTGGAATTGTTGTCAACTTTAACAACTTTGTCAACATGCTAACAACTCTTCAACTCTTTCAACTCCAGCTTGCAGCTCTTCCAAGTTCTTTTCAACACTCACTTGGAACCAATTCCTCTTCCAAGTTCTTTTCAACACTCACTTGGAACCAATTCTGAAATTCTGAAATAACAACCATGCACTGTCAACAATCTCCCCCTAGCTTTCATAGCATAACATCTCTCCTTGCTATCATAGCATAACATCTCTCCCCCTTTGACAACAAGTCCAAAGGGACCAAACCGAGGAGCGAATAGGATATTCAATGAATGCATTGCTCCCCCTTTCAAGCACAACTCCTACGGTTTAGGAGAGTGAGTAACTCCTAACTTTTTCCGGAGATACTCGAAGACTTCCTTTGGCAGAGGTTTCGTGAAAATATCAGCCACTTGCTCAGTTGTTGGAACATATTCCAACTTGACCTCTCCATCAGCAACTTTATCTTTAAGAAAATGATAACGAATTGCTACATGCTTTGTTCGAGAGTGCTGAACAGGATTCTTAGATATATGAATTGCACTCGTGTTGTCACATAGGATCGGCGTAGGATCCGTTGTAGGAACTCCTAGATCAGAGAGCATTTGCCGCATCCATAACACTTGCGTACAACAAGTTGCCGCTGCAATATATTCCGCTTCCGCTGTCGAAAGGGATACTGAGTCTTGTTTCTTACTATGCCAAGCAACTAATCTTTCTCCAAGATAAAATGCGCCGCCGCTAGTACTCTTGCGATCATCTACGCATCCAGCCCAATCGGCATCAGAATATGCAACAAGAGTGAAGGATTTGCCTTTGGGATACCAGATACCAAGCTCCATAGTACCTTTCAGATATCGAAAGATTCTTTTCACTGCTGTAAGGTGCGTTTCAGTTGGTGCTGCTTGAAAACGTGCAACCATACATACTGCTTGTAGAAGATCTGGTCTTGTAGCAGTCAAGTAGAGAAAGCTTCCTATCATAGAGCGATAGGTGGTATGATCAACGGACGAGGCCTTATCATCTTTGCTAAGCTTCGTGTTCGTTGACATTGGTGTGCTCACTGGCTTGCTGTCTTCCATATTGAACCGTTTCAGCATTTCCTTAATGTACTTCATTTGTGATATGAAGATGCCATGTTTCAGCTGCTGCACTTGTAAACCAAGAAAGAACTTTAGTTCTCCAAGCATCGACATTTCAAATTCTTTCTTCATCTCTTCAGCAAAATTCCTGCACATCTCCTCATCATTGCCACCAAAGATTATGTCATCAACATAAACAATGACAACCAGCTGTTTGCTTAACTCAGTTTTGACATACAGATTGCTATCAACCATTCCTTTTCCAAAACCGATCTTGCGGAGATAGAGATCCAGCCTTGCATACCATGCCCTTGGCGCTTGTTTCAGTCCATAAAGAGCCTTTTTCAACTTGCACACTAGATCTGAATTTTTGCTGATGAGAAAACCATCAGGTTGCTCAATGTAGACCTCTTCTTCAAGTAAACCATTCAAGAAAGCTGACTTTACGTCCATCTGAAATACCTTGAAGGTTTTGTATGCTGCCAATGCAAGAAACATACGAATAGCTTCCAGACGAGCCACCGGTGCAAAGGTCTCTTCAAAATCTATGCCTTCAACTTGAGCATAGCCTTTACAAACCAACCTTGCTTTGTTTCGTATGACCTGACCATCTTCATTCAGCTTATTCCGAAAGACCCATTTAGTACCAATAACATTCTTATCGGTAGGTCTAGAAACTAGTTCCCATGTGGAGTTCTTCTCAATTTGCTCCAACTCCTCATGCATAGATTTCAACCAACTTTCATCGAGACTGGCTTCAGCCACAGTCTTGGGTTCAATGGTGGACATAAGTGAGTAATTGCTAACTACACTTTGTCTAGTTTGAACGCCTGCCTTAGGATCTCCAATGATTTGATCCTTAGGGTGTTGCTCTACCCAAGTGCTGTGCTTCTTAGGTGTAGTATCTTCTGAGTCATCCTTTGATTTCTCAGAATCATTAGATTCAGCCATCTCATCATCAATCTCACTCGAGTCCTCATAAACTGAACTGTCATTATGAGTTGCATTCTTTGGTTCAATATTCTCATCTATTCTCACATCAGCACTTTCTATGATTTTTCTGGTTCTTTTGTTAAGACACCTA
This sequence comes from Litsea cubeba, assembly GCA_012931725.1. Taxonomy (NCBI): domain Eukaryota; kingdom Viridiplantae; phylum Streptophyta; class Magnoliopsida; order Laurales; family Lauraceae; genus Litsea; species Litsea cubeba. The sequence continues at coordinate 49,825,770 of CM022952.1, forward strand.
TATGCCTTGCTAGTAGAGGAGTAACCCAGAAATATACCTTCGTCAGCTCTTTCTTCAAATTTGCCCGGATTTTGTTCGAGCCGCTTGATGTAACACTTGCTGCCGAAGACTCTGAAAGGCTTGACTGTTGCTTTTCTTCCAAACCATAGCTCATAGGGAGTTTTGTCTTCATGTGGCCTGATCAAGCATCGATTTTGAATGTATACAGCCGTATGAATTGCCTCTTTCCAATACTTGTCAGCCATCTTGCTTTCACTTAGCATCGTACGAGCCATCTCTTGTACGGTGCGATTCTTCCGTTCCACAACTCCATTTTGCTGTGGAGTTCTAGGGGCTGAGTACTGTCTTTGAATGCCATGATGTTCACAATATTTAGTGAACTCGCCTCCACGATCAGACCTTAAAATCTTGATACGTTTTTCCAATTGATTTTCAACCTGTGCTTTAAACACTTTAAAACGATCAAGTGCTTGATGCTTATGCTTAAGAAACAATACCCATGTCATACGAGTATAATCATCAATGCATAACATGAAATACTTATCTCCATTGGTGCTTTGAGTTCGCATCGGTCCACAGAGATCAGTGTGCACTAGCTCAAGAGGTTTCTTTGAATGATGCTCCTTTGACTTGAACATAACCCTCGTTTGCTTTCCCTTTTGGCAAGAGTCGCAAATGGGATTGGAAGGCTTTTCAACTGTAGACATGCCTCTTACAGCCTTTGAATTGCAAATCTTTGACATGTTATCAAAGCTTAGATGCCTAAGGTGTTTGTGCCACAACCAACTTTCCTCTGTCCGACTCATCAAGCAGGTCTTTTCAGCTCCATCTGACAATGTATAGAGATTTCCAGCAGTTCTTGATCCAGTTGCCACTGTTTTGCCGTTGCTACTCTTCTTGATGGCAAACCCATTCTTTGTGAAGATAACTTCGTGACCCTTGTCACAGATCTGGCTCACACTAAGCAGGTTGTGTCTCAATCCAGACACATATAAGACTTCTTCCGATCTGATCTTGTTTGCCATAAGCTGAATAACACCTTTTCCGCAGATTTTGGCACCATCATTGTTGCCAAACTTCACTGAACCGCCTTCATAGTGCTGTAATTTGATGAATTTCTCTTTATCACCAGTCATATGGCTTGAACAACCACTATCAAGGACCCATGGTGCTGCCTTCTTTTGTGCATTGAATGCCATTTGCACAATGAGAGATTCTTTGGGACTTTCTGCACTTTGCTTTGCTCTCCAAGCCTTGACTAACTTGGGTTTCTTTTCAACCTGAAATTTGTTAGCAATATGCAACCTACAATCCCTAGCCAAGTGTCCATAATTATAGCACTTATGGCACTCAATTTTGTGGCTACTTAAGATTGAAAAAGGGTTCCTAGTCACAAGTGAGCTGTATTTCACATAGAATTTGCAATCGTCTCTTTTATGTCCAAACATATTACAATGAAAGCAATAACCATAGAATTTGTATCTTCTTTGTGGCTGGTTAGTCTTCATTACCTTTCTAACAGGAATGGACTCCTTTCTAGGTTGAGTGGGCTTCATAGAGTTAGAAGTTGCAGTGACTTGCTTCACAAACTCTTTCTTTTCAGGAGGTGCAATCTTAGAGGATTCTGTTGGAATTTGAGATGACTTGAGTAGTCTTTGAAGAATTGAAGAAGTTAGCATCTCAAGTATTGTTTTGAGTTGGAATTCTTGTCAACACATTGTCACAAACATGATGTTAATAAGCTAATGTTGATAGAGCTGAAAAGAAGAAACAGAATTGAAACAGTCAGGAACTCAGAATTCCTGAAGCAGAGCACGCGGTCGACCGGGCTCTTCATGCGGTCGACCGAGCAAGAAGAAACCTGCAGAAAACAGATTTTGGTAGCTCCCAGTTATTTTCGTGACACAGTGTGTCTTCGGTCGACCGGGACATCAGGATGTCGACCGAGCTCGATAAGTGACTATTTCCAGATAGTGTATGATGTCGACCGAGCACAGTATGATGTCGACCGAGCACGGGAACCAGAGTTGCGCAGAATTAGAAGTTGAGCACGAAAATTCAGCATACTTATCTAATTTGTTTGGGACTCTTTCTAAACGAATTGTAGCCCGTTTTGAATACAATTAAGGGTTATTAAAACCTATAAAAAGGCTTGTAAGGGTCGTTCTAAAGATACACCAGAAGAGAAGAGTTTTAGAGAGAAAATAGAGAGAGTTTTGGAGAGAAGAAGAGTGCTGGTGCTGTGTTGCTGTGTTGCTGCATTATCAGACGTTTTCTACAGCAATTGTGGACGAGATTATGCTCTAGAAGATGGTGATTCGTCCATGAGTTAAGTGTCTCTCTGTTTATGCTTTAATTTTCAATTTGTAAGGGATTGAAAGAGAGAGAATTGTAGAGGGGAAGGGCTGTAGACAGAGTTTATTTCTATTCTGTTCTTACATCAAGTTGGTGCTTGGTGTTTAGTGTTTGGTGATCCTATCTGTTGGTGCAGATAAATTGTAAAGGGAGTCGGTGCTTCCTAGATAGTTGGTGCTATCTGAAACTAAAGGGAGTAGGTGCTTCCTAGATAGTTGGTGCTATCTGAAACTAAGGGTTGGTGCTCTTTGTCGTTGGTGCGACTAAATAAGATTCAGATCTATCCCGGATTGGTGTTCGGACAGTCTTTGAACCGTGGACGTAGCCTTTCGGTGAACCACGTTAAATCTGGTGTCATTGTCTGGTTTGACTTGTTTTGTTGTTGAATTGGACCTGTTTTTAGAAATCACTGATTCACCCCCCCCCCCTCTCAGTGATCGCGGTATCCAACAATTGGTATCAGAGTGAGGTTCCCTTGATCAGTTTAATACGCTAAGGGTGATCTCTTGTCAAATCACATGGCAGTCAATACAGGGAATATGAAAGCACCTCTGTTTGATGGTTCTAATTACTCCTTTTGGAAGATTAGGATGCAAGCCTTCATCAAATCTCTTGGCTATGATGTTTGGGAGGCTGTCAGAGCCGGTTACAATGCTGCCACCGTACCCAATGATACAGCATCGAAGAAGTTGGCAGACAACGACTCCAAGGCGCAGAATGCACTCTTTAGTAGCCTTGTGGACAGCGAGCTTGTCAAAGTAATTGCATGCAAAACAGCCAAGGAAATTTGGGACAAGTTGCAAAGCATACATGAAGGTGATGAGAAGATTAAAGAAGCCAAATTGCAAACCCATCGCTCTCAATTTGAATCTCTTCGCATGGAGGAAAGCGAGAATATTGACTCGTATATGCAACGAGTGAATGAAGTCACGAATGACATTCGTGGACTAGGGGAGGAGATTAAAGAGCCGGTCATCGTCAAAAAGGTTCTAAGATCTCTTCTTCCCCGGTTTGATTCAAAAGTCTCAGCCATTGAAGAAGCCAAAGATCTGAATGCATTTTCCATGGATGAATTACATGGTTCTCTAACTGCCTATGAGATGCGCATAGGAAAGACGTCTTCATCTGATAAAGAAGCCGCCTTCAAAGTTCAGAAAAAGGCAAAAGAGACTGCTGGTCATGATGTTGATTCTGATGATGATGAGCTTGAGGCTCAATTTGTTAGAAAGTTGAAGAAAGGAAGCAATGGAAAGTACAAAGGGAAGCTACCCTTTAAATGCTTCAATTGTGGAGGTATTGGTCACTTTGCTGCGAAGTGTCCGCTAAAAGAAGACAATGATAATGACTCTTATGCTGAAAAGAGTAAAGGAAAGAGAAATTTCAGAAAAAGGGGCAAAGCTAAAAACTTTCTATGTCAACAAGATGACAGCACGTCTGAATCTTAAGACGATGATGAATCAACCGAAGCTCTCTTCATGGTCACTGTTGAAGCAGAAGAAGAGCTAGATCCGGAAGAGGATGAGGAGGCTGAAGTCAATCTTGAAGAGGAACTCATAGCCGCACTTGAGGAGCTTAGCATGGAACGCAAATCAAGTAAGAAAAATCTGAAACTTCTCCATGAATCTGAAAGTTCTATTATTGCTTTGAAAACTCAAGTAGAAGAATATAAAAGAATGGTAGAAGTCCTTGAAAACCAAATAAGTATCAAAAAGGAAGAGGCTATGAAACTTGAAACTGAGATCGCTAGAGCAAAGGCTGAAAATTTGGAAAATAGCAAAAAACTCAAAGCGCTCCAAGCGATTGAAGGGACTATGAAACTCAATGAACTACTGAAAGTTCAAAGACCTGCCCACCTCAGATCTGGTCTAGGATTTGAGAAAGGTGAATCCTCTAAGATTGCACCTCCTAAAAAGAAAGAGTTTGTGAAGCAAGTCACTGCACCTTCTAACTCTATGAAGCCCACTCAACCTAGAAAGGAGTCCATTCCTGTTAGAAAGGTAATGAAGACTAACCAGCCACAAAGAAGATACAAATTCTATGGTTATTGCTTTCATTGTAATATGTTTGGACATAAAAGAGCTGATTGCAAATTCTATGTAAGAAACAGCCCATTTGTGACTAGGAATCCTTTTTCAATCCTAAGTAGCCACAAAATTGAGTGCTATATGTGTCATAATTATGGACACTTGGCTAGGGATTGTAGGTTGCCTATTGCTAACAAATTTCAGGTTGAAAAGAAACCCAAGTTAGTCAAGGCTTGGAGAGCAAAGCAAAGTGCAGAAAGTCTCAAAGAATCTCTCATTGTGCAAACGGCATTCAATGCACAAAAGAAGGCAGCACCATGGGTCCTTGATAGTGGTTGTTCAAGCCATATGACTGGTGATAAAGAGAAATTCATCAAATTACAGCTCTATGAAGGCGGTTCAGTGAAGTTTGGCAACAATGATGGTGCCAAAATCTGCGGAAAAGGTGTTATTCAGCTTATGGCAAACAAGATCAGATCTGAAGAAGTCTTATATGTGTCTGGATTGAGACACAACCTGCTTAGTGTGAGCCAGATCTGTGACAAGGGTCACGAAGTTATCTTCACAAAGAATGGGTTTGCCATCAAGAAGAGTAGCAACGGCAAAACAGTGGCAACTGGATCAAGAACTGCTGGAAATCTCTATACATTGTCAGATGGAGCTGAAAAGACCTGCTTGATGAGTCGGACAGAGGAAAGTTGGTTGTGGCACAAACGCCTTGGGCATCTAAGCTTTGATAACATGTTAAAGATTTGCAATTCAAAGGCTGTAAGAGGCATGTCTAAAGTTGAAAAGCCTTCCAATCCCATTTGCGACTCTTGCCAAAAGGGAAAGCAAACGAGGGTTATGTTCAAGTCAAAGGAGCATCATTCCAAGAAACCTCTTGAGCTAGTGCACACTGATCTCTGTGGACCGATGCGAACTCAAAGCACCAATGGAGATAAGTATTTCATGTTATGCATTGATGATTATACTCGTATGACATGGGTATTGTTTCTTAAACATAAGCATCAAGCACTTGATTGTTTTAAAGTGTTTAAAGCACAGGTTGAAAATCAATTGGAAAAACGTATCAAGATTTTAAGGTCTGATCGTGGAGGAGTCACTGAGAGTTCACTAAATATTGTGAACATCATGGCATTCAAAGACAGTACTCAGCCCCTAGAACTCCACAGCAAAATGGAGTTGTGGAACGGAAGAATCGCACCGTACAAGAGATGGCTCGTACGATGCTAAGTGAAAGCAAGATGGCTGACAAGTATTGGAAAGAGGCAATTCATACGGCTGTATACATTCAAAATCGATGCTTGATCAGGCCACATGAAGACAAAACTCCCTATGAGCTATGGTTTGGAAGAAAAGCAACAGTCAAGCACTTCAAAGTCTTCGGCAGCAAGTGTTACATCAAGCGGCTCGAACAAAATCCGGGCAAATTTGAAGAAAGAGCTGACGAAGGTATATTTCTGGGTTACTCCTCTACTAGCAAGGCATATAGGTGTCTTAACAAAAGAACCAGAAAAATCATAGAAAGTGCTGATGTGAGAATTGATGAAAACCATGAATCCAAGAATGGAACTCATTATGACAGTCCAGTTTATGAGGACTCGAGTGAGATTGATGATGAGATGGCTGAATCTAATGATTCTGAGAAATCAAAGGATGACTCAGAAGATACTACACCTAAGAAGCACAGCACTTGGGTAGAGCAACACCCTAAGGATCAAATCATTGGAGATCCTAAGGCAGGCGTTCAAACTAGACAAAGTGTAGTTAGCAATTACTCACTTGTGTCCACCATTGAACCCAAGACTGTGGCTGAAGCCAGTCTCGATGAAAGTTGGTTGAAATCTATGCATGAGGAGTTGGAGCAAATTGAGAAGAACTCCACATGGGAACTTGTTCCTAGACCTACTGATAAGAATGTTATTGGTACCAAATGGGTCTTTCGGAATAAGCTGAATGAAGATGGTCAAGTAATTAGAAACAAAGCAAGGTTGGTTTGTAAAGGCTATGCTCAAGTTGAGGGCATAGATTTTGAAGAGACCTTTGCACCGGTGGCTCGTCTGGAAGCTATTCGTATGTTCCTTGCATTGGCAGCATACAAAACCTTCAAGGTATTTCAGATGGACGTAAAGTCAGCTTTCCTGAATGGTTTACTTGAAGAGGAGGTCTACATTGAGCAACCTGATGGTTTTCTCATCAGCAAAAATTCAGATCTAGTATGCAAGTTGAAAAAGGCTCTTTATGGACTGAAACAAGCGCCAAGGGCGTGGTATGCAAGGCTGGACCTATATCTCCGCAAGATCGGTTTTGGAAAAGGACTTGTTGATAGCAATCTATATGTCAAAACTGAGTTAAGCAAACAGCTGGTTGTCATTGTTTATGTTGATGACATAATCTTTGGTGGCAATGATGAGGAGATGTGCAGGAATTTTGCAGAAGAGATGAAGAAAGAATTTGAGATGTCAATGCTTGGAGAACTAAAGTTCTTTCTTGGTTTACAAGTTCAGCAGCTGAAACATGGCATCTTCATCTCACAAATGAAGTACATTAAGGAAATGCTGAAACGGTTCAATATGGAAGACAGCAAGCCAGTGGGCACACCAATGTCAACGAACACGAAGCTTAGCAAAGATGATAAGGCCTCGTCCGTTGATCATACCACCTATCGCTCTATGATAGGAAGCTTGCTCTACTTGACTGCTACAAGACCAGATCTTCTACAAGCAGTATGTATGGTTGCACGTTTTCAAGCAGCACCAACTGAAACGCACCTTACAGCAGTGAAACGAATCTTTCGATATCTGAAAGGTACTATGGAGCTTGGTATCTGGTATCCCAAAGGCAAATCCTTCACTCTAGTTGCATATTCTGATGCCGATTGGGCTGGATGCGTAGATGATCGCAAGAGTACTAGCGGCGGCGCATTTTATCTTGGAGAAAGATTAGTTGCTTGGCATAGTAAGAAGCAAGACTCAGTATCCCTTTCGACAGCGGAAGCGGAATATATTGCAGCGGCAACTTGTTGTACGCAAGTGTTATGGATGCGGCAAATGCTCTCTGATCTAGGAGTTCCTACAACGGATCCTACGCCGATCCTATGTGACAACACGAGTGCAATTCACATCTCCAAGAATCCTGTTCAACATTCTAGAACAAAGCATGTAGCAATTCGTTATCATTTTCTTAAAGATAAAGTTGCTGATGGAGAGGTCAAGTTAGAATATGTTCCAACAACTGAGCAAGTGGCTGATATTTTCACGAAACCTTTGCCAAAGGAAGTCTTCGAGTATCTCCGGAAAAAGTTAGGAGTTACTCACTCTCCTAAACCGTAGGAGTTGTGCTTGAAAGGGGGAGCAATGCATTCATTGAATATCCTATTCGCTCCTCGGTTTGGTCCCTTTGGACTTGTTGTCAAAGGGGGAGAGATGTTATGCTATGATAGCAAGGAGAGATGTTATGCTATGAAAGCAAAGGGGGAGATTGTTGAGTTGAAAGTGTTGAAGTTCCAATAGTGTTGCCAACAATTCCAAAAGGGGAGATTGTTGGAATTTGAGATGACTTGAGTAGTCTTTGAAGAATTGAAGAAGTTAGCATCTCAAGTATTGTTTTGAGTTGGAATTCTTGTCAACACATTGTCACAAACATGATGTTAATAAGCTAATGTTGATAGAGCTGAAAAGAAGAAACAGAATTGAAACAGTCAGGAACTCAGAATTCCTGAAGCAGAGCACGCGGTCGACCGGGCTCTTCATGCGGTCGACCGAGCAAGAAGAAACCTGCAGAAAACAGATTTTGGTAGCTCCCAGTTATTTTCGTGACACAGTGTATCTTCGGTCGACCGGGACATCAGGATGTCGACCGAGCTCGATAAGTGACTATTTCCAGATAGTGTATGATGTCGACCGAGCACAGTATGATGTCGACCGAGCACGGGAACCAGAGTTGCGCAGAATTAGAAGTTGAGCACGAAAATTCAGCATTCTTATCTAATTTGTTTGGGACTCTTTCTAAACGAATTGTAGCCCGTTTTGAATACAATTAAGGGTTATTAAAACCTATAAAAAGGCTTGTAAGGGTCGTTCTAAAGATACACCAGAAGAGAAGAGTTTTAGAGAGAAAATAGAGAGAGTTTTGGAGAGAAGAAGAGTGCTGGTGCTGTGTTGCTGTGTTGCTGCATTATCAGACGTTTTCTAACAGCAATTGTGGACGAGATTATGCTCTAGAAGATGGTGATTCGTCCATGAGTTAAGTGTCTCTCTGTTTATGCTTTAATTTTCAATTTGTAAGGGATTGAGAGAGAGAGAATTGTAGAGGGGAAGGGCTGTAGACAGAGTTTATTTCTATTCTGTTCTTACATCAAGTTGGTGCTTGGTGTTTAGGGTTTGGTGATCCTATCTGTTGGTGCAGATAAATTGTAAAGGGAGTCGGTGCTTCCTAGATAGTTGGTGCTATCTGAAACTAAAGGGAGTAGGTGCTTCCTAGATAGTTGGTGCTATCTGAAACTAAGGGTTGGTGCTCTTTGTCGTTGGTGCGACTAAATAAGATTCAGATCTGTCCCGGATTGGTGTTCGGACAGTCTTTGAACCGTGGACGTAGCCTTTCGGTGAACCACGTTAAATCTGGTGTCATTGTGTGGTTTGACTTGTTTTGTTGTTGAATTGGACCTGTTTTTAGAAATCACTGATTCACCCCCCCCCCTTTCAGTGATCGCGGTATCCAACAGATTCACCTTTCTCAAATCCTAGACCAAATCTGAAGTGGGCAGGTCTTTGAACTTTCAGTAGTTCATCGAGTTTCATAGTCCCTTCAATCGCTTGGAGCGCTTTGAGTTTTTTGCTATTTTCCAAATTTTCAGCCTTTGCTCTAGCGATCTCAGTTTCAAGTTTCATAGCCTCTTCCTTTTTGATACTTATTTGGTTTTTCAAGGACTTCTACCATTCTTTTATATTCTTCTACTTGAGTTTTCAAAGTAATAATAGAACTTTCAGATTCATGGAGAAGTTTCAGATTTTTCTTACTTGTTTTGCGTTCCATGCTAAGCTCCACAAGTGCGACTATGAGTTCCTCTTCAAGATTGACTTCAGCCTCCTCTTCCTCTTCCGGATCTAGCTCTTCTTCTTCTTCAACAGTGACCATGAAGAGAGCTTCGGTTGATTCATCATCGTCTGAAGTTTCAGACGTGCTGTCATCTTGTTGACATAGAAAGTTTTTAGCTTTGCCTCTTTTTCTGAAATTTCTCTTTCCTTTACTCTTTTCAGCATAAGAGTCATTATCATTGTCTTCTTTTAGCGGACACTTCGCAGCAAAGTGACCAACACCTCCACAATTGAAGCATTTAAAGGGTAGCTTCCCTTTGTACTTGCCATTGCTTCCTTTCTTCAACTTTCTAACAAATTGAGCCTCAAGCTCATCATTATCAGAATCAACATCATGACCAGCAGTCTCTTTTGCCTTTTTCTGAACTTTGAAGGCCGCTTCTTTATCAGATGAAGACGTCTTTCCTATGCGCATCTCATAGGCAGTTAGAGAACCATGTAATTCATCCATGGAAAATGCATTCAGATCTTTGGCTTCTTCGATGGCTGAGACTTTTGAATCAAACCGGGGAAGAAGAGATCTTAGAACCTTTTTGACAATGACCGGATCTTTAATCTCCTCCCCTAGTCCACGAATGTCATTCGTGACTTCATTCACTCATTGCATATACGAGTCAACATTCTCGCTTTCCTCCATGCGAAGAGACTCGAATTGAGAGCGATGAGTTTGCAATTTGGCTTCTTTAATCTTCTCATCACCTTCATGTATGCTTTGCAACTTGTCCCAAATTTCCTTGGCTGTTTTGCAGGCAATTACTTTGACAAGCTCGCTGTCCACAAGGCCACTAAAGAGTGCATTCTGCGCCTTGGAGTCGTTGTCTGCCAACTTCTTCGATGCAGTATCATTGGGTACGGTGGCAGTATTGTAACCGACTCTGACAGCCTCCCAAACATCATAGCCAAGAGATTTGATGAAGGCTTGCATCCTAATCTTCCAAAAAGAGTAATTAGAACCATCAAACAGAGGTGCTTTCATATTCCCTGTATTGGCTGCCATGTGATTTGACAAGAGATCACCCTTAGCGTATTAAACTGATCAAGGGAGCCTCGCTCTGATACCAATTGTTGGATATCGCGATCACTGAGAGGGGGGGGGGGGTGAATCAGTGATTTCTAAAAACAGGTCCAATTCAACAACAAAACAAGTCAAACCACACAATGACACCAGATTTAATGTGGTTCACCAAAAGGCTACGTCCACGGATCAAAACCGTCCGAACACCGATCCGGTACAGGTCTGAATATATTTAGTCGCACCAACGACAAACAGCACCAACCCTTGTGTTTTAGATAGCGCCAACTATCTAGGAAGCACCTACTCCTCTTACAATTTATCTGCACCCATAGATAGGATCACCAAACCCCAAACACCAAGCACCAACTTGATGTAAAAACAGAATAGAAGATAAACTCTGTCTACAGCCCTTCCCCTCTACAATTCTCTCTCTCTCAATCCCTTACAAATTGAAATCTAAAGCATAAAGAGAGACACTTAACTCATGGACGAATCACCATCTTCAAGAGCACAATCTCGTCCACAATTGCTGTAGAAAACGTCACCACAACAGCAACACAGCAACACAGCAACACAGCAACCTCTTCTCTCTTCTCTTCTCTCTTTTCTTTTCTCTTCTGGTGTCTTTATGAACGACCCATACATGCCTTTTTATAGGTTATGTTAACCCTTAATTGTATTCAAAACAGGCTACAATTCGTTTAGAAAGAGTCCCAAACGAAATAGAAAAGAATGCTGAATTTTCGTGCACAACTTCTAATTCTGCGCAACTCTGGTTCCCGTGCTCGGTCGACATCCTTGCTTGCTCGGTCGACATCATACACTGTCTGGGAACAGACAACTATCGAGCTCGGTCGACATCCTGGGGTCCCGGTCGACCGAAAACACACTGTGTCACGAAAATAACTGGGAGCAGTCTGAAACTTTTTCTGCAGGTTCCTTCTTGCCCGGTCGACCGCATGAAGAGCCCGGTCGACCGGCCACTCTGCTACAGAAAAACTGTTTTCTGTACACTTTTCAGCTCTTTTTCCATTCTGATTTCCATCTGATTTCCATCTAATTTCCATTGCATAGTTGAGCTTCATCCTCTCATCATGTTGACATGGATTGACAACAATTACAACCATGATTACCATTCAAATCATTTAAAGCTTCTTCAAATTATAACATTTACAATCCTTATCAATAATGAAAGACAAGAGTTGTGATTTTTGTCTCTTTTGAAAAAATACAAACTACAATGAAAAGCAAGAAAAGAAGGATCTAACATCTCAGGAGATTGTAGGGGACTCGTTTAGATTGACGGTCGCAAGCCATATGTGGGCTTCGCCATCATCCATGCAGATGAGAACAGAGGATGCTATTGATTCGCTTGGCTTGGCTATAACCTCAGGTTTTTAGAGGACAAAGACCAAAAGGAGGTCCTATGTCTAATAAAAAGCCGAGTAGACGGGCTGAAAAGCCACATCTAAGCCATTGGAGGCAGGAGGAGAAGGCAAGGACCTTGGGGGGGGGGGTACCCCCCAAGGGACTTTTGTCACCTTGTAGCGGTGGCCGGTGTAGAACTTCCGCAGAGTTTTCTCTCTTTTCCTTCTCTGAATTTCTGTGCTTCTGTCTGTGATTTTCGTTGTCTGTCTTTTCTTCTTGGAGAGCTCTCCTATTTATAGGCTTTTAGGTAGTCATTTAGGAGGGTTTATGAGCCTTGATTGTCATAAAGCTACATAAAGGGAGGAGTTACAAAATTTAATTCTTTATTTTGTAACTCCTTTTTCTTGGCTTCTGATTGGCCGGAGGAGATTGAGGGCATTTAATCGCCTTTAATCGCCATGATGGGAGGAGTTTCATGGGTTAAATGCCATGAATCTCTTGACTTGTACCTCCCGGATGCTTGGTTATGATTGGTCCGTCCAAAGAAATGGATTAATGACTGTAATAAAGCTAGTCAATTAATCGCATTAAGTGGTCGCCGAGCAGCTGAAGAGTTGCGGGCCGTGCCGCGTCTTTTGGGATTCTTCTGTCGATGATCATCGATGGATCTTCATGTAGATCGACATCAGACGACCATGTAATTTCAGGTGTTTGTTGCCAACAGCGGGTCGGTGCCATCTGTCCTGTCGATTTCTCGATCGGTCGGGTAGAAAGCACACTTTTTTTTTGGTTGACCGGGTGGCGATCAATATTGTTTTCGATACTCTTGATGATTAACCCGTGTTTTGGACGGATATCAGAGGATTTGGTGTCTCAAAAGCATGGATTTTGGAAAGTACCAGAGGCTGGGCGCTTCGAATCGCGAAAAAACGGCGAAAACCGGGGTTTTCGGGGCCTTCCCGGCGACCCCGGGCTCCAAGGTCGCCGGCGACCCTGGGGGGTTTTCCCCCCTTTTTGTCCCGTTTTGTGTCCGTTTTTGCTGTTTTTCGATTCTTTTTTCTCCTGTACTTTTCCTTGACATTTTGACCATTTATTGGCCTGATTTCTTTGTAGGAAACCTGATGAGAATCCTTGCATTTTATTTTGCAAAGTTTCCAATTTCCTGAGAAAGCCGAAGACTTTGTCGCGCAGAGCTGCCGATTTTCCGTCAGAAGCTGAAACTGGGTCAAACGATGTCGGAATGACCTAAAATTTGGTGTGAAGCCTCCTGAGCAATAAATAAGACCAACCATAGGCTTTTGTTTGAGTTTTGAAGCCGTTTGGGTTCTTATCACCAGTAGACTTGCTTTTGTCGCGATGAAGATGTCGCGGTTTGATGTGCGGTCAACCGATGTCCGATTGACTTGAAATTTGACAGGGAACCTATTGGAGTCATTTTAAGATGATCCATAGGCTTTGTCTTGGAAACCATGGTCCCGGAGAGCTTTTGCCGCCGAGAGGCCTGATTTGGCTTCTGAGCGTCAAACTATGGTCAAATATTGTGGAAATGACCTAAAATTTGACGTGTAGCCCTTTATAAGCATTTTGAAGCCGTCCATGTGCTCTATCTGATGAGTAATGGCCTCGGTGGTTCTCGCCGCCGAGAGGCTTGATTTAGCTGTTCGAGGGTTGATGTAGGGTCAAACGTTGTCGGTTTGACTCGGAACTTGACGTGGAGCCTTTTGGATGTATTTTGAGACCATCCATCGGCTCTGATCGAAGATTTGGTGTCTCCGATGCTTTTGCCGCCGAGAGCTCCTTTTCGGCTGTCGGAGAAGCGAAGTTAGGCCAAATGATTTTGAAATGGCCCGAAACTTCTTGTGTACTCCTCTTTTGGCTGTCTTGAAGGATCTTGCAATTTTTGTTTGATTCTGACAAGATTTGATTTTTGGAAGTAGCATTGCCTATTTATGGCAGGTTGCGACTTCATGTAGCTCTTTGGATCTTGAAGAGGCAAAGTGACATTTTTGGTGTCAACAAATTGTAGGCTGCTGCTTTTTTGGTTCGGCTTGGGCTCCCTATGAATAGGGTATTTTCAGCCCACATCTGTTATTCATGGTACGTGTACCACTGTCCTAGCTTCCACCGGCTGGGTGCCGCACATGATGATGATCCTCTGATGATTCGACTGGCTAAGGGCAAAGCCGTGTCCGAATCACTTTTGTTTGCCCGCATGAGGATCCGACGGTTCTGGGACGTCGAGATGGGGTAGTCTTCAGTGAAGCTTTCTCCGAAGTTGCGAAAAAAGGCTTTTGATTTTGGTGCCTCCCGAGACTCTACCAGGGCGAGGTCGGGAAGGCATTACTCCTTGACGAACGCAGAGAAAGAGTGGCTTTTTAGCATACGTGTCGGTACGATGGTGTACCGCATACATCTTTTCGTCGACATCCAGCCGTATGTACCCTCTCGCTTTGTTTTGCAGTTGGGCTTTCCTCAAGGCATTGTTGGAGCGCCTTCAAGCATGGTGAAGCGCTTTGGAGGTTTACAGGACGGGAGAAATGCATGGGCTTTCTATAGTGCTGAAGACACTACAGCCATGATCTCTTATCCTGTGTTGTTGACTTCCCGGACTGCCGGCTTTGTGAAGTGGTTCGCCGAGAGCTTTTCGGCATATCGGGGGCTTTCCAAGAAGGAACTTGATGTGAAGCTGGCATCTGGAAAGGGCCTTGGAAAGTCGGATGGCATCCGGCGAGAGGCAGTTTGGGCCTTCCTTTCTGGAGAGAAGCACAAGATAGGCTTTCTCGGTGACCAGGGCGTCATTGGTTTTGAAGCTGTTCGAGAAATACCTGATGAGGCTTTAGAACAGCTAGAACAGGAGGAAGCCGAACTTGATGCTTGGATGCAAGCGGCGCAAAGGCAAGCTTCCGTGGAGTCTACTGGCAAGAGTAGACCATCCAGTGAGGAGTCAAGTGGGAAACCTAACTCTGACAGTGGGGTAGGTTCCTCTAAGAAGCGAGCCCGCAGGAGTAAGAAGAGGAGGAGGAGTCATCATCGCAGCAAGGGGCTGCATGAGGACTCTCCTAACTTGGTAGTACCTCTTACTATCAATGAGGAGGCGCCAGGGGATGCTGACGAGCCTCCAGAGAAGAGAAGCCGAGAAGAAAAGACCGTCGGTGAAGGTATGATTCTTCCTTTTTCTCTTTCCATTTCTTTTCATGGGATTTTTCCATGTCTTGATTTGTTTTCTCTCCCTACTGCTCCTCTTTTTTTTTAGCAGAGGAAGATTTGGCGATGCCTGAGGTTCCAACTGATGAGGTGGTGATAGACCCTGTCGGGGCACCTGAAGAAGAACCAAGGGACTCTGGAGTGAATCTAGAATCTCCAATTGGTATGACATCTTTTGCTTTCTTCTCTTTTTTTTGTCTGTGACTTGGTTTGCTAACATTTTTCTCGTCAGCTGACTTGCAACAGGATTCCGATGACTTTGAACCATCGATGGACGCAAATGTTGATGATGCTTCTGATGAGTTCATGGAGGAAGAGAGTCTTCCGCCAGTCGTCGAAGAAGGTATTTTGTAGTAATAACCCTGTTGACACCAAAAATGTCACTTTGCCTCATCAAGATCCAAAGAGCTACATGAAGTCGCAACCTGCCATAAATAGGCAATGCTGCTTCCAAAAATCAAATCTTGTCGGAATCAAACAAAAACTGCAAGATTCTTCCAGACAGCCAAAAGAGGAGTACACAAGAAGTTTCGGGCCATTTCAAAATCATTTGGCCTAACTTCGCTTCTCCGACAGCTGAAAAGGAGCTCTCTGCGGCAAAGCTCTCCGGGACCATGGTTTCCAAGACAGAGCCTATGGATCATCTTAAAATGACTCCAATAGGTTCCCTGTCAAATTTCAAGTCAATCGGACACCGGTTGACCGCACATCAAACCGCGACATCTTTATCGCGACAAAAAGCAAGTCTACTGGTGATAGGACCCCAAACGGCTTCAAAACTCAAACAAAAGCCTATGGTTGGTCTTATTTATTGCTCAGCAGGCTTCACACCAAATTTCAGGTCATTCCGACATCGTTTGGCCCAGTTTCAGCTTCTGACGGAAAATCGGCAGTTCTGCACGACAAAGTCTTCAGCTTTCTCAGGAAATTGGAAACTTTGCAAGATAAAATGCAAGGATTCTCATCAGGTTTCCTACAAAGAAATCAGGCCAATAAATGGTCAAAATGTCAAGGAAAAGTACAGGAGAAAAAAGAATCGAAAAACAGCAAAAACGGACACAAAACGGGACACGAAAGGGGGAAAACCCCCCCAGGGTCGCAGACCCCTGCGACCCTGGGCCAGGGTCGCCGGCGACCTTGAAAACCCGGGGTCGCCGGGAAGGCCCCGGAAACCCCGGTTTTCGCCGTTTTTTTCGCGATTCGAAGAGCCCAGCCTCTGGTACTTTCCAAAATTCATGCTTTTGAGACACCAAGTCCTCTGACATCCGTCCAAAACACGGGTAAATCATCAAGAGTATCGAAAACAATATTGATCGCCACCCGGTCAACCAAAAAAAGTGTGCTTTCTACCCGACCGATCGAGAAATCGACAGGACAGATGGCACCGACCCGCTGTTGGCAACAAACACCTGAAATTACATGATCATCTGATGTCGATCTACATGAAGATCCATCGATGATCATCGACAGAAGAATCCCAAAAGACGTGGCACGGCCCGCGACTCTTCAGCTGCTCGGCGACCACTTAATGCGATTAATTGACTAGCTTTATTACAGTCATTAATCCATTTCTTTGGACGGCCCAATCAGAAGTAAGCATTCGGGAGTTACAAGTCAAGAGATTCATGGCATTTAACCCATGAAACTCCTCCCATCATGGCGATTAAAGGCGATTAAATGCCCTCAATCTCCTCCGGCCAATCAGAAGCCAAGAAAAAGGAGTTACAAAATAAACAATTCAATTTTGTAACTCCTCCCATTATGCGGCTTAATGACAATAAAAGCCCATAAACCCTCCTAAAAGGCTACCTAAAAGCCTATAAATAGGAGAGCTCTCCAAGAAGAAAGGACAGCAGACAGAATCAGAAACATCAGAGAAAAAAGCACAAACACACAGACAGAAATCCAGAGAAAGGAAAAAGAGAGAAAACTCTGCGGAAATTCTACACCGGCCACCGCAACAAGGTGACAAAAGTCCCTTGGGGGGTACCCCCCCCCCCCCCAAGGTCCTTGCCTTCTCCTCCTTTTGGTCTTTGTCTTCTAAAAACCCGAGGTTATAGCCAAGCCAAGCGAATCAATAGCATCCTCTGTTCTCATCTGCATGGATGATGGCGAAGCCCACATATGGCTTGCGACCGTCAATCTAAACGGGTCCCCCACAATCTCCTGAGAAGTTAGATCCTCCTTTTCTTGCTTTTCATTGTAGTTTGTATTTTTTTTAAAAGAGACAAAAATCACAATTCTTGTCTTTCATTGTTGATAAGGATTGTAAATCGGCTATAAACGCCAAAATCGGCTATAAACGCCAAAATCGGCTATAAACGCCAAAATCGGCTATAAACGCCAAAATCGGCTATAAATGCCAAAAAAATCGCCTTTCACGGCAAACTAAGAAAAATGTCTCTTTTCTTAAATATATGTGCAATGGAAAACTTGAAAGAAGTTGATTTCCTTTTTACTTGCGAAGGTTGATCTCCGGATCACCACTTGCAATTCCAAGTAAAAATAGAAAATCTGGCACACCCACAAAAAAAGAAATGTTGATGCACGCCCCTTTGCCCCCTGGTTACGAAAGGGTCGGAACCAAACGGACTCCCACGTCCGCCGACCTCGGTAGGAACCCGAGCATCTGGAGCGCGGTCCATCAAGCTGGCTCCACCCGGTGGGACTCGTTTATTTGAGAACACGATGCTAGAAATGAAATATTTGCATATCATATATTTTGCTCTATGCTTATATTTCTTTTCTCGATTCCTTGGCTACTTTATAATTGGTGGCCTATGTTGAATTCCGCATCTAAAAAAAAATGAAATGAGATTTTTTGTTTGGAAATTTCTAATTCTTTGAATTTATTTCAACTCTTTCTCTTTTCAAAAAAACAAAAAAAAAAATCAAATTTTTCAGTTTGGATTCAAAATTGAGAAACTTTGATCCTCTCCCTTCTGGGCACTGGCGCTCACGGAAATCGTTGAGACCGTGTTCGGATCGGGGGTTGGGCCATTGTTTCTCTTTGATGAGTTCATTAAAGATCTAAAAAAAAAATGAAATTAGATTTTTTGTTTGGAAATTTCTAATTCTTCAATTTATTTCCACTCTTTCTCTTTTCAAAAAAAAAACACAAAAAAAAAATCAAATTTTTCATTTTGGATTCAAAATTGAGAAACTTTGATCCTCTCCCTTCTGGGCACTGGCGCTCACGGAAATCGTTGAGACCGTGTTCGGATCGGGGGTTGGGCCATTGTTTCTCTTCGATGAGTTCATTAAAGATCTAAAAAAAAAAATGAAATGAGATTTTTTGTTTGGAAATTTCTAATTCTTTCAATTTATTTCCACTCTTTCTCTTTTCAAAAAAAAAACACAAAAAAAAAATCAAATTTTTCATTTTGGATTCAAAATTGAGAAACTTTGTTCCTCTCCCTTCTGGGCACTGGCGCTCACGGAAATCGTTGAGACCGTGTTCGGATCGGGGATTGGGCCATTGTTTCTCTTCGTTGAGTTCATTAAAAATCTAAAAAAAAAAAAAATGAGATGAGATTTTTTGTTTGGAAATTTCTAATTCTTTGAATTTATTTCCACTCTTTCTCTTTTCAAAAAAAAAAATCAAAATTTTCAGTTTGGATTCAAAATTGAGAAACTTTGATCCTCTCCCTTCTGGGCACTGGCGCTCACGGAAATCGTTGAGACCGTGTTCGGATCAGGGATTGGGCCATTGTTTCTCTTCGATGAGTTCATTAAAAATAAAAAATATATATATATATATAAAAAAAAAAAGACATAGACCACTAAGGTTAAACCAACTGTGTTCTTTGATCATCGTTGATTCAAAGAAAAGCCTTGTCCAGAGTGTGGAGACAGCTTGACTGTTCTAGGCAAGAGTCCTCCAAACGGGTTCATTAAGTAATCCTACCCTTACCTGGGGGCAATTCTATCAATCAAGATTTCATAAGACCGGGTTAGGAGGCCTATGTGTACTCTCTCGTCTTTTAAATAAATAAAAATAAAAATTTTAAAATTAAAAAATAAAAATTTTAAAATAAAAAAATAAAAATAAATTTTTTTTTCAAAAAAAAATCTTAAAAATAAATTAAAAATAAAAAATAATAAGTAAAAAAAAATAAAAAAATTAAAATTTTTTTTTAAAAAAAAAAAAATTCTTAAAAAAAAAAATCTTCAAAAAAAAAAAAAAAAACTTCCGTCATTTTGGGTTTAGATTGGAGAAATCTTGGTCTTCTCCTTTCTGAGCACTTGCGCTCACGGAAATCGTTGAGACCGTGTTCAGAATGGAATGCCTTTTGCTCTCTTTGATGAACCCGATATTGGCTTTTCAAAAAAAAACTCGTCATTTTTAGATTCAGATCCGAGAAATTATGGTTCATTTCTAACTGAACACTGGCGCTCACAGAAATCGTTGAGACCGTGTTCAGATCGGAATACCATCTGCTCTCTTTGATGAATCCAATCTTGACCTTTCAAAACAGAGAATCTCATCTCATGGATGCGGTCTCAAAACATTTGTGTCTAGCGGTACTAGTACGCCCTTTTAGGGTCTACTGTATTGCGACCGGCACATCTGTAACTCCAACTTTATTTTCTTCTTACCTCGAGCAAGCTCTGCTTCTCGATAAGTCGAATTTAAGTTCACAATTGCTTCTAGCAGTCACTGGGATACCCATTCCGGGCTTACCATACCTGCGATCAGAACAATTGTACCTTCTATGGCATTTTGCCTTCCTCATATTGCTTGGGTCATCTACCTCGAGCAATTTGAAAAGACGAAACCATAGAACTTCCCATTTATGATCATTATATTCTTGTGATTACTAATGGATGTGGTCTTGTTTCAGAAATTTTCGAAAAACTAACAATGGCAGCTTCACTAACCATTACTTTCGACGAAAACAAGCACCAACTCATGCTTCAACAGAAGCAAACCACGCGCACCTACAAGCGCCCCATCAGCTGCCGAAGTGTCAACTCCCTCGGCAACTCTCTGAACTCCGGGTCGACCTTGACTCCCTGGACTATCGTCTTTGGGACGCTGGGACCTTTCCCACTTCCTGAGGAACAAACTGCTCCCTCCAAGAAGCAGAAACTCGCCTCTCAACGTGTCACTACCATGACACCAAAGGCGAGCACCAGAAGGCCTGAAGCCCGTGGCAGCCCCACGAAGCCTCAACCTGCAAACAACCAGGTCTACTCCAAGACTTGGTCCCCAAAACCTTCACCAAAACAGAGAAGGTCCCAGACATCCACTAAGCCAGCATACCTGGCCCCACTCAAAGAGAACCAGTTCTACCCTCTTGCTTACATGAAAGAGGAGAGACCCATCTCAAACCTGACTCCCAAGTCATCCCAGCATGAGCCGGCTTGTTCCTACAAGCCCAAAATCAAGTCATGCATCACAAGGCCTCTACAAGCATCTGCTAAGGCCTACAAACCTGCAGTTCGACCCTTCATATCTACAGGGGCCGAACTTCAAAAATTCAAAGCTTCGCTGCAACTGGCGAAGGATAGGGTTCGCATCCTGTCCTTGCCCAGCTACAAAGAAGACAGGCTCGGCTGCTGCGCCCGAGGGAGCACATCCTTCATTGTCAAAGCCCAGTCAGAGCTGACCGAAGCTCAAATTGCTTGTCGTATACGCCGCCGCGCGTCGTACCGACAAAAGATACTAGAGAAGCAAAGGACCCAGCCTCCCACACTTCAAGTCTCTCCCAAATGGGTCGAAAAAGAAAGACGCAACCAAGTTGCTGCCGTCCATATGGTTGGAAAAACCAGAAGACGCCAAAAATCAGCAACAAAAATCCATGTCCGACGTCCGATGACCCGCAGCGTCTCCAGGACAAGAAGACATTCAGAAGAATCCCCTGCTCCTTCAAGCAAAGGACAGCAAAGTGATCCTTCCTCAAGCTCCTCTTCAAAAAGAATGAGCCCCAGCTCAATCACCAGGACAGTTTCTTCATTCGAATCATGAAGGATGAATGTCTTGGCTACAAATTCTGAGCCACCACCCCGCAATCCACCTCCAGAAGATGCGATCACCCGCATCCAGCAGTTGGAACAGGGCCAGCAGAGGATTGAAACTCTGATGGAAAACCTTCTCCTCGCCTTCCAAAATCAGGCGAACAATGAACCTCCTCCGAATCATCAAGACGACGAGGTAAATAGAGAAGAAAATGAGTCACGCGCCCTAACCAAAAAGGACGTAGACGGTATCCTCGCCAAAGCAAAAGAAGAGGATATACTCAAGGAGCATGGGATCAAGCCACCATATCCCTTATGGATGACTCGGTCCCGTTCCCCACCAAATTCAAGCATCCTACTCTCCAAACATATACGGGGAAAGGATCAGCTAGACAGCACGTCATCCACTTCAAGATCCTGACGGGAGCTATCGCGGATCAAGATGCACTCAAGATCCGCCTCTTTGCAAGTACCCTAAAAGGTACGGCCTTCGATTGGTACTCCACTTTGCCGGAGGACTCAATCCAAAACTGGGCCATGCTAGAGACACGCTTCCTGACTCACTTCAAAGGTGAAGATCATCCCGCTACTATGGCTCAGCTGTGCAGCCTAAAACAGGGGGAGAATGAATCAACATATGACTTCATTCACAAGTGGAAAGCAATGGCATACAAATGCTCTGATGTATTGCCACAAGCGTCGCTAGTCGACATCTGCCGAAACAACATGAGAGCCAGAATCCGCTCCATGATCATCGGCAACAAATCAAAAAACCTGGGAGAACTCCTAGAAGCTTCCATGGAAGCTGAAACGGTGATTAAAGACCTCAACAGTCAGAAATCATCAAGAAAAGAGCCAACCGCCATTGCAACCTCTAAACCAAAGAAGAAAGAGGTCCTCAATGTGCAGACCAACTCAGCTCCTCAGCCACCAAAGAAAGCTGAAAACAAAGCTGTTGGTAAGAAACCTGAACTCTCTGATGCCTTCAAAGAACGAGTAGAGAAGAAATACCCGTTTGATGAAGATGTTGATGAAATCTTCGGGGCTCTTGTGGCAAACGGCAAGCTCACCTTGCCTGAACCAAAAAGACCGGGTGATGTTGGCAAAACCAACGATCCTCGGTACTGTCCATACCACCAGATGATCTCGCATCCTCTCAATCAATGCTTCGTTGTGAGAGAGAAAATAAATGAGATGTGGAAAAACGGAGTCATCACCTTTGACAAAAACTATGGGTCTGCCTCCGTCAACATGGTGACATGTGGACAAACATCAAAATCACCGAAAAAGAAGATCACTACTTCCTTCAAGGTGATAAACTCAATCGAAGCATCCGAGGAACTGGTTCCTTACCCGACACCAGACGGACAACCGATATGGGTACATCCCGATCTCCTAGAAGATGAAAATTGGGAGGTCGTGAAAACAAAGCCTACAGCTCAACAGCGAAGGCAGGCTAGGAAACATCTCCTCAAGCTCAAACGGCAAGAGAAGACCCAGCCAAAACTAGAGGTCAAAGAAAAGGCAGAGGCTTCCTCTACCGCTTCACTGGAGGTAACAAAAACATCCCTTCCAGAGACTTCAAAGGGGGTAAGGAAATTCACTCTCAGTGATTTCATGCCACCTCAATTTAAAGAAGCCATGCAGGAGGCATCATACTCTTGCAATTCGGTAGTTGGATTCTCCATTGATGGATACGAGTCCAGCGACACCGATAATGGATTCGAATCCAACTACACAGATGAGTGGGAAGAGTCCCTTGAAACAGGAGAATATCTCTCCGATGAGGAATGGGTTCCTGAGTCTCATCTTATGCCAGTAATCTGGTATAACCCCCTACAGCCACAAGGATCCTGGTCTGATGATGAAGAAGACCAAGAAGCTGTACAAGAAAATGCTGCTGACCCAGCACCTCTCATTACTCCAGTGGAAATCAACAATGTTGAGCCACAAAGAGTTGATGAAGAAGAAGATCCGGCTCCCATGCCTGATCTTGAAGAATATGCAAGGATCTTGCAGCGACTCGCTCTAGAACAAGAGCAAGAACGCGTCGACGAGCATCCTCGCAACCCAGAGCCTGAAGTCCCTGAAGACCACCAGGTACATCCTCCCTTAACTCCTGAAAATGGAGAAAATTGCTGGATAGACGATCCTCTTACATCCGAGGATGAGTCTGACTCCGATCAGGTAACGTCTCCCGTCAGAGCTTCCTGTAATGTGATAATTCGGGATTATAGCTCTTCCGAAGCATCGTCTGATGAGAGCACTTACACTCCGGCGACGCCTAGCAATATATCTTCTGGAGCCACCTCATCTCACGTGACTTTCACTGAGATGACACCCTCTCAGGTTTCTTCTCCTGAGACCGTGACTTCAAAGTTCACACCCTTCTTGACTGAAGAATTCCCAGCTATTGATGCTTGGGACGATGAATTAGTCAACGAAGAAGAAAGATTGCTGGATGCTGTTCAGGACTTGTTCCCGGAAAATGCTCCATGCAACACAATCACTGAGGATGGTAACTCTGCTGCTGATACGTCCTCAGCAAATGAAAAACGACAGCCTCTTGATCCTGAAGACAATCTTCCAAACGAAGACCCTTCTCAAGAAGCTCTCGAAGTTGGTAGAGGCACCCGCTCTGGCCGGGACTACCACAAAAATTACAACCAATCTTCCTTTACATATGTAAATCCTTCGGGAAAAGATGTTGTAAGCGCCCCTAGTGGCAACAATGATGAACATGCAGGCCCTAAGGAGGCTTTCAAGTATGACTTGATTGAACATTTCAAGCACATACCTGCACGTCTACACATCCTAGATTTGTTGCGAATGTCTCCGCACACCCGTGATAATCTCATTTCGGAATTACAAAAGCTGAATGAGGATGTCGACAAACATGCCCCGCAAGTCCTCCAAATTGAAATGGATTACCGGGTCAAAAACTCAGAAGCCTCCTCAAAGGAGAAAGAAGAAAACTGAGGGATCATGCATTGAATGCCTCTCGGTTAAAAAAGCAGCCAGTGCAACCATCGCCTTCACAAAGGATGACCTCCTACTTGGCGAAACCAGGCATAACCGACCGCTGTACTTCACAGGGTATATCAAGGAAATGCCTATGCATAGAGTTCAGATCGACCCAGGTTCTGCACTCAACCTCATCTCCACATCGGCTCTTGAAGAGTTGGGCATCCCACCCAGCAAACTGAGCCACACATCTGTATCTATCTTTGGATACGATGGGAGTACTCAAAGGCCTATAGGCAAAATCAGGTTCAAGTTGCAGATCGGTGATCTTATCTCTGAGGTCACAGTGTATGCAATAAAGACCCCTTCATGCTACAACATCCTTCTCGGACGCCCTTGGATCCATGAGAATGGTGTTGTCCCTTCAACTCTACATCAATGCATCAAGTTTGTTGGCGACGACGGCATGATACATCGAGTCTTTGCGGACATAAAACCCTTCAAAGGTAAAGAAATCCACTTCGCAGACTCACAGATGTATGAAGGTGAAAAAGAAGAAGAGGAGAAGCATACAGCATCCTTTGCCGAAAATCTCCAGAAAGATAAAGGCAAAGCTCCTCAACAATCACCGGAAGAAAACAAACCATCCGGTAAATCTGAAGAGAGCATGCAAACTCCCTTCATCATCTCCCTCAAATCTTTAAAGCCTTTGGTCATCACAACTAAAGTGAAGAAGGCAAAACAAAAGCCTGGGGGCAAATTTGTTGTCTCTTTCGTGTCTATCATGCAAGACACGGACTCGGATTCAGAGCCAGAAGACGACACATCGTCAAGCCAAGCTGACACTCAGCAAGTTCAGCCTGCTCTCACTCCAATGGAGACAACTTCTGACATAGAAGATCCTATGTCAGCTTCCTTCGTTGTTCCAGCAACTTCAACAAAGGAAAAGCCGATCTTCTTCCATAGATCGGATGCTTCTTCATCAAACTCCATGCCTGAACCTTTCCAAAATAAAGGTACGCCTCAACTATCCTTATACAGTTCTGTGGCACAAGCTATTATGAAGAAAATGGGCTATGACGCTCAAAACCCAGTCGGTTTGGGAGAAGGACGCGGTATTCTAACGCCATTGGGGCCCGTCTTGACCAAAAGCCAGCTGGAAGATTGGAGACTCTACGGCTATGTAGAAAAGTCTTCATACGGGTTAGGGTATGATCCTGACACTCCCTTGAGACAGTTGACACAAAGGCTTAAAAGTCAATATACTGACCAAGCCTCAACATCTCAAGTCCATGAAGACATCGATCTCCCTGGATATCTCTTTGATGAGTCACCTGACAAAGATCCAGGAAGCTCATCCAATTGGCACGATTTCTCCGAAAATGAAGAGGAGTTGTCCGATGGCACAGACGTGTGGACTTCTGACCCAGAAGAACCCTCATCTCCAAAAGAAGTAGCCTACTTCGACTCGGTTTCAACAGGCGATTGGGATCATCTCATAGCAAGCCTTGGGAAAATTACCGATCAAGAAGACCCGTGGAAAGGAACAAAACCTTGGTCTGGAAATGCCCTTGAAACCCCAGAAGGTTTCGTTGAGCTGGAAGCCTCCGAAAATATTGTGGAGGAACCACCTTCGAACCTTCCAACAGAAGATCCTGTTCAAAAGATAGACTTGGGAACACCAGATAACCCACGTCCTGTATTCATAAGCAAGAATATAAAGGATGATGAGTTACCCGAGTATATCGCCTTTCTTCGTGAGTTCGTTGATTGCTTTGCATGGTCTTACGCTGAAATGCCAGGCTTAGACCCCAAAATAGCGGTTCACAAACTCAATCTTCAAGAAGACATCAAGCCTGTCAAGCAAGGCCAAAGAAGATTCCATCCAGATGTGATGGATAAAATTGAACAAGAAGTTCAAAAACTCAAAAGCGTCGGCTTCATCCGTGAGGAACAACATCCTGAATGGTTGGCCAACATTGTCCCCGTGACAAAGAAAAATGGGCAGATCAGGGTCTGTATTGATTATAGAGACCTGAATGGCGTATTCCCAAAAGATGAATTTCCGCTCCCCATACCAAAGGTAATGATTGATAATACCTGTGGATTCGAGCGAATGACATTCATGGATGGTTTCTCTGGCTACAATCAGATAAAGATGCATCCTGAGGATGAAAAACATACATCCTTTCGAACCCCATTTGGCGTGTATTGTTACACTGTCATGCCATTTGGTTTGAAGAATGCTGGTGCCACATATCAGAGGGCTATGATGAAAATATTCCAAGATATGCAGCACAAGACGGTTGAATGTTACGTTGATGACCTCGCCGTCAAAAGCAAAAGAAAAGAAGATCATCTCGAAAACCTTCGAGAAGTCTTCCTCCGGCTTTGCAAACACAAACTACGAATGAATCCATTGAAATGCTTCTTCGGCGTCTCGTCGGGTAAGTTCCTCGGATTCTTAGTTCGGAAAGCTCGAATAGAGCTTGACCCCATAAAAGTCAAAGCCATTCTAGAAATGCCCTCTCCAAGAACCTTGAGAGAACTCAAAGGGCTTCAAGGGAGATTGGCCTACATCAGACGGTTCATCTCCAATCTTTCGGGGAAATGCCGTCCATTCTCCCGGTTGATGAAAAAAGGTGTAAACTTTGTCTGGGATGCTGACTGTGAAGCTGCTTTCCAAGACATCAAGTCATACCTGACAAAACCTCCAGTGTTAGCTGCTCCTACCACTGGAAAACCATTCATCTTGTACACAAGCGCCCTTGATCACTCTCTGGGAGCTCTGCTTGCGTAAGAAAATGATCAGAGAAAAGAAGCTGCTCTATATTACCTCAGCCGCATGCTAGTAGGTGCAGAGCATCGCTACTCTCCAGTCGAAAAAGAATGTCTTGCAGTGATGTTCGCCGTACAAAAGCTGCGTCACTACTTGCTTTCCAACACAGTCTACCTGGTCTCGAGGGTCAACCTCTTGAAGGTCCTTGTCACAAAGGCAGGTTCTCTCAATGCTCGACTGGCAAAATGGTCCATCCTTCTGTCACAATTTGATATTAGGTATGTACCACAAAAAGCAATCAAAGGGCAAGCTCTAGCGGACTTCCTCGCAGAGCATCCATTGCCTAAAGATTCTCCACTCAGAGATGATCTCCCAGACGAACCAGTCTACAATGTGGAGACTTTCTCACAAAGTGCCTCCTGGGACATGTACTTTGACGGTGCAACCAGGACAAATGAAAAAAGACAGCTGATCTCGGGAGTTGGCATCCTCTTTGTTAGCCCCGACAAATACATGATTCCACACGCTTTCTCGCTACTGGAACCATGCACAAACAATGCAGCTGAATATCAAGCTCTGATCTTAGGATTGGAACTCGCCATCGAATCCGGTATCACCATGCTGGAAGTCTTTGGAGACTCTCAACTGATCGTCAACCAGATGAATCAGAAATTTGAAGTCAGGAAGCCAGATTTGCTGCCCTACTACAACAAGGCACAATCACTTCTGCAAAAGTTTGACATCTGTCACATCACCCACATTCGTAGAGGTGAAAACATACGTGCAGATGCCCTAGCCGGACTTGCCGCATCCATGGCAATCCAGGAAGGGGAAAACATGCAAATCACAGTGTGCGAAAGGAGAATCCTTCCTCCTCTTAACACACACCAAGCAGTTGCTGAATGCCACCAAGTGGTCGGAAGTCGGATTTCAATCCTTCAAACTTCAATCGGCAACTGGAGGGATCCGTTCATTGATTACATTATGTTCGGAATCCTACCTGAAGATCCAAAAGAACGGGTAAGCATCCAAAGGCGAACCCCAAGCTTCCATTTGGCTATTCCTTCGAAAATCCTTTACAGGAAATCCTTCAACGGAGTACTTCTACGCTGCTTGTCACAACAAGAGGCTGAAGAAACACTCAAAGAAGTTCATGCTGGTCTTTGCGGAGCTCATCAGGCTGGACCTAAGCTCTATGATCAGATAAAAAGGTTAGGATATTACTGGCCTACCATGGTAGCTGACGCAATGCAATTTGCTAAGCGCTGCCAACAATGCCAAGTTCATGGAGATTACATTCACATGCCTCCAGAATGGCTGCATCCTACAGCGATCTCATGGCCTTTCGAAGCCTGGGGTATGGACATCATAGGTCCTATTTCTCCCCCTTCAAGCAAAGGTCATCGCTTCATCTTCGCCGCTACGGATTACTTCTCCAAGTGGTCAGAAGCATTTGCGTTTAACGAAATGAAGACCTCATCAGTCCTTCAGTTCCTGCGCACCAACATCATTTGTCATTTCGGCATACCCAAAAGATTCGTCCATGATAACGGACCACAGTTCCGGGATCATCGATTCTACAGGTTCTGCGACAAATACAAAATCCAAAGCTGTCCTTCGACTCCATACAATCCGGCAGCAAATGGGTTAGCAGAAGCTTTCAACAAGACACTCTGCAAAATCCTCAAAAAAATGGTCTCTAATCACAAAAGAGACTGGAGCGACAAAATGTCTGAAGCTTTGTGGGCCTATCGAACCACCGTTCGAGGACCAACCCATAGCACACCATTCTCCTTGGTCTATGGATGCGAAGCTGTCGTGCCCTTGGAAGTACAAATTCCTTCCTTGAGGGTATCCTTGCAAAATGACATGACTCAAGAAAGCAATGTCAAATTGCGGCTCCATGAGCTGGACAATCTCGATGAGAGACGGCTCGAAGCTCAACAAAGCATTGAACTTTACCAAGCATGTATGGCAGGATCTTTCGATAAAAAGGTCAGGCAACGCGCCTACAAAAAGAGTGACTTGGTTCTTGCGGTAAAAAGACCAATGGTCTTCGCTCACAAGTCCAAAGGCAAATTTGAGCCGAAATGGGAGGGACCTTACGTCATCGACAAAGTTTTCTCCAATGGCGCATACGCACTCCTAAACATGGAAGGTGACAGATGTATGCTGCCCATCAACGGCAAGTTCTTAAAGCAGTACTACCCTTGAAGACTTACCCAACTGGGTAAGAGCAATGCCTGTATGGCCAAAACCGGTTTCCAGGTACACGCTCGCTAAACCCACCCTTTTTTTTTTAGAATTTTCATATCAAATATTGGAATTTCTAGAAATTTAAATAATGCTTACTTCCATCGTTTCATTGTTCAAAAAAAAAATCCAAGTTTAGGAACCTTT
Source organism: Litsea cubeba (assembly GCA_012931725.1). Classification (NCBI taxonomy): domain Eukaryota; kingdom Viridiplantae; phylum Streptophyta; class Magnoliopsida; order Laurales; family Lauraceae; genus Litsea; species Litsea cubeba. Next base: position 49,854,939 of record CM022952.1, read on the forward strand.
CCCTAACTTGACCAAAATTTTCAACCCTTGAACCCAAAATTCATGGTTTGAAACAAAATCCGGATTCAGGGATTTCCACCCTAGTCCACCCTGCCTTTTACCGCCAAAATGGTTTTAGGTCAAAACTTATGACCCTCGTGTCTTTTTTTTTTAAAAAAAAATGGTTTTTCAAAAACCGCGAGGAAGCGGCGCTTAGTCGATACTCGCACAAATCGGAAGCAAGCGAACCACGTTCGACACTTCCAAAATCGCAGGGAAGCGACATTTCGTCGATACTTGCAAAATCCAAAACCGTGGAAACGCAACATTTCAGTTGATATCCACAACCCAAATTTCAAAGGTTCGAAAAAACCTAAAAAACTGTGGAGACGCAACATTTCAGTTGATATCCATAACCCAAAGGTTCGAGAAAACCACAAATTTCAAAAATCGTGGGGAAACGACATCAAGTCAGTACCCGCAAAACCAAAATTTTTGAAAAGCAAGGATGCGACATTCCATCGATACTTGCACCCAAATCCGCGAGGATGCGACATTCCATCGATACTCGCAACCGAATGAGCAAGGATGCGACATTCCATCGATATTTGCAAGAACATTCAGCAGGGAGGCGACTTTTAGTCGATACTTGCATTTTTTGAAAACCAAACCGGCTATAAATGCCATCAAAACAGGCTATAAATGCCACAAACAGGCTATAATGCCACAACCGGCTATCAATGCCACCAAAACAAAACCGGCTATCAATGCCACAAACAAAAAAAAACTTGGATTTCAAAAAAAAAAAAAAAAACAAACCGGCTATCAATGCCACAAAACAAACCGACTATCAATGCCACAAAACAAACCGGCTATCAATGCCACCAAAACAAATCGGCTATCAATGCCACCAAAACTGGCTATAGATGCCACAAAAAAACTCGGCTATCAATGCCACAAGAAAAGCTGGCTCTCATGCCAAAATTGGCTTCCATGCCACAAACAAAAACCTGGCTTTCATGCCAAAACAATCACTTGACAAAAGATTTTCACAAAATGACAACCTTTTGATCAAATCCCATTTAGCAATTACTTTTATCACAAAAAGATTCAAGTGAGCGTAGGGATAACAAAAAAAAAGAAGAGCATCCCATTTAGCAATTACTTTCATCACAAAAAGATTCTTGTGAGCGTAGGGATAACAAAAAAAAAAGAAGAGCATCCCATTTAGCAATTACTTTTATCACAAAAAGATTCAAGTGAGCGTAGGGATAACAAAAAAAAAAAGAAAAGAGTACCAAAAAATACATGTGGTACCAAAAAAAAAAGAGAGAAAGTGTTCACAAGCACTACAAAAAATAAGTACCAAAAAAAATACAAGTGGTACCAAAAAAAAAAAGAAAAGAGAGAAGGATGGTTTCTGTAAAAAAAATATACAGGAGCTCAATCAAAAATGGTCTCCAGCCAAGAGTTCAGCTCCCCAAGCAAACTTTTAGCCTCAGCCGTCAAGGATTCCAAGGCACGCTTCTTCAGGAACCTGCCATGAGATGCTGGAGTGGGCTGTACCCCTTCTTTCGCACCAGGGAGCTTACCTCGAGCAGTTTGCCATTGTTCCTCCTCATCAGACTTCCTTTTGAGAACCCGATCGGCATCTGCAACCTGGTGAATCAGAGCCCTCTCCCTGTCGCGAGCCTCTATTATGGCAGTCCACTTGGCAGCGACTTGTGCCTGCAAATGCTCAAGACGTTTCCTGGCCTCATCGACCTCCCTGTCAAGGATGTTAAGGTCATGTGTCAGCCTGATGATGGCTAGCTCTTCTAAGTTCTTCTTTCAGACTGCCTGCTTCTTGCTTTCTGTAGCCTCATCCAGGTCAGACTTAGCCTTATCAGCAGGGTCCAGGAACATCTCCTTGAAGAACTGGTCATCAGCCAAACCCACGGTCTCAAACCACTTGTCACCCAGTGCAATGATCCTATCAACGATCGCCCTGGCACCTGTGACATCCAGACCAGCCTCTTCAGCATCACTGAGAATCTCCTGCACATGCTGGATCATGCCAAATCCGGCTTCCAAGTGCCCAGAAAAGAGAGTCTCAATCCAAGAGCTCAGAACTCGCATCACCACCTTCTTCGCAAAAAGAAGAGATGGCCCAGCTGAAGATTCACCCAACTCCGTTGGTCGGCTACTCATATCATCATCTGTTGGAAGAGTAACAAAAGAACTCTTTCCAGCTGAATCTACTCCTGCTAGGGAAGGAATCTCAGCGCGAGGAATCTCCTCAACATTGTCAGAACTGGTCCCAGGAGTCTCTACCTCTGGATCAACCTTTGGCATCTCTTGCTCTGGAAGCGACGGATCCTCCTCTGCCACTTCAAAACCTGCAAAAGAAACACAAAAAGGTATGAATATGACCCTGTTTGAAAATCAATATCAGGGTTATAACTACAAAATACCTTCTTCGACGACTGCCGGAACACTTTCCTCCTCCATGAACTCATCGAAAGCATCATCAACATTTGCGTCCATCGATGGTTCAAAGTCATCAGAACCCTGTGGCAAGTCAGCTGACAAAAAAAAATGTGTTAGCAAACCGAGTCACAAACAAAAAAAAAGGAGCAAAAGAAGTCGTACCAATTGGAGATTCTGGATTTACTCCAGAGTCCCTCGGTTCTTCTTCAGGTGCCTCAACAGGATCCATCACCACGTCATCGGTTGGGACCTCAGGCATCACCAAGTCTTCCTCTGCTAAAAAAAAAAAAGAAAAGCAGAAACAAGAAGCAAATCATAACATGGAAAAAATCCCATGAAAAGAAATGGAAAGAGAAAAAGGAAGAATCATACCTTCACCGACGGTCTCTTCTTCTCGGCTTCTCTTCTTAGGAGGCTCGTCAGCATCCACTGGCACATCCTCATTGATAGTAAGAGGAACCTCCAAGTTAGGAGAGTCCTCATGCTGCCCCTTGCTGTGATGATGACTCCTCCCCCTCTTACTCCGGCGGGTTCGCTTCTTAGAAGAACCTACCCCGCTGTCAGAGTCAGGTTTCCCACTTGACTCCTCACTGGATGGTCTGCTCTTGCCAGTAGACTCCACGGAAGCTTGCCTCTGTGCCGCTTGCATCCAAGCGCCAAGTTCGGCTTCCTCCTGTTCTAGCTGCTCCAAAGCCTCATCAGGTATTTCTCGAACAGCTTCAGAACCAATGACGCCCTGGTCACCGAGAAAGCCTATCTTGTGCTTCTCTCCAGAAAGGAAGGCCCAAACTTCCTCTCGCCGGATGCCATCCGACATTTCCAAGGCCCTTTCCAGATGCCAGCTTCACATCAAGCTCCTTCTTGGAAAGCCCCCGATATGCCGAGAAGCTCTCCGCGAACCACTTCGCAAAACCGGCAGTCCGGGAAGTCAGCAACACAGGATAAGAAATCATGGCTGTAGTGTCTTTAGCACTATAGAAAGCCCATGCATTTCTCCCATCCTAGTAAGCCTCCAAAGCGCTTCACCATGCTTGAAGGCGCTCCAACAACGCCTTGAGAAAAGCCCAGCTGCAAAGCAAAGCGAGAAGGTACATACGGCTGGATGTCGACGAAAAGATGTCTGCGGTACACCATCGTGCCGACACGTATGCTGAAAAGCCACTCTCTCTCTGCATTTGTCAAGGAATAATGCCTTCCCGACCCCGCCCTGGTAGAGTCTCGGGAGGCACCAAAATCAAAAGCCTTCTTCCGCAACTCCGGAGAAAGCTTTACTAGAAGATTGCCCCATCTCGACGTCCCTGAACCGTCGGATCCTCATGCGGGCAAACAAAAGTGATTCGGACACGGCTTTGCCCTTAGCCAGTCGAATCATCAGAGGATCATCATCCTGTGCAGCACCCAGCCGATGGAAGCCAGGACAGTGGTATACATACCACGAATAAAAGATATGGGCTGAAAATACCCTATTCATGGGAAGCCCAAGCCGAACCAAAAAAGCAGCAGCCTGCAGTTCGGTACACAGGTAGGAGTAAAGAGCTGGCACCAAAGCAAGCTGCTCTCCAAACGCCATCTGACAAGCCGGAAAAATATAATGCAGCCTGATGTGCGTTCCATCTCCTCCAGCAAAAACAGCCTCACCAAGCCAATAAGTGAGGTAAACAGCGAGATCTCTTCGCAGTGCAATGTCAGGACATATGGCATTTGTACTTGCACAGAAATCTCTCAACTCTTCTTGCATGGCCAAGATCTTCTTTGAACTTGGATCCTGAGCTCCGGCTTCCTGGGTCACGCTATCAGAAGACTCCCTGCTATCAGAAAAATTGGGGAATGAAGAGCTAAAACTCTTCCAACTGCTGGATCTAACTTTCAAACCCTCCTTCTCCTTCAAAAAATCATAGAAGGCGACGAGCTGAAAGTATAGAAGCCTGAACTCCTCAGACTGCCCCTCGAGGACGCTGTCAATCGGCATAAACTCCTCATAGAGTTTGCCGAGGATGGGCAATCCGGTAATAGCGCTCAGCTCCTTCAAAGAAAAACCAATCTCACCATTCGTCACAATGAAGGTATTGGTTTGTGGGAGGAATGACTCCAGCATAGCCATGAAGGCCTCGTCGGAAAAGATCACGGTCTCCCTAAAGGCGCGGACCGCATCAAAAATCCCGGCTTCCTTCAAAACGGCGCCACCAATCAGCAGGACGCGATCAGTCCACGACTTCCACTCGGAGTCAGCATTGAAGCGGCCACGAAGTCGGAAAGGCTTGATCCAATTGCTGCCGTCACCACTGAAAATACCAAGGCCCACCGGTCTCAAATCGACCGACGGATAATCAAACCCCTGGTAGCCGCTGGATGGCATCAACAGGTCCATATCAACAGGCGACCTCTCCGTATATCCAGGAGAACCGCCAACAAAAACCCCGGTCTTGATTACATTTGTCCTTCTCACCCAGCTTGGGGGATCTTCCCTCTTAGGGCACGTGGGGGCAAGGCTCAGAATCGAGACGGTGCGATCAAACGTCGACCGGGTAGCAACAGTCTTCTTCTCACCATCTGCTGTGAAAGAAAACTGAAAACATCTCCTCTGGTATGTCATGTCATCAGGGACTGCATCACCAAAGAAGAAGGTAGGCTTGGGCAAAACGCTCTGATCTTCCATCACCCTTGGACGACTGCTTACCATGATCTTATAGAACTCCTCTCCCTTGAGAGCGATCTGTCGCTGCCTCATCTCATCTCTGTTGAGGGAGTCGCACTCTTCCAGATTTCTCTCAACATACTGGACCTTCTCAAAAGCCTGCTGAACGGCCGGATTGGAAGATCTAGAAGATCGACGAGGTACGCTTGTAGCAGGCTCTTTACCCTTGTTCGCTCTGGAGGAACCACCTGAAAAGGATGGAAAAGAAAAAGATCAAACATCAAAATGACAGAATCTCGCTAAAAAAAATCTGGCGAAATTTTGACATGATGACGGGGCAATTCCGAAGAAAAGGAACTATCCCGAAAGAAATAAGAAAGCTTGAAGATGGGCTCAACATCGCTGCGAGCTCCGAAACTCCAAACTTTCGAAACCTCAAAGTCTCCGCAAAATCAGGAAGGGCTCAACATCACTGCGAGCTCCAAATTCCCAAATTTGCGAAAACTTTCAGGTATGCTATCACATCATGCTACAAATTTAATTTACAATTGAATGCATGCATGAACATCTAGGTTTGCCAAAAAAAAAGAGGGGCATTATCATGATGAGCAAAAAAAAAAAAGAGAAAAGAAACTTTCTCAAAAAAAAGGGAAAGAAAACAAAAAAAAAAAAAGAAAAGAAACTTTCTCAAAAAAAAAGGGAAAGAAAACAAAAAAAAAAAAGAAAAGAAACTTTCGCAAAAAAAAAAGGAGGGAAAGAAAACAAAAAAAAAAGAAGAAAAAAAAGGGAGATGGCCCACAGGCCACGTGGCCGTACGGCCAGATCCGTACGGATCTGTCCGTACGGCCCACAAACAACAAAAAAAAACAAAACAAAAAAAAAGAAAAAGAAAAGAAAGTAAAAAAAAAAAAAAAAACGTGTGGAAAAAAAAAAGAAGCAAACACGTGAAAGAAAAAAAAAAGAAGAAAAGAAAAAGAAACAAAAAAAAAAGAAAAAAAGAACTTTATTTTTCCTACAATGGAGTTTTCTTGAAAAAAAAGGAGAACTTACTTGAAGCCATTGATGGAGATCTTAAAGATCTTGAAGAAGAAAAGTCTTGAAGATCTTGAAGATCTTGAAGATCTTGAAGAAAAAAAGAAGAAAAGTCTTGAAGATCTTGAAGAAGAAAAGCTCTTGGTCTTGAAGCCCTCTTGAGATTATTGCAAAAGAAAGTAATAAGAGCAAGAGATCCAACCTCCTCCTTGCTTTTATAGAAGAGAGCAAACCAAAGAAGGAAAGAAGAAAGAGGTAAGTGTTACTAATTAGTAACCTTACCAAAAGAAAGAGATTAGAAAGATTCTTTCCCAAAAGAAAGATATCTTGAGGGATTCTCTCCCAAAAAGAAATCAATGAGAGATTTTCTCCCAATAGATAGGATCGATGAAGGATTCTTTCCCAAAAGAAAGATATCTTGAGATATCCTATCCCAAAATAAAGGGGAATATGAGAGATTCTCTCCAAGTAAAGATATTCTTAGATATTCTCTATCCAAATGAGATATTTTTGGATATTCTTTACAAAAATGACACCATATGAGATCTAAGCCATTTCAAAAGCTTAAGGTCCCATGGGTTAGCCCATATGAGCCAGGTTTGACCACCTAGGCACTTAAAAAAAAAAAAAAATTTGGGCTTTTAGTCAAAGAGAAATCCCTCTTACCAAGAGTATACAAAAATGGTTCCATGCCTCTTTAGAGTTGATTGAACCATACAAAAGAAAATTCCAAGCCCCATGAGCTTCCAAAAATCAAACCATCCAGCCTCATCTACCAAATTGAGCCAAAATCTTGAAATTGACATTCCACAAAAATCAAACCAAATCCTGGTCCCCTAACTTGCCACATACAGCCTGTTAGGTCACAAGACCAAAACCAAAAACCAAAACCTGATCCCCTAACTTGCCACATACAGCCTGTTAGGTCACAAGATCAAAACCAAAATTGATCCCCCAACATTCCACATACAGCTTGTTGGGTCACACGATCAAAACCAAACCCGACCCCCTAACCTGCCACATATAGCCTGTTAGGTCACAAGGCCAAAACCCAAATCCACATCCCTGATGTCATCTTCAAAACTTTGCCTCGAGATGGTATGTGATCCCTTTCACTACCATAAAATTCCCCTGGAAGCTCAAAAGGCTACAAATACCAAAAAGAAAGACTGCTCAAAGACTCTTGGTCAAGTCACAAGCTCTCCTTCAAAAATCTCTTCGAGGCACATCGACTACAAAAGTTAAGCAACTCGCCGCTGTACCTCGAGGGGGCATTTGTTGACACCAAAAATGTCACTTTGCCTCATCAAGATCCAAAGAGCTACATGAAGTCGCAACCTGCCATAAATAGGCAATGCTGCTTCCAAAAATCAAATCTTGTCGGAATCAAACAAAAACTGCAAGATTCTTCCAGACAGCCAAAAGAGGAGTACACAAGAAGTTTCGGGCCATTTCAAAATCATTTGGCCTAACTTCGCTTCTCCGACAGCTGAAAAGGAGCTCTCGGCGGCAAAGCTCTCCGGGACCATGGTTTCCAAGACAGAGCCTATGGATCATCTTAAAATGACTCCAATAGGTTCCCTGTCAAATTTCAAGTCAATCGGACACCGGTTGACCGCACATCAAACCGCGACATCTTCATCGCGACAAAAAGCAAGTCTACTGGTGATAGGACCCCAAACGGCTTCAAAACTCAAACAAAAGCCTATGGTTGGTCTTATTTATTGCTCAGCAGGCTTCACACCAAATTTCAGGTCATTCCGACATCGTTTGACCCAGTTTCAGCTTCTGACGGAAAATCGGCAGTTCTGCACGACAAAGTCTTCAGCTTTCTCAGGAAATTGGAAACTTTGCAAAATAAAATGCAAGGATTCTCATCAGGTTTCCTACAAAGAAATCAGGCCAATAAATGGTCAAAATGTCAAGGAAAAGTACAGGATAAAAAAGAATCGAAAAACAGCAAAAACGGACACAAAACGGGACACGAAAGGGGGAAAACCCCCCAGGGTCGCTGACCCCTGCGACCCTGGGCCAGGGTCGCCGGCGACCTTGGAACCCGGGGTCGCCGGGAAGGCCCCGGAAACCCCGGTTTTCGCCGTTTTTTCGCGATTCGAAGAGCCCAGCCTCTGGTACTTTCCAAAATTCATGCTTTTGAGACACCAAGTCCTCTGACATCCGTCCAAAACACGGGTAAATCATCAAGAGTATCGAAAACAATATTGATCGCCACCCGGTCAACCAAAAAAAGTGTGCTTTCTACCCGACCGATCGAGAAATCGACAGGACAGATGGCACCGACCCGCTGTTGGCAATAAACACCTGAAATTACATGATCATCTGATGTCGATCTACATGAAGATCCATCGATGATCATCGACAGAAGAATCCCAAAAGACGTGGCACGGCCCGCGACTCTTCAGCTGCTCGGCGACCACTTAATGCGATTAATTGACTAGCTTTATTACAGTCATTAATCCATTTCTTTGGACGGCCCAATCAGAAGCAAGCATTCGGGAGTTACAAGTCAAGAGATTCATGGCATTTAACCCATGAAACTCCTCCCATCATGGCGATTAAAGGCGATTAAATGCCCTTAATCTCCTCCGGCCAATCAGAAGCCAAGAAAAAGGAGTTACAAAATAAACAATTCAATTTTGTAACTCCTCCCATTATGCGGCTTAATGACAATAAAAGCCCATAAACCCTCCTAAAAGGCTACCTAAAAGCCTATAAATAGGAGAGCTCTCCAAGAAGAAAGGACAGCAGACAGAATCAGAAACATCAGAGAAAAAAGCACAAACACACAGACAGAAATCCAGAGAAAAGAAAAAGAGAGAAAACTCTGCGGAAATTCTACACCGGCCACCGCAACAAGGTGACAAAAGTCCCTTGGGGGGTACCCCCCCCCCCCCAAGGTTCTTGCCTTCTCCTCCTGCCTCCAATGGCTTAGATGTGGCTTTTCAGCCCGTCTACTCGGCTTTTTATTGGATATAGGACCTCCTTTTGGTCTTTGTCTTCTAAAAACCCGAGGTTATAGCCAAGCCAAGTGAATTAATAGCATCCTCTGTTCTCATCTGCATGGATGATGGCGAAGCCCACATATGGCTTGCGACCGTCAATCTAAACGGGTCCCCCACAATCTCCTGAGAAGTTAGATCCTCCTTTTCTTGCTTTTCATTGTAGTTTGTATTTTTTTTAAAAGAGACAAAAATCACAATTCTTGTCTTTCATTGTTGATAAGGATTGTAAATCAGCTATAAACGCCAAAATCGGCTATAAACGCCAAAAATCGGCTATAAACGCCAAAATCGGCTATAAATGCCAAAAAAATCGCCTTTCACGACAAACTAAGAAAAATGTCTCTGTACACTTGGCGAAGCCCACATATGGCTTGCGACCGCATGAAGAGCCCGGTCGACCGGCCACTCTGCTACAGAAAAACTGTTTTCTGTACACTTTTCAGCTCTTTTTCCATTCTGATTTCCATCTGATTTCCATCTAATTTCCATTGCATAGTTGAGCTTCATCCTCTCATCATGTTGACATGGATTGACAACAATTACAACCATGATTACCATTCAAATCATTTAAAGCTTCTTCAAATTATAACATTTACAATCCTTATCAATAATGAAAGACAAGAGTTGTGATTTTTGTCTCTTTTGAAAAAATACAAACTATAATGAAAAGCAAGAAAAGGAGGATCTAACATCTCAGGAGATTGTAGGGGACTCGTTTAGATTGACGGTCGCAAGCCATATGTGGGCTTCGCCATCATCCATGCAGATGAGAACAGAGGATGCTATTGATTCGCTTGGCTTGGCTATAACCTCAGGTTTTTAGAGGACAAAGACCAAAAGGAGGTCCTATGTCCAATAAAAAGCCGAGTAGACGGGCTGAAAAGCCACATCTAAGCCATTGGAGGCAGGAGGAGAAGGCAAGGACCTTGGGGGGGGTACCCCCCAAGGGACTTTTGTCACCTTGTAGCGGTGGCCGGTGTAGAACTTCCGCAGAGTTTTCTCTCTTTTCCTTCTCTGAATTTCTGTGCTTCTGTCTGTGATTTTCGTTGTCTGTCTTTTCTTCTTGGAGAGCTCTCCTATTTATAGGCTTTTAGGTAGTCATTTAGGAGGGTTTATGAGCCTTGATTGTCATAAAGCTACATAAAGGGAGGAGTTACAAAATTGAATTCTTTATTTTGTAACTCCTTTTTCTTGGCTTCTGATTGGCCGGAGGAGATTGAGGGCATTTAATCGCCTTTAATCGCCATGATGGGAGGAGTTTCATGGGTTAAATGCCATGAATCTCTTGACTTGTAACTCCCGGATGCTTGGTTATGATTGGTCCGTCCAAAGAAATGGATTAATGACTGTAATAAAGCTAGTCAATTAATCGCATTAAGTGGTCGCCGAGCAGCTGAAGAGTTGCGGGCCGTGCCGCGTCTTTTGGGATTCTTCTGTCGATGATCATCGATGGATCTTCATGTAGATCGACATCAGACGACCATGTAATTTCAGGTGGTTGTTGCCAACAGCGGGTCGGTGCCATCTGTCCTGTCGATTTCTCGATCGGTCGGGTAGAAAGCACACTTTTTTTTGGTTGACCGGGTGGCGATCAATATTGTTTTCGATACTCTTGATGATTAACCCGTGTTTTGGACGGATATCAGAGGATTTGGTGTCTCAAAAGCATGGATTTTGGAAAGTACCAGAGGCTGGGCGCTTCGAATCGTGAAAAAAACGGCGAAAACCGGGGTTTTCGGGGCCTTCCCGGCGACCCCGGGCTCCAAGGTCGCCGGCGACCCTGGGGGGGTTTTCCCCCCTTTTTGTCCCGTTTTGTGTCCGTTTTTGCTGTTTTTCGATTCTTTTTTCTCCTGTACTTTTCCTTGACATTTTGACCATTTATTGGCCTGATTTCTTTGTAGGAAACCTGATGAGAATCCTTGCATTTTATTTTGCAAAGTTTCCAATTTCCTGAGAAAGCCGAAGACTTTGTCGCGCAGAGCTGCCGATTTTCCGTCAGAAGCTGAAACTGGGTCAAACGATGTCGGAATGACCTAAAATTTGGTGTGAAGCCTCCTGAGCAATAAATAAGACCAACCATAGGCTTTTGTTTGAGTTTTGAAGCCGTTTGGGTTCTTATCACCAGTAGACTTGCTTTTGTCGCGATGAAGATGTCGCGGTTTGATGTGCGGTCAACCGATGTCCGATTGACTTGAAATTTGACAGGGAACCTATTGGAGTCATTTTAAGATGATCCATAGGCTTTGTCTTGGAAACCATGGTCCCGGAGAGCTTTTTCCGCCGAGAGGCCTGATTTGGCTTCTGAGCGTCAAACTATGGTCAAATATTGTGGAAATGACCTGAAATTTGACGTGTAGCCCTTTATAAGCATTTTGAAGCCGTCCATGTGCTCTATCTGATGAGTAATGGCCTCGGTGGTTCTCGCCGCCGAGAGGCTTGATTTAGCTGTTCGAGGGTTGATGTAGGGTCAAACGTTGTCGGTTTGACTCGGAACTTGACGTGGAGCCTTTTGGATGTATTTTGAGACCATCCATCGGCTCTGATCGAAGATTTGGTGTCTCCGATGCTTTTGCCGCCGAGAGCTCCTTTTCGGCTGTCGGAGAAGCGAAGTTAGGCCAAATGATTTTGAAATGGCCCGAAACTTCTTGTGTACTCCTCTTTTGGCTGTCTTGAAGGATCTTGCAGTTTTTGTTTGATTCTGACAAGATTTGATTTTTGGAAGTAGCATTGCCTATTTATGGCAGGTTGCGACTTCATGTAGCTCTTTGGATCTTGAAGAGGCAAAGTGACATTTTTGGTGTCAACAAACTGTAGGCTGCTGCTTTTTTGGTTCGGCTTGGGCTCCCTATGAATAGGGTATTTTCAGCCCACATCTGTTATTCATGGTACGTGTACCACTGTCCTAGCTTCCACCGGCTGGGTGCCGCACATGATGATGATCCTCTGATGATTCGACTGGCTAAGGGCAAAGCCGTGTCCGAATCACTTTTGTTTGCCCGCATGAGGATCCGACGGTTCTGGGACGTCGAGATGGGGTAGTCTTCAGTGAAGCTTTCTCCGAAGTTGCGAAAAAAGGCTTTTGATTTTGGTGCCTCCCGAGACTCTACCAGGGCGAGGTCGGGAAGGCATTACTCCTTGACGAACGCAGAGAAAGAGTGGCTTTTTAGCATACGTGTCGGTACGATGGTGTACCGCATACATCTTTTCGTCGACATCCAGCCGTATGTACCCTCTCGCTTTGCTTTGCAGTTGGGTTTTCCTCAAGGCATTGTTGGAGCGCCTTCAAGCATGGTGAAGCGCTTTGGAGGTTTACAGGACGGGAGAAATGCATGGGCTTTCTATAGTGCTGAAGACACTACAGCCATGATCTCTTATCCTGTGTTGTTGACTTCTCGGACTGCCGGCTTTGTGAAGTGGTTCGCCGAGAGCTTTTTGGCATATCGGGGGCTTTCCAAGAAGGAACTTGATGTGAAGCTGGCATCTGGAAAGGGCCTTGGAAAGTCGGATGGCATCCGGCGAGAGGCAGTTTGGGCCTTCCTTTCTGGAGAGAAGCACAAGATAGGCTTTCTCGGTGACCAGGGCGTCATTGGTTTTGAAGCTTGTTCGAGAAATACCTGATGAGGCTTTAGAACAGCTAGAACAGGAGGAAGCCGAACTTGATGCTTGGATGCAAGCGGCGCAAAGGCAAGCTTCCGTGGAGTCTACTGGCAAGAGTAGACCATCCAGTGAGGAGTCAAGTGGGAAACCTAACTCTGACAGCGGGGTAGGTTCCTCTAAGAAGCGAGCCCGCAGGAGTAAGAAGAGGAGGAGGAGTCATCATCGCAGCAAGGGGCTGCATGAGGACTCTCCTAACTTGGTAGTACCTCTTACTATCAATGAGGAGGCGCCAGGGGATGCTGACGAGCCTCCAGAGAAGAGAAGCCGAGAAGAAAAGACCGTCGGTGAAGGTATGATTCTTCCTTTTTCTCTTTCCATTTCTTTTCATGGGATTTTTCCATGTCTTGATTTGTTTTCTCTCCCTACTGCTCCTCTTTTTTTTTAGCAGAGGAAGATTTGGCGATGCCTGAGGTTCCAACTGATGAGGTGGTGATAGACCCTGTCGGGGCACCTGAAGAAGAACCAAGGGACTCTGGAGTGAATCTAGAATCTCCAATTGGTATGACATCTTTTGCTTTCTTCTCTTTTTTTTGTCTGTGACTTGGTTTGCTAACATTTTTCTCGTCAGCTGACTTGCAACAGGATTCCGATGACTTTGAACCATTGATGGACGCAAATGTTGATGATGCTTCTGATGAGTTCATGGAGGAAGAGAGTCTTCCGCCAGTCGTCGAAGAAGGTATTTTGTAGTAATAACCCTGTTGACACCAAAAATGTCACTTTGCCTCATCAAGATCCAAAGAGCTACATGAAGTCGCAACCTGCCATAAATAGGCAATGCTGCTTCCAAAAATCAAATCTTGTCGGAATCAAACAAAAACTGCAAGATTCTTCCAGACAGCCAAAAGAGGAGTACACAAGAAGTTTCGGGCCATTTCAAAATCATTTGGCCTAACTTCGCTTCTCCGACAGCTGAAAAGGAGCTCTCTGCGGCAAAGCTCTCCGGGACCATGGTTTCCAAGACAGAGCCTATGGATCATCTTAAAATGACTCCAATAGGTTCCCTGTCAAATTTCAAGTCAATCGGACACCGGTTGACCGCACATCAAACCGCGACATCTTTATCGCGACAAAAAGCAAGTCTACTGGTGATAGGACCCCAAACGGCTTCAAAACTCAAACAAAAGCCTATGGTTGGTCTTATTTATTGCTCAGCAGGCTTCACACCAAATTTTAGGTCATTCCGACATCGTTTGGCCCAGTTTCAGCTTCTGACGGAAAATCGGCAGTTCTGCACGACAAAGTCTTCAGCTTTCTCAGGAAATTGGAAACTTTGCAAGATAAAATGCAAGGATTCTCATCAGGTTTCCTACAAAGAAATCAGGCCAATAAATGGTCAAAATGTCAAGGAAAAGTACAGGAGAAAAAAGAATCGAAAAACAGCAAAAACGGACACAAAACGGGACACGAAAGGGGGAAAACCCCCCCAGGGTCGCAGACCCCTGCGACCCTGGGCCAGGGTCGCCGGCGACCTTGGAACCCGGGGTCGCCGGGAAGGCCCCGGAAACCCCGGTTTTCGCCGTTTTTTCGCGATTCGAAGAGCCCAGCCTCTGGTACTTTCCAAAATTCATGCTTTTGAGACACCAAGTCCTCTGACATCCAGTCCAAAACACGGGTAAATCATCAAGAGTATCGAAAACAATATTGATCGCCACCCGGTCAACCAAAAAAGTGTGCTTTCTACCCCACCGATCGAGAAATCGACAGGACAGATGGCACCGACCCGCTGTTGGCAACAAACATCTGAAATTACATGATCATCTGATGTCGATCTACATGAAGATCCATCGATGATCATCGACAGAAGAATCCCAAAAGACGTGGCACGGCCCGCGACTCTTCAGCTGCTCGGCGACCACTTAATGCGATTAATTGACTAGCTTTATTACAGTCATTAATCCATTTCTTTGGACGGCCCAATCAGAAGTAAGCATTCGGGAGTTACAAGTCAAGAGATTCATGGCATTTAACCCATGAAACTCCTCCCATCATGGCGATTAAAGGCGATTAAATGCCCTCAATCTCCTCCGGCCAATCAGAAGCCAAGAAAAAGGAGTTACAAAATAAACAATTCAATTTTGTAACTCCTCCCATTATGCGGCTTAATGACAATAAAAGCCCATAAACCCTCCTAAAAGGCTACCTAAAAGCCTATAAATAGGAGAGCTCTCCAAGAAGAAAGGACAGCAGACAGAATCAGAAACATCAGAGAAAAAAGCACAAACACACAGACAGAAATCCAGAGAAAAGAAAAAGAGAGAAAACTCTGCGGAAATTCTACACCGGCCACAGCAACAAGGTGACAAAAGTCCCTTGGGGGGTACCCCCCCCCCAAGGTTCTTGCCTTCTCCTCCTGCCTCCAATGGCTTAGATGTGGCTTTTCAGCCCGTCTACTCGGCTTTTTATTGGATATAGGACCTCCTTTTGGTCTTTGTCTTCTAAAAACCCGAGGTTATAGCCAAGCCAAGCGAATTAATAGCATCCTCTGTTCTCATCTGCATGGATGATGGCGAAGCCCACATATGGCTTGCGACCGTCAATCTAAACGGGTCCCCCACAATCTCCTGAGAAGTTAGATCCTCCTTTTCTTGCTTTTCATTGTAGTTTGTATTTTTTTTAAAAGAGACAAAAATCACAATTCTTGTCTTTCATTGTTGATAAGGATTGTAAATCGGCTATAAACGCCAAAATCGGCTATAAACGCCAAAAATCGGCTATAAACGCCAAAATCGGCTATAAATGCCAAAAAAATCGCCTTTCACGACAAACTAAGAAAAATGTCTCTTTTCTTAAATATATGTGCAATGGAAAACTTGAAAGAAGTTGATTTCCTTTTTACTTGCGAAGGTTGATCTCCGGATCACCACTTGCAATTCCAAGTAAAAATAGAAAATCTGGCACACCCACAAAAAAAGAAATGTTGATGCACGCCCCTTTGCCCCCTGGTTACGAAAGGGTCGGAACCAAACGGACTCCCACGTCCGCCGACCTCGGTAGGAACCCGAGCATCTGGAGCGCGGTCCATCAAACCCTGATAATGATTTTCAAATAGGATCATATTCATACCTTTTTGTGTTTCTTTGGCAGGTTTTGAGGTGACAGCGAAGAGTCTGTTGCTTCCTTCAGAACCAGAGCAAGAGATGCCAGAGGTCGATCCAGAGGTAGAGACTCCTGGGACCAGTTCTGACACTGTTGAGGAGATACCTCGTGCTGAGATTTCTTCCCGAGCAGCTCCAACTGGAAAGAGTTCTTTTGTTACTCTTCCAACGGGTGATGACATGAGCAGCCGACCAACGGAGTTGGGCGAATCTTCAGCTGGGCCATCTCTTCTTTTTGCGAAGAAGGTGGTGGTGCGGGTTCTGAGCTCTTGGATTGAGACTCTCCTTTCTAGGCACTTGGATGCCGGATTTGGCTGATCCAGCATGTGCAGGAGATTCTCAGTGATGCCGAAGAGGCCGGTCTGGATGTCACAGGTGCTAGGGCGATCGTTGATAGGATCATTGAGCTGTGTGACAAATGGTTTGAGGCCATGGGTTTGGCTGATGACCAGTTCTTCAAGGAGATGTTCCTAGCCCTGCTGATAAGGCTAAGTCTGACCTGAATGAGGCCACACAAAGCAGGAAGTAGATAGTCCGAGAGAAGAACTTAGAAGAGCTAGCCATCATTGGGCTGACACATGAACTTAACATCCTTGATAGGGAGGCCAATGAGGCCACGGAACGTCTTGAGCATTTAAAGGCATAAGTCGCTGCCAAGTGGGCTGCTATAACAGAGGCTCGCGACAGGGAGAGTGCTTTGATTTGCCGGGTTGCAGATGCTGATCGAGTCCTTGAAAGGAAGTTTTAAGAGGACAAACAATGGCAAACTGCTCGGGATAAGCTTCCCGGTGTGAAAGAAGGGTTACAGCCCACCCGAGCATCTCATGGCAAGTTCCTAAAGAAGCGTGCCCTGGAATCCCTGACGGCTGAGGCCAAAAGTTTGCTTGAGGACCTGAACTCTTGGTTGGAGACCATTTTAGGCTGAGCTCCGGATTTTTGTAGCAGAAACTATCCTTCTTCTTGTTTTTTTTGGTACCACATGTATTTTTTTTTGGTACTTTTTTTTGTAGTGCTTGTGAACACTTACTTTTTTTTGGTACCACATGTATTTTTTTTGGTACTTTTCTTTTGTTTTCCCTACGCTCACTTAAATCTTTTTTGTGATGAAAGTAATTGCTAAATGGGATTTGATCAAAAGCTTGTCATTTTGTGAAAATATTTTGTCAAATGATTGTTTTGGCGTGAAAGCCAGATTTTTGTTTGTGGCATGGAAGCCGATTTTGTGGCATTGATAGCCGGTTTTGGTGGCATCTATAGTCGGGTTTTTTTGAAAGCCAATTTTTTTTTGTTTTGTGGCATTGATAGCCGGTTTTGTTTTGCGGCACTGATAGCCAGTTTGTTTTGTGGCATTGATAGCCGGTTTGTTTTTGTGGCATCTATAGCCGTTTTGTGGCATTTATAGCCGGTTTGGTTTTCAAAAATGCAAGTATCAACTAAAAGTCGCCTCCCTGCTGAATGTTCTTGCAAGTATCGATGGAATGTCGCATCCTTGCTCATTCGGTTGCGAGTATCGATGGAATGTCTTATCCTTGCGGATTTAGGTGCAAGTATCGATGGAATGTCGCATCCTTACTTTTCAAAAATGTTGGTTTTGCGGGTACTGACTTGATGTCGTTTCCCCATGATTTTTGAAATTTATGGTTTTCTCGAACGTTTGGGTTATGGATATCAACTGAAATGTTGCGTCTCCATGGTTTTTTAAGTTTTTTCGAACCTTTGAAATTTGGGTTGTGGATATCAACTGAAATGTTGCATCTCCACAGTTTCGGATTTTGCTAAGTATCGACGAAATGTCGCTTCCCTGCGATTTTGGAAGTCGGACGTGGTTCGTATGCTTTCGATTTATGCGAGTATCGACTAAACGTCGCTTCCCCGTGGCTTTTTGAAAAACCATTTTTTTTGTTTAAAGACACGAGGGTCATAAGTTTTGACCTAAAAACATTTAGGCGGTAAAAGGTATGGTGGACTAGGGTGGAAATCCCTGAATCCGGATTTTGTTTCAAACCATGAATTTTGGATTCAAGGGTTGAAAATTTTGGTCAAGTTAGGGAAAGGTTCCTAAACTTGGATTTTTGAATAATGAAACGATGAAAGTTGTTGACACCAAAAATGTCACTTTGCCTCTTCAAGATCCAAAGCGCTACATGAAGTCGCAACCTGCCATAAATAGGCAATGCTCCTTCCAAAAATCAAATCTTGTCAGAATCAAACAAAAACAGCAAGATTCTTCAAGACAGCCAAAAGAGGAGTACACAAGAAGTTTCGGGCCATTTCAAAATCATTTGGCCTAACTTCGCTTCTCCGACAGCTGAAAAGGAGCTCTCGGCGGCAAAAGCATCGGAGACACCTAATCTTCGATCAGGACCGATGGATAGTCTCAAAATACTTCCAAAAGGCTCCACGTCAAGTTCCGAGTCAAACCGACAACGTTTGACCCTACATCAACCCTCGAACAGCTAAATCAAGCCTCTCGGCGGCGAGAACCACCGAGGCCATTACTCATCAGATAGAGCACATGGACGGCTTCAAAATGCTTATAAAGGGATACACGTCAAATTTCAGGTCATTTCCACAACATTTGACCATAGTTTGACGCTCGGAAGCCAAATCAGGCCTCTCGGCGGCAAAGCTCTCCGGGACCATGGTTTCCAAGACAGAGCCTATGGATCATCTTAAAATGACTCCAATAGGTTCCCTGTCAGATTTCAAGTCAATCGGACATCGGTTGACCGCACATCAAACCGCGACATCTTCATCGCGACAAAAAGCAAGTCTACTGGTGATAGGACCCCAAACGGCTTCAAAACTCAAACAAAAGCATATGGTTGGTCTTATTTATTGCTCAGAAGGCTTCACACCAAATTTCAGGTCATTCCGACATCGTTTGACCCAGTTTCAGCTTCTGACGGAAAATCGGCAGCTCTGCGCAACAAAGTCTTCGGCTTTCTCAGGAAATTGGAAACTTTGCAAAATAAAATGCAAGGATTCTCATCAGGTTTCCTACAAAGAAATTAGGCCAATAAATGGTCAGAATGTCAAGGAAAAGTACAGGAGAAAAAAGAATCGAAAAACAGCAAAAACGGACACAAAACGGGACACAAAAGGGGGAAAACCCCCCCAGGGTCGCAGGCCCCTGCGACCCTGGGCCAGGGTCGCCGGCGACCTTAGAACCAGGGGTCGCCAGGAAGGCCCCGGAAACCCCGGTTTTCGCCGTTTTTTCGCGATTCGAAGAGCCCAGCCTCTGGTACTTTCCAAAATTCATGCTTTTGAGACACCAAGTCCTCTGACATCCGTCCAAAACACGGGTCAATCATCAAGAGTATCGAAAACAATATTGATCGCCACCCGGTCAACCAAAAAAAGTGTGCTTTCTACCCGACCGATCGAGAAATCGACAGGACAGATGGCACCGACCCGCTGTTGGCAACAAACACCTGAAATTACATGGTCATCTGATGTCGATCTACATGAAGATCCATCGATGATCATCGACAGAAGAAACCCAAAAGACGTGGCACGGCCCGCGACTCTTCAGCTGCTCGGCGACCACTTAATGCGATTAATTGACTAACTTTATTACAGTCATTAATCCATTTCTTTGGACGGCCCAATCAGAAGCAAGCATTCGGGAGTTACAAGTCAAGAGATTCATGGCATTTAACCCATGAAACTCCTCCCATCATGGCGATTAAAGGCGATTAAATGCCCTCAATCTCCTCCGGCCAATCAGAAGCCAAGAAAAAGGAGCTACAAAATAAACAATTCAATTTTGTAACTCCTCCCATTATGCGACTTAATGACAATAAAAGCCCATAAACCCACCTAAATGGCTACCTAAAAGCCTATAAATAGAAGAGCTCTCCAAGAAGAAAGGATAGTCACAGACATCAGAAAAAAAGCACAAACACACAGACAGACAGAAGCACAGAAATCCAGAGAAAGGAAAAAGAGAGAAAACTCTGCGGAAGTTCTACACCGGCCACCGCAACAAGGTGACAAAAGTCCCTTGGGGGGTACCCCCCCCCCAAGGTCCTTGCCTTCTCCTCCTGCCTCCAATGGCTTAGATGTGGCTTTTTAGCCCGTCTACTCGGCTTTTTATTGGACATAGGACCTCCTTTTGGTCTTTGTCCTCTAAAAACCCGAGGTTAAAGCCAAGCCAAGCGAATCAATAGCATCCTCTGTTCTCATCTGCATGGATGATGGCGAAGCCCATATATGGCTTGCGACCGTCAATCTAAACGGGTCCCCCACAATCTCCTGAGAAGTTAGATCCTCCTTTTCTTGCTTTTCATTGTAGTTTGTATTTTTTTAAAAGAGACAAAAATCACAATTCTTGTCTTTCATTATTGATAAGGATTGTAAATCGGCTATAAACGCCAAAAATCGGCTATAAACGCCAAAATCGGCTATAAACGCCAAAATCGGCTATAAATGCCAAAAAATCGCCTTTCATGGCAAACCAAGAAAAATGTCTCTTTTCTTAAATATATGTGCAATGTAAAACTTGAAAGAAGTTGATTTCCTTTTTACTTGCGAAGGTTGATCTCCGGATCACACTTGCAATTCTAAGTAAAAATAGAAAATCTGGCACACCCACACAAAAAAAGAAATGATGATGCACGCCCCTGCCCCCCGGTTACGAAAGGGTCGGACCCCGACGGATTCCCACGTCCGCCGACCTCGGTAGGAACTCGAGCAGGAGCGCGGTCCATCAAGCTGGCACACCCGGTGGGACCCGTTTATTTGAGAACACGATGCTAGAAATGAAATATTTGCATATCATATATTTTGCTCTATGCTTATATTTCTTTTCTCGATTCCTTGGCTACTTTATAATTGGTGGCCTATGTTGAATTCCGCATCTAAAAAAAATGAGATGAGATTTTTTGTTTGGAAATTTCTAATTCTTTGAATTTATTTCCACTCTTTCTCTTTTAAAAAAAAATTTTTTTTTTAAAAAACAAAAAAAAAAAAAAAAAAATCAGATTTTTCATTTTGGATTCAAAATTGAGAAACTTTGATCCTCTCCCTTCTGGGCACTGGCGCTCACGGAAATCGCTGAGACCGTGTTCGGATCGGGGGTTGGGCCATTGTTTCTCTTCGATGACTTCATTAAAGATCTAAAAAAAATAAAATATATATATATACATAAAAAAATTTTAGATTTTTCATTTTGGATTCAAAATTGAGAAACTTTGATCCTCTCCCTTCTGGGCACTGGCGCTCACGGAAATCGCTGAGACCGTGTTCGGATCGGGGGTTGGGCCATTGTTTCTCTTCGATGAGTTCATTAAAGATCTAAAAAAAATAAAAATAAAATATATATACACATAAAAAAATATAAAAAAATTTTAGATTTCTCAATTTGGATTCAAAATTGAGAAACTTTGATCCTCTCCCTTCTGGGCACTGGCGCTCACGGAAATCGCTGAGATCGTGTTCGGATCGAGGGTTGGGCCATTGTTTCTCTTCGATGAGTTCATATAAAAAAAAATAAGAAAAAAATATAAAAAAAAAAGAGACATAGACCACTAAGGTTAAACCAACTGTGTTCTTTGATCATGGTTGATTCAAAGAAAAGCCTTGTCCAGAGTGTGGAGACAGCTTGACTGTTCTAGGCAAGGGTCCTCCAAACAGGTTCATTAAGTAATCCTACCCTTACCTGGGGGCAATTCTATCAATCAAGATTTCATAAGACCGGGTTAGGAGGCCTATGTGTACTCTCTCGTCTTTTAAACAAATAAAAATAATAATAAATTTTTTTAAAAAATATATATATAAAAATTTTAAAATAAAAAATAAAAAATAAAATTTTTTTAAAAAAAAAAATCTTAAAAATAAAAATAAAAAATAAAATAAAATAAAATAAAAGATTTTTTTTTTAAAAAAAAAATCTTCAAAATTTTCAAAAAAAAAACTTCCGTCATTTTGGGTTTAGATTGGAGAAATCTTGGTCTTCTCCTTTCTGAGCACTGGCGCTCACGGAAATCGCTGAGACCGTGTTCAGATTGGAATGCCTTTTGCTCTCTTTGATGAACCCGATATTGACTTTTCAAAAAAAAAAACTCGTCATCTTTAGATTCAGATCCGAGAAATTATGGTTCATTTCTTTCTGAGCACTGGCGCTCGCGAAAATCGCTGAGCCCGTGTTCAGATCGGAATACCATCTGCTCTCTTTGATGAATCCAATCTTGACCTTCCAAAACAGAGAATCTCATCTCATGGATGCGGTCTCAAAACATTTGTGTCTAGCGGTACTAGTACGCCCTTTCAGGGTCTACTGTATTGCGACCGGCACATCTGTAACTCCAACTTTATATTCTTCTTACCTCGAGCACGCTCTGCTTCTCGATAAGTCGAATTTAAGTTCACAATTGCTTCTAGCAGTCACTGGGATGCCCATTCCGGGCTTACCATACCTGCGATCAGAACAATTGTACCTTCTATGGCATTTTGCCTTCCTCATATTGCTTAGGTCATCTACCTCGAGCAATTTGAAAAGACGAAACCATAGAACTTCCCATTTATGATCATTATATTCTTGTGATTACTAATGGATGTGGTCTTGTTTCAGAAATTTTCGAAAACTAACAATGGCAGCTTCACTAACCATTACTTTCGATGAAAACAAGCACCAACTCATGCTTCAACAGAAGCAAACCACGCGCACCTACAAGCGCCCCATCAGCTGCCGAAGTGTCAACTCCCTCGGCAACTCTCTAAACTCCGGGTCGACCTCGACTCCCCGGACTATCGTCTTTGGGACGCTGGGACCATTCCCACTTCCTGAGGAACAAACTGCTCCCTCCAAGAAGCAGAAACTCGCCTCTCAACGTGTCACTACCGTGACACCAAAGGCGAGCACCAGAAGGCCTGAAGCCCGTGGCAGCCCCACGAAGCCTCAACCTGCAAACAACCAGGTCTACCCCAAGACTTGGTCCCCAAGACCTTCACCAAAACAGAGAAGGTCCCAGACATCCACTAAGCCAGCATTCCTGGCCCCACTCAAGGAGAACCAGTTCTATCCTCTTGCCTACATGAAAGAGGAGAGACCCATCTCCGACTCGACTTCCAAGTCATCCCAGCATGAGCCGGCTTGTTCCTACAAGCCCAAAATCAAGTCATGCATCACAAGGCCTCCACAAGCACCTGCTAAGGCCTACAAACCTGCAGTTCGACCCTTCATCTCTACAGGGGCTGAACTTCAAAAATTCAAAGCTTCGCTGCAACTGGCGAAGGATAGGGTTTGCATCCTATCCTTGCCCAGCTACAAAGAAGACAGGCTCGGCTGCTGCGCCCGAGGGAGCACATCCTTCATCGTCAAAGCCCAGTCAGAGCTGACCGAAGCTCAAATTGCTCGTCGTATACGCCGCCGCGCGTCGTACCGACAAAAGAGACTAGAGAAGCAAAGGACCCAGCCTCCCACACTTCAAGTCTCTCCTAAATGGGTCGAAAAAGAAAGACCCAACCAAGTTGCTGCCGTCCATATGGTTGGAAAAACCAGAAGACGCCAAAAATCAGCAACAAAAATCCATGTCCGACGTCCGATGACCCGCAGCGTCTCAAGGACAAGAAGACATTCAGAAGAATCCCCTGCTCCTTCAAGCAAAGGACAGCAGAGTGATCCTTCCTCAAGCTCTTCTTCAAAAAGAATGAGCCCCAGCTCAGTCACCAGGACAGTTTCTTCGTTCGAATCACGAAGGATGAATGTCTTGGCTACAAATTCTGAGCCACCACCCCGCAATCCACCTCCAGAAGATGCGATCACCCGCATCCAGCAGTTGGAACAGGGCCAGCAGAGGATTGAAACTTTGATGGAAAACCTTCTCCTCGCCTTCCAAAATCAGGCGAACAATGAACCTCCTCCGAATCATCAAGACGACGAGGTAAATAGAGAAGAAAATGAGTCACGCGCCCTTACCAAAAAGGACGTAGACGGTATCCTCGCCAAAGCAAAAGAAGAGGATATACTCAAGGAGCATGGGATCAAGCCACCATATCCCTTATGGATGGACTCGGTCCCGTTCACCACCAAATTCAAGCATCCTACTCTCCAAACATATACGGGGAAAGGATCAGCCAGACAGCACGTCATCCACTTCAAGATCCTGAGGGGAGCTATCGCGGATCAAGATGCACTCAAGATCCGCCTCTTTGCAAGTACCCTAAAAGGTACGGCCTTCGATTGGTACTCCACTCTGCCGGAGGACTCAATCCAAAACTGGGCCATGCTAGAGACACGCTTCCTGACTCACTTCAAAGGTGAAGATCATCCCGCTACTATGGCTCAGCTGTGCAGCCTAAAACAGGGGGAGAATGAATCAACATATGACTTCATTCACAAGTGGAAAGCAATGGCATACAAATGCTCTGATGTATTGCCACAAGCGTCGCTAGTCGACATCTGCCGAAACAACATGAGAGCCAGAATCCGCTCCATGATCATCGGCAACAAATCAAAAAACCTGGGAGAACTCCTAGAAGCTTCCATGGAAGCTGAAACGGTGATTAAGGACCTCAACAGTCAGAAATCATCAAGAAAAGAGCCAACCGCCATTGCAACCTCTAAACCAAAGAAGAAAGAGGTCCTCAATGTGCAGACCAAGTCAGCTCCTCAGCCACCAAAGAAAGCTGAAAACAAAGCTGTTGGTAAGAAACCTGAACTCTCTGATGCCTTCAAAGAACGAGTAGAGAGAAAATACCCGTTTGATGAAGATGTTGATGAAATCTTCGGGGCTCTTGTGGCAAACGGCAAGCTCACCTTGCCTGAACCAAAAAGACCGGGTGATGTTGGCAAAACCAACGATCCTCGGTACTGTCCATACCACCAGATGATCTCGCATCCTCTCAATCAATGCTTCGTTGTGAGAGACAAAATAAATGAGATGTGGAAAAACGGAGTCATCACCTTTGACAAAAACTATGGGTCTGCCTCCGTCAATGTGGTGACATGTGGACAAACATCAAGATCACCGAAGAAGAAAATCACTACTTCCTTCAAGGTGATAAACTCAATCGAAGCATCCGAGGAACTGGTTCCTTACCCGACACCAGACGGACAACCGATATGGGTACATCCCGATCTCCTGGAAGATGAAAATTGGGAGGTCGTGAAAACAAAGCCTACAGCTCAACAGCGAAGGCAGGCTAGGAAACATCTCCTCAAGCTCAAACGGCAAGAGAAGACCCAGCCAAAACTAGAGGTCAAAGAAAAGGCAGAGGCTTCCTCTACCGCTTCACTGGAGGTAACAAAAACATCCCTTCCAGAGACTTCAAAGGGGGTAAGGAAATTCACTCTCAGTGATTTCATGCCACCTCAATTCAAAGAAGCCATGCAGGAGGCATCATACTCTTGCAATTCGGTAGTTGGATTCTCCATTGATGGATACGAGTCCAGCGACACCGATGATGGATTCGAATCCAACTACACAGATGAGTGGGAGGAGTCCCTTGAAACAGGAGAATATCTCTCCGATGAAGAATGGGTTCCTGAGTCTCATCTTATGCCAGTAATCTGGTATAACCCCCTATAGCCACAAGGATCCTGGTCTGATGATGAAGAAGACCAAGAAGCTATACAAGAAAATGCTGCTGAACCAGCACCTCTCATTACTCCAGTGGAAATCAACAATGTTGAGCCACAAAGAGATGATGAAGAAGAAGATCCGGCTCCCATGCCTGATCTTGAAGAATATGCAAGGATCTTGCAGCGACTCGCTCTAGAACAAGAGCAAGAACGCGTCAACGAGCATCCTCGCAATCCAGAGCCTGAAGTCCCTGAAGACCACCAGGTACATCCTCCCCTAACTCCTGAAAATGGAGAAAATTGCTGGATAGACGATCCTCTCACATCCGAGGATGAGTCTGACTCCGATCAGGCAACGTCTCCCGTCAGAGCTTCCTGTAATGTGATAATTCGGGATTATAGCTCTTCCGAAGCATCGTCTGATGAGAGCACTTACACTCCGGCGACGCCTAGCAATATATCTTCTGGAGCCACCTCGTCTCACGTGACTTTCACTGAGATGACACCCTCTCAGGTTTCTTCTCCTGAGACTGTGACTTCAAAGTTCACACCCTTCCTGACTGAAGAATTCCCAGCCATTGATGCTTGGGACGATGAATTAGTCAACGAAGAAGAAAGATTGCTGGATGCTGTTCAGGACTTGTTCCCGGAAAATGCTCCATGCAACACAATCACTGAGGATGGTAACTCTGCTGCTGATACATCCTCAGCAAATGAAAAACGACAGCCTCTTGATCCTGAAGACAATCTTCCAAACGAAGACCCTTCTCAAGAAGCTCTCGAAGTTGGTAGAGGCACCCGCTCTGGCCGGGACTACCACAAAAATTACAACCAATCTTCCTTTACATATGTAAATCCTTCGGGAAAAGATGTTGTAAGCGCCCCTAGTGGCAACAATGATGAACATGCAGGCCCTAAGGAGGCTTTCAAGTATGACTTGATTGAACATTTCAAGCACATACCTGCACGTCTACACATCCTAGATTTGTTGCGAATGTCTCCGCACACTCGTGATAATCTCATTTCGGAATTACAAAAGCTGAATGAGGATGTCGACAAACATGCCCCGCAAGTCCTCCAAATTGAAATGGATTACCGGGTCAAAAACTCAGAAGCCTCCTCAAAGGGAGAAAAGAAGAAAACTGAGGGATCATGCATTGAATGCCTCTCGGTTAAAAAAGCAGCCAGTGCAACCATCGCCTTCGCAAAGGATGACCTCCTACTTGGCGAAACCAGGCATAACCGACCCCTGTACTTCACAGGGTATATCAAGGAAATGCCTATGCATAGAGTTCAGATCGACCCAGGTTCTGCACTCAACCTCATCTCCACATCGGCTCTTGAAGAGTTGGGCATCCCACCCAGCAAACTGAGCCACACATCTGTATCTATCTTTGGATACGATGGGAGTACTCAAAGGCCTATAGGCAAAATCAGGTTCAAGTTGCAGATCGGTGATCTTATCTCTGAGGTCACAGTGTATGCAATAAAGACCCCTTCATGCTACAACATCCTTCTCGGACGCCCTTGGATCCATGAGAATGGTGTTGTCCCTTCAACTCTACATCAATGCATCAAGTTTGTTGGCGACGACGGCATGATACATCGAGTCTTTGCGGACTGAAAACCCTTCAAAGGTAAAGAAGTCCACTTCGCAGACTCACAGATGTATGAAGGTGAAAAAGAAGAAAAGGAAAAACACACAGCATCCTTTGCCGAAAATCTCTAAAAAGATAAAGGCAAAGCTCCTCAACAATCACCGGAAGAAAATAAACCATCCGGTAAATCTGAAGAGAGCATGCAAACTCCCTTCATCATCTCCCTCAAATCTTCAAAGCCTTTGGTCATCACAACTAAAGTGAAGAAGGCAAAACAAAAGCCTGGGGGCAAATTTGTTGTCTCTTTCGTGTCTATCATGCAAGACACGGACTCGGATTCAGAGCCAGAAGACGACACATCGTCAAGCCAAGCTGACACTCAGCAAGTTCAGCCTGCTCTTACTCCAATGGAGACAACGTCTGACATAGAAGGTCCTACGTCAGCTTCCTTCGTTGTTCCAGCAACTTCAACAAAGAAAAAGCCGATTTTCTTCCATAGATCGGATGCTTCTTCATCAAACTCCATGCTTGAACCTTTCCAAAATAAAGGTACGCCTCAACTATCCTTATACAGTTCTGTGGCACAAGCTATTATGAAGAAAATGGGCTATGACGCTCAAAACCCAGTCGGTTTGGGAGAAGGACGCGGTATTCTCACGCCATTGGGGCCCGTCTTGACCAAAAGCCAGCTGGAAGATTGGAGACTCTACGGCTATGTAGAAAAGTCTTCACACGGGTTAGGGTATGATCCTGACACTCCCTTGAGACAGTTGACACAAAGGCTTAAAAGTCAATATACTGACCAAGCCTCAACATCTCAAGTCCATGAAGACATCGATCTCCCTGGATATCTCTTTGATGAGTCACCTGACAAAGATCCAGGAAGCTCATCTAATTGGCACGATTTCTCCGAAAATGAAGAGGAGTTGTCCGATGGCACAGACGTGTGGACTTCTGACCCAGAAGAACCCTCATCTCCAAAAGAAGTAGCCTACTTCGACTCGGTTTCAACAGGCAAATGGGATCATCTCATAGCAAGCCTTGGGAAAATTACCGATCAAGAAGACCCGTGGAAAGGAACAAAACCTTGGTCTGGAAATGCCCTTGAAACCCCAGAAGGTTTCGTTGAGCTGGAAGCCTCCGAAAATATTATGGAGGAACCACCTTCGAACCTTCCAACAGAAGATCCTGTTCAAAAGATAGACTTGGGAACACCAGATAACCCACGTCCTGTATTCATAAGCAAGAATATAAAGGATGATGAGTTACCCGAGTATATCGCCTTTCTTCGTGAGTTCGTTGATTGCTTTGCATGGTCTTACGCTGAAATGCCAGGCTTAGACCCCAAAATAGCAGTTCACAAACTCAATCTTCAAGAAGACATCAAGCCTGTCAAGCAAGGCCAAAGAAGATTCCGTCCAGATGTGATGGATAAAATTGAACAAGAAGTTCAAAAACTCAAAAGCGTCGGCTTCATCCGTGAGGAACAACATCCTGAATGGTTGGCCAACATTGTCCCCGTGACAAAGAAAAATGGGCAGATCAGGGTCTGTATTGATTATAGAGACCTGAATGGCGCATGCCCAAAAGATGAATTTCCACTCCCCATACCAGAGGTAATGATTGATAATACCTGTGGATTCGAGCGAATGACATTCATGGATGGTTTCTCTGGCTACAATCAGATAAAGATGCATCCTGAGGATGAAAAACATACATCCTTTCGAACCCCATTTGGCGTGTATTGTTACACTGTCATGCCATTTGGTCTGAAGAATGCTGGTGCCACATATCAGAGGGCTATGATGAAAATATTCCAAGATATGCAGCACAAGACGGTTGAATGTTACGTTGATGACCTCGCCGTCAAAAGCAGAAGAAAAGAAGATCATCTCGAAAAACCTCCGAGAAGTCTTCCTCCGGCTTCGCAAACACAAACTGCGAATGAATACATTGAAATGCTTCTTCGGCGTCTCGTCGGGTAAGTTCCTCGGATTCTTAGTTCGGAAAGCTGGAATAGAGCTTGACCCCATAAAAGTCAAAGCCATTCTAGAAATGCCCTCTCCAAGGACCTTGAGAGAACTCAAAGGGCTTCAAGGGAGATTGGCCTACATCAGACGGTTCATCTCCAATCTTTCGGGGAAATGCCGTCCATTCTCCCGGTTGATGAAAAAAGGTGTAAACTTTGTCTGGGATGCTGACTGTGAAGCTGCTTTCCAAGACATCAAGTCATACCTGACAAAACCTCCAGTGTTAGCTGCTCCTACCACTGGAAAACCATTCATCTTGTACACAAAAGCCCTTGATCACTCTTTGGGAGCTCTGCTTGCGCAAGAAAATGATCAGAGAAAAGAAGCTGCTCTATATTACCTCAGCCGCATGCTAGTAGGTGCAGAGCATCGCTACTCTCCAGTCGAAAAAGAATGTCTTGCAGTGATGTTCGCCGTACAAAAGCTGCGTCACTACTTGCTTTCCAACACAGTCTACCTGGTCTCGAGGGTCAACCTCTTGAAGGTCCTTGTCACAAAGGCAGGTTCTCTCAATGCTCGACTGGCAAAATGGTCCATCCTTCTGTCACAATTTGATATTAGGTATGTACCACAAAAAGCAATCAAAGGGCAAGCTCTAGCGGACTTCCTCGCAGAGCATCCATTGCCTAAAGATTCTCCGCTTAGAGATGATCTCCCAGACAAACCAGTCTACAATGTGGAGACTTTCTCACAAAGTGCCTCCTGGGACATGTACTTTGACGGTGCAACCAGGACAAATGAAAAAAGACAGCTGATCTCGGGAGTTGGCATCCTCTTTGTTAGCCCCGACAAATACATGATTCCACACGCTTTCTCGCTACTGGAACCATGCACAAACAATGCAGCTGAATATCAAGCTCTGATCTTAGGATTAGAACTCGCCATCGAATCCGGTATCACCATGCTGGAAGTCTTTGGAGACTCTCAACTGATCGTCAACCAGATGAATCAGAAATTTGAAGTCAGGAAGCCAGATTTGTTGCCTTACTACAACAAGGCACAATCACTTCTGCAAAAGTTTGACATCTGTCACATCACCCACATTCGTAGAGGTGAAAACATACGTGCAGATGCCCTAGCCGGACTTGCCGCATCCATGGCAATCCAGGAAGGGGAAAACATGCAAATCACAGTGTGCGAAAGGAGAATCCTTCCTCCTCTTAACACACACCAAGCAGTTGCTGAATGCCACCAAGTGGTCGGAAGTCGGATTTCAATCCTTCAAACTTCAATCGGCGACTGGAGGGATCCGTTCATTGATTACATTATGTTCGGAATCCTACCTGAAGATCCAAAAGAACGGGTAAGCATCCAAGGGCGAACCCCAAGCTTTCATTTGGATATTCCTTCAAAAATCCTTTACAGGAAATCCTTCAACGGAGTACTTCTACGCTGCTTGTCACAACAAGAGGCTGAAGAAACACTCAAAGAAATTCATGCTGGTCTTTGTGGAGCTCATCAGGCTGGACCTAGGCTCTATGATCAGATAAAAAGGTTAGGATATTACTGGCCTACCATGGTAGCTGATGCAATGCAATTTGCTAAGCGCTGCCAACAATGCCAAGTTCATGGAGATTACATTCACATGCCTCCAGAATGGCTGCATCCTACAGCGATCTCATGGCCTTTCGAAGCCTGGGGTATGGACATCATAGGTCCTATTTCTCCCCCTTCAAGCAAAGGTCATCGCTTCATCTTTGCCGCTACGGATTATTTCTCCAAGTGGTCAGAAGCATTTGCGTTTAACGAAATGAAGACCTCATCAGTCCTTCAGTTCCTACGCACCAACATCATTTGTCGTTTCGGCATACCCAAAAGATTCGTCCATGATAACGGACCACAGTTCCGGGATCATCGATTCTACAGGTTCTGCGACAAATATAAAATCCAAAGCTGTCCTTTGACTCCATACAATCCGGCAGCAAACGGGTTAGCAGAAGCTTTCAACAAGACACTCTGCAAAATCCTCAAAAAAATGGTCTCTAGTCACAAAAGAGACTGGAGCGACAAAATGTCCGAAGCTTTGTGGGCCTATCGAACCACCGTTCGGGGACCAACCCATAGCACACCATTCTCCTTGGTCTATGGATGCGAAGCTGTCGTGCCCTTGGAAGTACAAATTCCTTCCTTAAGGGTATCCTTGCAAAATGACATGACTCAAGAAAGCAATGTCAAATTGCGACTCCATGAGCTGGACAATCTCGATGAGAAACGGCTCGAAGCTCAACAAAGCATTGAACTTTACCAAGCACGTATGGCAGGATCTTTCGATAAAAAGGTCAGGCAACGCACCTACAAAAAGAGTGACTTGGTTCTTGCGGTAAAAAGACCAATGGTCTTCGCTCACAAGTCCAAAGGCAAATTTGAGCCAAAATGGGAGGGACCCTACGTCATCGACAAGGTTTTCTCTAATGGTGCATACGCACTCCTAAACATGGAAGGTGACAGATGTATGCTGCCTATCAACGGCAAGTTCTTAAAGCGGTACTACCCTTGAAGACTTACCCAACTGGGTAAGAGCAATGCCTGCACGGCCAAAGCCGGTTTCCAGGTACACGCTCGCTAAACCCACCCTTTTTTTTAGAATTTTCATATCAAATGTTGAAATTTCTAGAAATCTAAAACAATGCTTAATTTCATCGTTTCATTGTTCAAAAAAAATATATATCCAAGTTTAGGAACCTTTCCCTAACTTGACCAAGATTTTCAACCTTTGAACCCAAAATTCATGGTTTGAAACAAAGTCCGGATTCAGGGATTTCCACCCTAGTCCACCCTGCCTTTTATCGCCAAAATGGTTTCAGGTCAAAATTTATGACCCTCGTGTCTTTTTAAAAAAAAAATGGTTTTTCAAAAAACCGCGAGGAAGCGACGCTTAGTCAATACTCGCACAAATCGGAAGCAAGCGAACCACGTTCGACACTTCCAAAATCGCAGGGAAGCGACATTTCATCGGTACTTGCAAAATCCAAAACTGTGGAGACGCAACATTTCAGTTGATATCCACAACCCAAATTCCAAAGGTTCGAAAAAACCTAAAAAACTGTGGAGACGCAACATTTCAGTTGATATCCATAACCCAAAGGTTTGAGAAAACCACAAATTTCAAAAATCGTGGGGAAACGACATCAAGTCAGTACCCGCAAAACCAAGATTTTTGAAAAGCAAGGATGCGACATTCCATCGATACTTGCACCCAAATCCGCGAGGATGCGACATTCCATCGATACTCGCAACCGAATGAGCAAGGATGCGACATTCCATCGATACTTGCAAGAACATTCAGCAGGGAGGCAACTTTTAGTCGATACTTGCATTTTTTAAAAACCAAACCGGCTATAAATGCCATCAAAACAGGCTATAAATGCCACAAACCGGCTATCAATGCCACAAACAAAAAAAAAACTTGGATTTCAAAACAAACCGGCTATCAATGCCACCAAAACTGGCTATAGATGCCACAAAAAAAAAACTCGGCTATCAATGCCACAAGAAAAGCCGGCTCTCATGCCAAAATTGGCTTCCATGCCACAAACAAAAACCTGGCTTTCATGCCAAAACAATTACTTGACAAAAGATTTTCACAAAATGACAACCTTTTGATCAAATCCCATTTAGCAATTACTTTTATCACAAAAAGATTCAAGTGAGCGTAGGGATAACAAAAAAAAAAAGAGCATCCCATTTAGCAATTAGTTTTATCACAAAAAGATTCAAGTGAGCGTAGGGATAACAAAAAAAAGAGCATCCCATTTAGCAATTACTTTTATCACAAAAAGATTCAAGTGAGCGTAGGGATAACAAAAAAAAAAGAGTACCAAAAAATACATGTGGTACCAAAAAAAAAGAAAGTGTTCACAAGCACTACAAAAAAAAAAAGAGTACCAAAAAATACATGTGGTACCAAAAAAAAGAAAGTGTTCACAAGCACTAAAAAAAATAAGTACCAAAAAAATACAAGTGGTACCAAAAAAAAAAGAAAGAAGGATGGTTTCTGTATACAGGAGCTCAACCAAAAATGGTCTCCAGCCAAGAGTTCAGCTCCTTAAGCAAGCTTTTGGCCTCATCCGTCAAGGATTCCAAGGCACGCTTCTTCAGGAACCTGCCATGAGATGCTGGGGTGGGATGTAACCCTTCTTCTGCACTGGGAAGCTTCCCTCGAGCGGTTTTCCATAGTTTGTCCTCATCAGACTTCCTTTTGAGAACTCGAATGGCATCCGCAACTCGGTGAATCAGAGCAGTCTCCCTTTCATGAGCCTCTGTTATTTCAGTCCACTTGGCAGTGACTTGTGCCTGCAGATGCTCAAGACGTTTTCTGGCCTCATCGACCTCCCTATCAAGGATGTTAAGGTCATGTGTCAGCCTAATGATGGTTATCTCTTCTAAGTTCCTCTCTCGGACTGCCTGCTTCTTGCTTTCTGTAGCCTCATCCAGGTCAGATTGAGCCTTATCCGCAGGGTCCAAGAACATCTCCTTGAAGAACTGATCGTCAGGAAAACCCATGGTCTCAAACCACTTGTCACCCAGCTCAATGATCCTATTAACGATCGCCCTGGCATATGTGACATCCAGACCAGCTTCTTCAGCATCACCGAGAATCTCACGCACATGCTGGATCATGCTAAATCCGGCTTCCAAGTGCCCAGAAAAGAGAGTCTCAATCCAAGAGCTCAGAACTCGCACCACCACCTTCTTCGCAAAAAGAAGAGATGGCCCAGCTGAAGATTCGCCCAACTCTGTTGGTTGGCTGCTCATGTCATCATCTGTTGAAAGAGTAACAAAAGAACTCTTTCCAGTTGAAGCTGCTCCTGCTCGGGAAGGAATCTCAGCGCGAGGAATCTCCTCAACATTGTCAGAACTGGTCCCAGGAGTCTCTACCTCTGGATTAACCTCTGGCATCCCTTGCTCTGGAAGCGACGGACCCTCCTCTGTCACTTCAAAACCTGCCAAAAGAAACACAAAAAGGTATGAATATAATCCTGTTTGAAAATCATTATCAGGGTTATAACTACAAAATACCTTCTTCGACGACTGCGGAACACTCTCTTCCTCCATGAACTCATCGAAAGCATCATCAACATTTGCGTCCATCGATGGTTCAAAGTCATCAGAACCCTGTGGCAAGTCAGCTGACAAAAAAAAAATGTTAGCAAACCAAGTCACAAACTCAAAAAAAAAGAGCAAAAGAAGTCGTACCAATTGGAGATTCTGGATTTACTCCAGAGTCCCTCGGTTCTTCTTCAGGTGCCTCAACAGGATCCATCACCACCTCATCGGTTGGGACCTCAGGCATCACCAAGTCTTCCTCTGCTAAAAAAAAAAGAAAAGCAGAAAACGAGAAGCAAATCAGAACATAAAAAAAATTCCCATGAAAAGAAATGGAAAGAGAAAAAGGAAGAATTATACCTTCACCGACGGTCTCTTCTTCTCGACTTCTCTTCTCTGGAGGCTCGTCAGCATCCACTGGCACATTCTCATCGATAGTAAGAGGAACTTCCAAGTCAGGAGAGTCCTCATGCTGCCCCTTGCTATGATGATGACTCCTCCCCCTCTTACCCCGGCGGGTTCGCTTCTTAGAGGAACCTGCCCCACTGTCAGAGTCAGGTTTCCCACTTGACTCCTCACTGGATGGTCTACTCTTGCCAGTAGACTCCACGGAAGCTTGCCTCTGTGCCGCTTGCATCCAAGCGCCAAGTTCGGCTTCCTCCTGTTCTAGCTGCTCCAAAGCCTCATCAGGTATTTCTCGAACAGCTTCAGAACCAATGACGCCCTGGTCACCGAGAAAGCCTATCTTGTGCTTCTCTCCAGAAAGGAAGGCCCAAACTTCCTCTCGCCGGACGCCATCCGACTTTCCAAGGCCCTTTCCAGATGCCAGCTTCACATCAAGCTCCTTCTTGGAAAGCCCCCGATATGCCGAAAAGCTCTCCGCGAACCACTTCGAAAAGCCGGCAGTCCGGGAAGTCAGCAACACAGGATAAGAAATCATGGTTGTAGTGTCTTCAGCACTATAGAAAGCCCATGCATTTCTCCCGTCCTGTAAACCTCCAAAGCGCTTCACCATGCTTGAAGGCGCTCCAACAACGCCTTGAGAAAAGCCCAGCTGCAAAGCAAAGCGAGAGGGTACATACGGCTGGATATCGACGAAAAGATGTCTGCGGTACACCATCGTGCCGACACGTATGCTGAAAAGCCACTATCTCTCTGCATTTGTCAAGGAATAATGCCTTCCCGACCCCGCCCTGGTAGAGTCTCGGGAGGCACCAAAATCAAAAGCCTTCTTCCGCAACTCCGGAGAAAGCTTCACTGAAGACTGCCCCATCTCGACGTCCCTGAACCGTCGGATCCTCATGCGGGCAAACAAAAGTGATTCGGACACGGCTTTGCCCTTAGCCAGTCGAATTATCAGAGGATCATCATCCTGTGCAGCACCCAGCCGATGGAAGCCAGGACAGTGGTATACATACCACGAATAAAAGATATGGGCTGAAAATACCCTATTCATGGGAAGCCCAAGCCGAACCAGAAAAGCAGCAGCCTGCAGTTCGGTACACAGGTAGGAGTAAAGAGCTGGCACCAAAGCAAGCTGCTCTCCAAACGCCATCTGACAAGCCAGAAAAATACAATGCGGCCTGATGTGCGTTCCATCTCCTCCAGCAAAAACAGCCTCACCAAGCCAATAAGTGAGGTAAACAGCGAGATCTCTCCGCAGTGCAATGTCAGGACATATGGCGTTTGTACTTGCACATAAATCTCTCAACTCTTCTTGCATGGCCAAGATCTTCTTTGAACTTGGATCCTGAGCTCCGGCTTCCTGGGTCACGCTATCAGAAGACTCCCTGCTATCAAAAAAGTTGGGGAATGAAGAGCTAAAACTCTTCCAACTGCTGGATCTAACTTTCAAACCCTCCTTCTCCTTCAAAAAATCATAGAAGGCGACGAGCTGAAAGTATAGAAGCCTGAACTCCTCAGACTGCCCCTCGAGGACGCTGTCAATCGGTATAAACTCCTCATAGAGTTTGCCGAGGATGGGCAATCCAGTAATGGCGCTCAGCTCCTTCAAAGAAAAACCAATCTCACCATTCGTCACAACGAAGGTATTGGTTTGTGGGAGGAATGACTCCAGCATAGCCATGAAGGCCTCGTCGGAAAAGATCACGGTCTCCCTAAAGGCGCGGACCGCATCAAAAATCCCGGCTTCCTTCAAAACGGCGCCACCAATCAGCAAGACGCGATCAGTCCACGACTTCCACTCGGAGTCGGCATTGAAACGGCCTCGAAGTCGAAAAGGCTTGATCCAATTGCTGCCGTCACCACTGAAAATACCAAGGCCCACCGGTCTCAAATCGACAGACGGATAATTAGAGCCCTGGTAGCCGCTGGATGGCATCAACAGGTCCATGTCAACAGGCGACCTCTCCGTATATCCAGGAGAACCTCCAACAAAAACCCCGATCTTGATTACATTTGTCCTTCTCACCCAACTTGGAGGATCTTCCCTCTTAGGGCACGTGGGGGCAAGGCTCAGAATCGAGACGGTGCGATCAAAGGTCGACCGGGTAGCAACAGTCTTCTTCTCACCATCTGCTGTGAAAGAAAACTGAAAACATCTCCTCTGGTATGTCATGTCATCAGGGACTGCATCACCAAAGAAGAAGGTAGGCTTGGGCAAAATGCTCTGATCTTCCATCACCCATGGACGACTGCTTACCATGAACTTATAGAACTCCTCTCCCTTGAGAGCGATCAGTCGCTGCCTCATCTCATCTCTGTTGAGGGAGTCGCACTCTTCCAGATTTCTCTCAACATACTGGACCTTCTCAAAAGCCTGCTGAACAACCGGATTAGAAGATCTAGAAGATCGACGAGGTACGCTTGTAGCAGGCTCTTTACCCTTGTTCGCTCTGGAGGAACCACCTGAAAAGGATGGAAAAGAAAAAGATCAAACATCAAAATGACAGAATCTCGCTAAAAAAATCTGGCGAAATTTTGACATGATGACGGGGCAATTCCGAAGAAAAGGAACTATCCCGAAAGAAATAGAAAGCTTGAAGATGGGCTCAACATCGCTGCGAGCTCTGAAACTCCAAACTTTCGAAACCTCAAAGTCTCCGCAAAATCAGGAAGGACTCATCACTGCGAGCTCCAAATTCCCAAATTTACGAAAACTTTCAGGTATGCTATCACATCATGCTACAAATTTAATTTACAATTGAATGCATGCATGAACATCTAGGTTTGCCAAAAAAGAGGGGCATTATCATGATGAGCAAAAAAAAAAAAAAAAAAAAAAAAAAAAAAAAAAAAAAGAAAAGAAACTTTCTCAAAAAAAAGGAGGAAAGAAAACAAAAAAGAAAAGAAAAGAAACTTTCTCAAAAAAAAAAAGGGGGAAAGAAAACAAAAAAGAAAAGAAAAGAAACTTTCTCAAAAAAAAGGGGAGGGAAAGAAAACAAAAAAAAAAAGGGAAGAAAAAAAAGGGAGATGGCCCACAGGCCACGTGGCCGTACGGCCAGATCCGTACGGATCTGTCCGTACGGCCCACAAAAAAAAAAAAAAAAACAAAAAAAAAGAAAAAGAAAAGAAAGCAACAAAAAAAAGAAAAAGAAAACGTGTAAAAAAAAAAGAAGCAAACACGTGAAAGAAAAAAAAAAGAAGAAAAGAAAAAGAAACAAAAAAAAAAGAAAGAACTTTATTTTTCCTACAATGGAGTTTTCTTGAAAAAAAAATAGGAGAACTTACTTGAAGCCATTGATGGAGAAGAAGAAAAGTCTTGAAGATCTTGAAGAAGAAGAACTCTTAGTCTTGAAGCCCTCTTGAGATTATTGCAAAAGAAAGTAATAAGAGCAAGAGATCCAACCTCCTCCTTGCTTTTATAGAGGAGAGCAAACCAAAGAAGGAAAGAAGAAAGAGGTAAGTGTTACTAATTAGTAACCTTACCAAAAGAAAGAGATTAGAAAGATTCTTTCCCAAAAGAAAGATATCTTGAAGGATTTTCTCCCAAAAAAGAAATCAATGACGGATTCTTTCCCAAAAGAAAGATATCTTGAGATATCCTATCCCAAAATAAAGGGATCATGAGAGATTCTCTCCAAGTAAAGATATTCTTAAATATTCTCTATCCAAATGAGATATTTTTGGATATTCTTTACAAAAATGACACCATATGAGATCTAAGCCATTTCAAAAAGCTTAAGGTCCCATGGGTTAGCCCATATGAGCCAGGTTTGACCACCTAGGCACTTTAAAAAAAATTATTATTTTGGGCTTTTAGTCAAAGAGAAATCCCTCTTACCAAGAGCATACAAAAATGGTTTCATGCCTCTTTTGAGTTGATTGGACCATACAAAAGAAAATTCCAAGCCCCAGGAGCTTCCAAAAATCAAACCATCCAGCCTCATCTACCAAATTGAGCCAAAATCTTGAAATTGACATTCCACAAAAAATCAAACCAAATCCTGGTCCCCTAACTTGCCACATACAGCCTGTTAGGTCACAAGACCAAAACCAAAAACCAAAACCTGATCCCCTAACTTGCCACATACAGCCTGTTAGGTCACAAGATCAAAACCAAAATTGATCCCCCAACATTCCACATACAGCTTGTTGGGTCACACGATCAAAACCAAAACCCGACCCCCTAACCTGCCACATAAAGCCTGTTAGGTCACAAGGTCAAAACCCAAATCCACATCCCTGATGTCATCTTCAAAACTTTGCCTCGAGATGGTACGTGATCCCTTTCACTACCATAAAATTCCCCTGGAAGCTCAAAAGGCTACAAATACCAAAAAGAAAGACTGCTCAAAGACTCTTGGTCAAGTCACAGGCTCTCCTTCGAAAATCTCTTCGAGGCACATCGACTACAAAAGTTAAGCAACTCGTCGCTGTACCTCGAGGGGGCATTTGTTGACACCAAAAATGTCACTTTGCCTCTTCAAGATCCAAAGAGCTACATGACGTCGCAACCTGCCATAAATAGGCAATGCTGCTTCCAAAAATCAAATCTTGTCAGAATCAAACAAAAACTGCAAGATTCTTCAAGACAGCCAAAAGAGGAGTACACAAGAAGTTTCAGGCCATTTCAAAATCATTTGGCCTAACTTCGCTTCTCCGACAGCTGAAAAGGAGCTCTCGGCGGCAAAAGCATCGGAGACACCTAATCTTCGATCAGGACCGATGGATAGTCTCAAAATACTTCCAAAAGGCTCCACGTCAAGTTCCGAGTCAAACCGACAACGTTTGACCCTACATCAACCCTCGAACAGCTAAATCAAGCCTCTCGGCGGCGAGAACCACCGAGGCCATTACTCATCAGATAGAGCACATGGACGGCTTCAAAATGCTTATAAAGGGCTACACGTCAAATTTCAGGTCATTTCCACAACATTTGACCATAGTTTGACGCTCGGAAGCCAAATCAGGCCTCTCGGTGGCAAAGCTCTCCGGGACCATGGTTTCCAAGACAGAGCCTATGGATCATCTTAAAATGACTCCAATAGGTTCCCTGTCAAATTTCAAGTCAATCGGACATCGGTTGGCCACACATCAAACCGCGACATCTTCATCGCGACAAAAAGCAAGTCTACTGGTGATAGGACCCCAAACGGCTTCAAAACTCAAACAAAAGCCTATGGTTGGTCTTATTTATTGCTCAGGAGGCTTCACACCAAATTTCAGGTCATTCCGACATCGTTTGACCCAGTTTCAGCTTCGGACGGAAAATCGGCAGCTCTGCGCGACAAAGTCTTCGGCTTTCTCAGGAAATTGGAAACTTTGCAAAATAAAATGCAAGGATTCTCATCAGGTTTCCTACAAAGAAATTAGGCCAATAAATGGTCAGAATGTCAAGGAAAACAGGAGAAAAAAGAATCGAAAAACAGCAAAAACGGACACAAAACGGGACACAAAAGGGGGAAAACCCCCCAGGGTCGCCGGCGACCTTGGAACCCGGGGTCGCCAGGAAGGCCCCTGAAACCCCGGTTTTCGCTGTTTTTTCGTGATTCGAAGAGCCCAGCCTCTGGTACTTTCCAAAATTCATGCTTTTGAGACACCAAGTCCTCTGACATCCGTCCAAAACACGGGTCAATCATCAAGAGTATCGAAAACAATATTGATCGCCACCCGGTCAACCAAAAAAAGTGTGCTTTCTACCCGACCGATCGAGAAATCGACAGGACAGATGGCACCGACCCGCTGTTGGCAACAAACACCTGAAATTACATCGTCATCTGATGTCGATCTACATGAAGATCCATCGATGATCATCGACAGAAGAAACCCAAAAGACGTGGCACGGCCCGCGACTCTTCAGCTGCTCGGCGACCACTTAATGCGATTAATTGACTAACTTTATTACAATCATTAATCCATTTCTTTGGACGGCCCAATCAGAAGCAAGCATTCGGGAGTTACAAGTCAAGAGATTCATGGCATTTAACCCATGAAACTCCTCCCATCATGGCGATTAAAGGCGATTAAATGCCCTCGATCTCCTCCGGCCAATCAGAAGCCAAGAAAAAGGAGTTACAAAATAAACAATTCAATTTTGTAACTCCTCCCATTATGCGGCTTAATGACAATAAAAGCCCCTAAACCCACCTAAATGGCTACCTAAAAGCCTATAAATAGGAGAGCTCTCCAAGAAGAAAGGATAGTCACAGACATCAGAAAAAAAGCACAAACACACAGACAGACAGAAGCACAGAAATCCAGAGAAAGGAAAAAGAGAGAAAACTCTGTGGAAGTTCTACACCGGCCACTGCAATAAGGTGACAAAAGTCCCTTGGGGGGTACCCCCCCCCCCCAAGGTCCTTGCCTTCTCCTCCTGCCTCCAATGGCTTAGATGTGGCTTTTTAGCCCGTCTACTCGGCTTTTTATTAGACATAGGACCTCCTTTTGGTCTTTGTCCTCTAAAAACCCGAGGTTATAGCCAAGCCAAGCGAATCAATAGCATCCTCTGTTCTCATCTGCATGGATGATGGCGAAGCCCATATATGGCTTGCGACCGTCAATCTAAACGGGTCCCCCACAATCTCCTGAGAAGTTAGATCCTCCTTTTCTTGCTTTTCATTGTAGTTTGTATTTTTTTAAAAGAGACAAAAATCACAATTCTTGTCTTTCATTATTGATAAGGATTGTAAATCGGCTATAAACGCCAAAAATCGGCTATAAACGCCAAAATCGGCTATAAACGCCAAAATCGGCTATAAATGCCAAAAAAATCGCCTTTCACGGCAAACCAAGAAAAATGTCTCTTTTCTTAAATATATGTGCAATGTAAAACTTGAAAGAAGTTGATTTCCTTTTTACTTGCGAAGGTTGATCTCCGGATCACCACTTGCAATTCCAAGTAAAAATAGAAAATCTGGCACACCCACACAAAAAAAGAAATGATGATGCACGCCCCTGCCCCCCGGTTACGAAAGGGTCGGAACCCGACGGACTCCCACGTCCGCCGACCTCGGTAGGAACTCGAGCAGGAGCGCGGTCCATCAAAAGTAAGCATTGTTTAAATTTCTAAAAATTTCAACATTTGACATGAAAATTCTAAAAAAAGGTGGGTTAGCGAGCGTGTACCTAGAAACCGGTTTTGGCCGTATAGGCATTGCTCTTACCCAGTTGGGTAAGTCTTCAAGCGTAGTACCGCTTTAAGAACTTGTCGTTGATGGGCAGCATACATCTACCACCTTCCATGTTTAGGAGTGCGTATGCGCCGTTGGAGAAGACCTTGTTGATGACGTAGGGTCCCTCCCATTTTGGCTCAAATTTGCCTTTGGACTTGTGAGCGAAGACCATTGGTCTTTTTACCATAAGAACCAAGTCACCCTATTTGTAGGCATGCGTGCTTGGAAAAGTTCAATGCTTTGTTGAGCTTCGAGCCGTCTCTCATCGAGATTGTCCAGCTCATGGAGTCGCAATTTGACATTGCTTTCTTGAGTCATGTCATTTTGCAAAGATACCCTCAAGGAAGGAATTTGTACTTCCAAGGGCACGACAGCTTCGCATCCATAGACCAAGGAGAATGGTGTGCTATGGGTTGGTCCTCGAACGGTGGTTCGATAGGCCCACAAAGCTTCAGACAGTTTGTCGCTCCTGTCTCTTTTGTGACTAGAGACCATTTTTTTGAGTATTTTACAGACTTTCTTGTTGAAAGCTTCTGCTAATCCATTTGCTACCGGATTGTATGGAGTCGAAGGACAGCTTCGGATTTTGTATTTGTCGCAGAACCTGTAGAATCGATGATCCAGGAATTGTGGTCCGTTATCATGGATGAATCTTTTGGGTATGCCAAAACGACAAATGATGTTGGTGCGCAGGAACTGAAGGACTGATGAGGTCTTCATTTCGTTGAACGCAAATGCTTCTGACCACTTGGAAAAATAATCCGTAGTGGCGAAGATGAAGCGATGGCCTTTGCTCGAAGGGGGAGAAATAGGACCTATGATGTCCATACCCCAGGCTTCGAAAGGCCATGAAATCGTTGTAGGATGTAGCCATTCTGGAGGCATGTGAATGTAATCTCCATGAACTTGGCATTGTTGGCAGCGCTTAGCAAATTGCATTGCGTCAGCTACCATGGTAGGCCAGTAATGACCTAACCTTTTTATCTGATCATAGAGCTTGGGACCAGCCTAATGAGCTCTGCAAAGACCAGCATGAACTTCTTTCAGTGTTTCTTCAGCCTCTTGTTGTGACAAGCAGCATAGAAGTACTCCGTTGAGGGATTTCCTGTAAAGGATTTTTGAAGGAATATCCAAATGAAAGCTTGGGGTTCACCTTTGGATGCTTACCCGTTCTTTTGGATCTTCAGGTAGGATTCCGAACATAATGTAATCAATGAACGGATCCCTCCAGTCGCCGATTGAAGGTTGAAGGATTGAAATCCGACTTCCAACCACATGGTGGCATTCAGCATCTGCTTGATGTGTGTTAAGAGGAGGAAGGATTCTTCTTTCGCACACTATGATTTGCATGTTTTCCCCTTCCTGGATTGCCATAGATGCGGCAAGTCCGGCTAGGGCATCTGCACGTATGTTTT
Source organism: Litsea cubeba (assembly GCA_012931725.1). Classification (NCBI taxonomy): domain Eukaryota; kingdom Viridiplantae; phylum Streptophyta; class Magnoliopsida; order Laurales; family Lauraceae; genus Litsea; species Litsea cubeba. Next base: position 49,898,018 of record CM022952.1, read on the forward strand.
CACCTCTACGAATGTGGGTGATGTGACAGATGTCAAACTTTTGCAGAAGCGATTGTGCTTTGTTGTAGTAAGGTAGCAAATCTAGCTTCCTGACTTCAAATTTCTGATTCATCTGGTTGACGATCAGTTGAGAGTCTCCAAAGACTTCCAGCATGGTGATACCGGATTCGATGGTGAGTTCCAATCCTAGGATCAGAGCTTGATATTCAGCTGCATTGTTTGTGCATGGTTCCAGTAGCGAGAAAGCGTGTGGAATCATGTATTTGTCGGGGCTAACAAAGAGGATGCCAACTCCCGAGATCAGCTGTCTTTTTTTATTTATCCTAGTTGCACCGTCAAAGTACATGTCCCAGGAAGCATTTTGTGAGAAAGTCTCCACATTGTAGACTGGTTCGTCTGGGAGATCATCTCTGAGTGGAGAATCTTTAGGTAATGGATGCTCTGCGAGGAAGTCCGCTAGAGCTTGCCCTTTGATTGCCTTTTGTGGTACATACCTAATATCAAATTGTGACAGAAGGATGGACCATTTTGCCAGTCGAGCATTGAGAGAACCTGCCTTAGTGACAAGGACCTTCAAGAGGTTGACCCTCGAGACCAGGTAGACTGTGTTGGAAAGAAAGTAGTGATGCAGCTTTTGTACGGCGAACATCACTACAAGACATTCTTTTTCGACTGGAGAGTAGCGATGCTCTGCACCTACTAGCATGCGGCTGAGGTAATATAGAGCAGCTTCTTTTCTTTGATCATTTTCTTATGCAAGCAGAGCTCCCAAAGAGTGATCAAGGGCTCTTGTGTACAAGATGAATGGTTTTCCAGTGGTAGGAGCAGCTAACACTGGAGGTTTTGTCGGGTACGACTTGATATCTTGGAAAGCAGCTTCACAGGTATGACTTGATATCTTGGACGGCATTTCCCCGAAAGATTGGAGATGAACCGTCTGATGTAGGCCAATCTCCCTTGAAGCCCTTTGAGTTCTCTCAAGGTTCTTGGAGAGGGCATTTCTAGAATGGCTTTGACTTTTATGGGGTCAAGCTCTATTCCAGCTTTCCGAACTAGGAATCCGAGGAACTTACCTGACGAGACGCCGAAGAAGCATTTCAAAGGATTCATTCACATTTTGTGTTTGCGAAGCCGGAGGAAGACTTCTCAAAGGTCTTCGAGATGATCTTCTTTTCTTTTGCTTTTCACGGCGAGGTCATCAACGTAACATTCAACCGTCTTGTACTACATATCTTGGAATATCTTCATCATAGCCCTTTGATATGTTGCACCAGCATTTTTCAGACCAAATGGCATGACAGTGTAGCAATACAAGCCAAATAGGGTCCAAAAGGATGTATGTTTTTAATCCTCAGGATGCATCTTTATCTGATTGTAGCCAGAGAAACCATCCATGAATGTCATTCGCTCGAATCCACAGGTCCTATCAATCATTACCCCTGGTATGGGGAGCGGAAATTCATCTTTAGGGCATGCGCCATTCAGGTCTCTATAGTCAATACAGACCCTGATCTGCCCATTTTTCTTTGTCACGAGGACAATGTTGGCCAACCATTCAGGATGTTGTTCCTCACGGATGAAGCCGACGCTTTTGAGTTTTTGAACTTCTTGTTCAATTTTATCCATCACATCTGGACGGAATCTTCTTTGGCCTTGCTTGACAGGCTTGATGTCTTCTTGAAGATTGAGTTTGTGGATTGCTATTTTGGGGTCTAAACCAGGCATTTCCGCGTAAGACCATGCAAAGCAATCAACGAACTCATGAAGAAAGGCGATATACTCGGGTAACTCATCATCCTTTATATTCTTGCTTACGAATACAGGACGTGGGTTATCTGGTGTTCCCAAGTCTATCTTTTGAACAGGATCTTCTGTTAGAAGGTTCGAAGGTGGTTCCTCCACAATATTTTCGGAGGCTTCCAGCTCAACGAAACCTTCTGGGGTTTCAAGGGCATTTCCAAACCAAGGTTTTGTTCCTTTCCACGGGTCTTCTTGATCGGGAATTTGTTGGATACCGCGATCACTGAGAGGGGGGGTGAAACAGTGATTTCTAAAAACAGGTCCAATTCAACAACAAAACAAGTCAAACCACACAATGACACCAGATTTAACGTGGTTCACCAAAAGGCTACGTCCACGGATCAAAACCGTCCGAACACCGATCCGGTACCGGTCTGAATATATTTAGTCGCACTAACGACAAAGAGCACCAACCCTTAGTTTCAGATAGCACCAACTATCTAGGAAGCACCGACTCCCCTTACAATTTATCTGCACCCACAGATAGGATCACCAAACCCCAAACACCAAGCACCAACTTGATGTAAAAACAGAATAGAAATAAACTCTGTCTACAGCCCTTCCCCTCTACAATTCTCTCTCTCTCAATCCCTTACAAATTGAAATCTAAAGCACAAAAGAGAGACACTTAACTCATGGACGAATCACCATCTTCTAGAGCATAATCTCGTCCACAATTGCTGTAGAAAACGTCACCACATCAGCACACAGCAACACACACCAGCAGCTTCTTCTTTCTCTCAAGAACTCTCTAAAACTCTTCTCTATTCTTCTCTTTCTGGTGTCTTTTCTTGGTGTATTTAAGAACGAACCAAACATGCCTTTATATAGGTTATAGTAACCCTTAATTGTGTTCAAAATAGGTTACAATTCGTTTAGAAAGAGTCCCAAATGAAATAACAAAGAATGCTGAATTTTCGTGCACAACTTCTAATTCTGCACAACTCTGGTTCCCGTGCTCGGTCGACATCCTTGCTTGCTCGGTCGACCGAAGACACTGTCTGGAAATAGACAACTTTCGAGCTCGGTCGACATCCTGAGGTCTCGGTCGACCGAAGACACACTGTGTCACGAAAATAACTGGGAGCTACCTGAATCTGTTTTCTGCAGGTTTCTTCTTTCTCGGTCGACCGCATGAAGAGCCCGGTCGACCGCGTGCTCTGCTTCAGGAATTCTGAATTCCTGACTGTTTCAATTCTGTTTCTTCTTTTCAGCTCTATCAACACTAGCCTATTAACATCATGTTTGTGACAATGTGTTGACAAGAATTCCAACTCAAATCAATACTTGAGATGCTAACTTCTTCAATTCATCAAAAGACTTCTCAAGTCATCTCAAATTCCAACAATCTCCCCCTTTGGAATTGTTGGCAACACTATTGGAACTTCAACACTTTCAACTCCAGCTTGCAGCTCTTCCAAGTTCTTTTCAACACTCACTTGGAACCAATTCTGAAATTCTGAAATAACAACCGTGCATTGTCAACAATCTCCCCCTAGCTTTCATAGCATAACATCTCTCCTTGCTATCATAGCGTAACATCTCTCCCCCTTTGACAACAAGTCCAAAGGGACCAAACTGAGGAGCGAATAGGATATTCAATGAATGCATTGCTCCCCCTTTCAAGCACAACTCTACGGTTTAGGAGAGTGAGTAACTCCTAACTTTTTCTGGAGATACTCGAAGACTTCCTTTGGCAGAGGTTTCGTGAAAATATCAGCCACTTGCTCAGTTGTTGGAACATATTCCAACTTGACCTCTCCATCAGCAACTTTATCTTTAAGAAAATGATAACGAATTGCTACATGCTTCGTTCGAGAGTGTTGAACAGGATTCTTAGATATATGAATTGCACTCGTGTTGTCACATAGGATCGGCGTAGGATCCGTTGTAGGAACTCCTAGATCAGAGAGCATTTGCCGCATCCATAACACTTGCGTACAACAAGTCGCCGCTGCAATATATTCCGCTTCCGCTGTCGAAAGGGATACTGAGTCTTGCTTCTTACTATGCCAAGCAACTAATCTTTCTCCAAGATAAAATGCGCCGCCGCTAGTACTCTTGCGATCATCTACGCATCCAGCCCAATCGGCATCAGAATATGCAACAAGAGTGAAGGATTTGCCTTTGGGATACCAGATACCAAGCTCCATAGTACCTTTCAGATATCGAAAGATTCGTTTCACTGCTGTAAGGTGCGTTTCAGTTGGTGCTGCTTGAAAACGTGCAACCATACATACTGCTTGTAGAAGATCTGGTCTTGTTGCAGTCAAGTAGAGCAAGCTTCCTATCATAGAGCGATAGGTGGTATGATCAACGGACGAGGCCTTATCATCTTTGCTAAGCTTCGTGTTCGTTGACATTGGTGTGCTCACTGGCTTGCTGTCTTCCATATTGAACCATTTCAGCATTTCCTTAATGTACTTCATTTGTGATATGAAGATGCCATGTTTCAGCTGCTGCACTTGTAAACCAAGAAAGAACTTTAGTTCTCCAAGCATCGACATCTCAAATTCTTTCTTCATCTCTTCAGCAAAATTCCTGCACATCTCCTCATCATTGCCACCAAAGATTATGTCATCAACATAAACAATGACAACCAGCTGTTTGCTTAACTCAGTTTTGACATATAGATTGCTATCAACAAGTCCTTTTCCAAAACCGATCTTGCGGAGATAGAGATCCAGCCTTGCATACCAAGCCCTTGGCGCTTGTTTCAGTCCATAAAGAGCCTTTTTCAACTTGCACACTAGATCTGAATTTTTGCTGATGAGAAAACCATCAGGTTGCTCAATGTAGACCTCTTCTTCAAGTAAACCATTCAAGAAAGCTGACTTTACGTCCATCTGAAATACCTTGAAGGTTTTGTATGCTGCCAATGCAAGAAACATACGAATAGCTTCCAGACGAGTCACCGGTGCAAAGGTCTCTTCAAAATCTATGCCTTCAACTTGAGCATAGCCTTTACAAACCAACCTTGCTTTGTTTCTAATGACTTGACCATCTTCATTCAGCTTATTCCGAAAGACCCATTTAGTACCAATAACATTCTTATCAGTAGGTCGAGGAACAAGTTCCCATGTGGAGTTCTTCTCAATTTGCTCCAACTCCTCATGCATAGCTTTCAACCAACTATCATCGAGACTGGCTTCAGCCACAGTCTTGGGTTCAATGGTGGACACAAGTGAGTAATTGCTAACTACACTTTGTCTAGTTTGAATGCCTGCCTTAGGATCTCCAATGATTTGATCCTTAGGGTGTTGCTCTACCCAAGTGCTGTGCTTCTTAGGTGAAGTATCTTCTGAGTCATCCTTTGATTCCTCAGAATCATTAGATTCAGCCATCTCATCATCAATCTCACTCGAGTCCTCATAAACTGGACTGTCATTATGAGTTGCATTCTTTGGTTCAATATTCTCATCTATTCTCACTTCAGCACTTTCTATGATTTTTCTGGTTCTTTTGTTAAGACACCTATATGCCTTGCTAGTAGAGGAGTAACCCAGAAATATACCTTCGTCAGCTCTTTCTTCAAATTTGCCTGGATTTTGTTCGAGCCGCTTGATGTAACACTTGCTGCCGAAGACTCTGAAGTGCTGGACTGTTGCTTTTCTTCCAAACCATAGCTCATAGGGAGTTTTGACTTCATGTGGCCTGATCAAGCATCGATTTTGAATGTATACAGCCGTATGAATTGCCTCTTTCCAATACTTGTCAGCCATCTTGCTTTCACTTAGCATCGTACGAGCCATCTCTTGTACAGTGCGATTCTTCCGTTCCACAACTCCATTTTGCTGTGGAGTTCTAGGGGCTGAGTACTGTCTTTGAATGCCATGATGTTCACAATATTTAGTGAACTCTTCAGATGTGAACTCGCCTCCACGATCAGACATTAAAATCTTGATATGTTTTTCCAATTGATTTTCAACCTGTGCTTTAAACACTTTAAAACGATCAAGTGCTTGATGCTTATGCTTAAGAAACAATACCCATGCCATACGAGTATAATCATCAATGCATAACATGAAATACTTATCTCCATTGGTGCTTTGAGTTCGCATCGGTCCACAGAGATCAGTGTGCACTAGCTCAAGAGGTTTCTTGGAATGATGCTCCTTTGACTTGAACATAACCCTCGTTTGCTTTCCCTTTTGGCAAGAGTCGCAAATGGGATTGGAAGGCTTTTCAACTGTAGACATGCCTCTTACAGCCTTTGAATTGCAAATCTTTGACATGTTATCAAAGCTTAGATGCCCAAGGCGTTTGTGCCACAACCAACTTTCCTCTGTCCGACTCATCAAGCAGGTCTTTTCAGCTCCATCTGACAATGTATAGAGATTTCCAGCAGTTCTTGATCCAGTTGCCACTGTTTTCCCGTTGCTACTCTTCTTGATGGCAAACCCATTCTTTGTGAAGATAACTTCGTGACCCTTGTCACAGATCTGGCTCACACTAAGCAGGTTGTGTCTCAATCCAGACACATATAAGACTTCTTCCGATCTGATCTTGTTTGCCATAAGCTGAATAACACCTTTTCCGCAGATTTTGGCACCATCATTGTTGCCAAACTTCACTGAACCGCCTTCATAGTGTTGTAATTTGATGAATTTCTCTTTATCACCAGTCATATGGCTTGAACAACCACTGTCAAGGACCCATGGTGCTGCCTTCTTTTGTGCATTGAATGCCATTTGCACAATGAGAGATTCTTTGGGACTTTCTGCACTTTTCTTTGCCCTCCATGCCTTAACTAACTTGGGTTTCTTTTCAACCTGAAATTGGTTAGCTATAGGCAACCTACAATCCCTAGCCAAGTGTCCATAATTATGACATATATAGCACTCAATTTTGTGGCTGTTTAGGATTGAAAAAGGGTTCCTAGTCACAAGTGGGCTGTTTCTAACATAGAATCTACAATCAGCTCTTTTATGTCCAAACATATTACAATGAAAGCAATAACTATAGAATTTGTATCTTCTTTGTGGCTGGTTAATCTTCATTACCTTTCTAACAGGAATGGACTCCTTTCTAGGTTGAGTGGGCTTCATAGAGTTAGAAGGTGCAGTGACTTGCTTCACAAACTCTTTCTTTTCAGGAGGTGCAATCTTAGAGGATTCACCTTTCTCAAATCCTAGACCAAATCTGAAGTGGGCAGGTCTTTGAACTTTCAGTAGTTCATCGAGTTTCATAGTCCCTTCAATCGCTTGGAGCGCTTTGAGTTTTTTGCTATTTTCCAAATTTTCAGCCTTTGCTCTAGCGATCTCAGTTTCAAGTTTCATAGCCTCTTCCTTTTTGATACTTATTTGGTTTTCAAGGACTTCTACCATTCTTTTATATTCTTCTACTTGAGTTTTCAAAGCAATAATAGAACTTTCAGATTCATGAAGAAGTTTCAGATTTTTCTTACTTGATTTGCGTTCCATGCTAAGCTCCTCAAGTGCGGCTATGAGTTCCTCTTCAAGATTGACTTCAGCCTCCTCATCCTCTTCCGGATCTAGCTCTTCTTCTTCTTCAACAGTGACCATGAAGAGAGCTTCGGTTGATTCATCATCGTCTGAAGTTTCAGACGTGCTGTCATCTTGTTGACATAGAAAGTTTTTAGCTTTGCCCCTTTTTCTGAAATTTCTCTTTCCTTTACTCTTTTCAGCATAAGAGTCATTATCATTGTCTTCTTTTAGCGGACACTTCGCAGCAAAGTGACCAACACCTCCACAATTGAAGCATTTAAAGGGTAGCTTCCCTTTGTACTTGCCATTGCTTCCTTTCTTCAGCTTTCTAACAAATTGAGCCTCAAGCTCATCATCATCAGAATCAACATCATAACCAGCAGTCTCTTTTGCCTTTTTCTGAACTTTGAAGGCCGCTTCTTTATCAGATGAAGACGTCTTTCCTATGCGCATCTCATAGGCAGTTAGAGAACCATGTAATTCATCCATGGAAAATGCATTCAGATCTTTGGCTTCTTCGATGGCTGAGACTTTTGAATCAAACCGGGGAAGAAGAGATCTTAGAACCTTTTTGACTGATGACCGGCTCTTTAATCTCCTCCCCTAGTCCACGAATGTCATTCGTGACTTCATTCACTCGTTGCAAATATGAGTCAACATTCTCGCTTTCCTCCATGCGAAGAGATTCAAATTGAGAGCGATGGGTTTGCAATTTGGCTTCTTTAATCTTCTCATCACCTTCATGTATGCTTTGCAACTTGTCCCAAATTTCCTTGGCTGTTTTGCATGCAATTACTTTGACAAGCTCGCTGTCCACAAGGCCACTAAAGAGTGCATTCTGCGCCTTGGAGTCGTTGTCTGCCAACTTCTTCGATGCAGTATCATTGGGTACGTTGGCAGCATTGTAACCGACTCTGACAGCCTCCCAAACATCATAGCCAAGAGATTTGATGAAGGCTTGCATCCTAATCTTCCAAAAGGAGTAATTAGAACCATCAAACAGAGGTGCTTTCATATTCCCTGTATTGACTGCCATGTGATTTGACAAGAGATCACCCTTAGCGTATTAAACTGATCAAGGGAGCCTCGCTCTGATACCAATTGTTGGATACCGCGATCACTGAGAGGGGGGGTGAATCAGTGATTTCTAAAAACAGGTCCAATTCAACAACAAAACAAGTCAAACCACACAATGACACCAGATTTAACGTGGTTCACCAAAAGGCTACGTCCACGGATCAAAACCGTCCGAACACCGATCCGGTACCGGTCTGAATATATTTAGTCGCACCAACGACAAGAGCACCACCCTTAGTTTCAGATAGCACCAACTATCTAGGAAGCACCGACTCCCCTTACAATTTATCTGCACCCACAGATAGGATCACCAAACCCCAAACACCAAGCACCAACTTGATGTAAAAACAGAATAGAAATAAACTCTGTCTACAGCCCTTCCCCTCTACAATTCTCTCTCTCTCAATCCCTTACAAATTGAAATCTAAAGCACAAAAGAGAGACACTTAACTCATGGACGAATCACCATCTTCTAGAGCATAATCTCGTCCACAATTGCTGTAGAAAACGTCACCACATCAGCACACAGCAACACACACCAGCAGCTTCTTCTTTCTCTCAAGAACTCTCTAAAACTCTTCTCTATTCTTCTCTTTCTGGTGTCTTTTCTTGGTGTATTTAAGAACGAACCAAACATGCCTTTATATAGGTTATAGTAACCCTTAATTGTGTTCAAAATAGGTTACAATTCGTTTAGAAAGAGTCCCAAATGAAATAACAAAGAATGCTGAATTTTCGTGCACAACTTCTAATTCTGCGCAACTCTGGTTCCCGTGCTCGGTCGACATCCTTGCTTGCTCGGTCGACCGAAGACACTGTCTGGAAATAGACAACTTTCGAGCTCGGTCGACATCCTGAGGTCTCGGTCGACCGAAGACACACTGTGTCACGAAAATAACTGGGAGCTACCTGAATCTGTTTTCTGCAGGTTTCTTCTTTCTCGGTCGACCGCATGAAGAGCCCGGTCGACCGCGTGCTCTGCTTCAGGAATTCTGAATTCCTGACTGTTTCAATTCTGTTTCTTCTTTTCAGCTCTATCAACACTAGCCTATTAACATCATGTTTGTGACAATGTGTTGATAAGAATTCCAACTCAAATCAATACTTGAGATGCTAACTTCTTCAATTCATCAAAAGACTTCTCAAGTCATCTCAAATTCCAACAGAATTTTCCCAAGGCTTGCTATGAGATGATCCCAATCGCCTGTTGAAACTGGGTCGAAGTAGGCTACTTCTTTTGGAGATGAGGGTTCTTCTGGGTCAGAAGACCACACGTCTGTGCCATCGGACAACTCCTCTTCATTGTCAGAGAAATCGTACCAATTGGATGAGCTTCCTGGATCTTTGTCAGGTGACTCATCGAAGAGATATCCAGGGAGATCGATGTCTTCATGGACTTAAGATGTTGAGGCTTGGTCAGTATATTGAAGACTTGAGTGTCGGGATCATACCCTAACCCGTGTGAAGACTTTTCTACATAGCCGTAGAGTCTCCAATCTTCCAGCTGGCTTTTGGTCAAGACGGGCCCCAATGGCGTGAGAATACCGCGTCCTTCTCCCAAACCGACTGGGTTTTGAGCGTCATAGCCCATTTTCTTCATAATAGCTTGTGCCACAGAACTGTATAAGGATAGTTGAGGCATACCTTCATTTTAGAAAGGTTCAAGCATGGAGTTTGATGAAGAAGCATCCGATCTATGGAAGAAGATCGGTTTTTCCTTTGCTGAAGTTGCAGGAACAACGAAGGAAGCTGACGTAGGATCTTCTATGTCATAAGTTGTCTCCATTGGAGTAAGAGCAGGCTGAACTTACTGAGTGTCAGCTTGGCTTGACGATGTGTCGTCTTCTGGCTCTGAATCCGAATCCGTGTCTTGTATGATAGACACGAAAGAGACAACAAATTTGCCCCCAGGCTTTTGCTTTGCCTTCTTCACTTTAGTTGTGATGACCAAAGGCTTTGAAGGTTTGAGGGAGATGACGAAGGGAGTTTGAATGCTCTCTTCGGATTTACCGGATAGTTTGTTTTCTTCCGGTGATTGTTGAGGAGCCTTGCCTTTATCTTTCTGGAGATTTTCGGCAAAGGGTGCTGTGTGCTTCTCTTCTTCTTCTTTTTCACCTTCATACATTTGTGACTCTGCAAAGTGGACTTCTTTACCTTTGAAGGGTTTTCTGTCCACAAAGACTCAATGTATCATGCCGTCGTCGCCAACAAACTTGATGCATTGATGCAGAGTTGAAGGGACAATGCCATTCTCGTGGATCCAAGGGCATCCGAGAAGGATGTTGTAGCATGAAGGGGTTTTTATTGCATACACTGTGACCTCAGAGATAAGATCACCGATCTGCAACTTGAACCTGATTTTACTGATAGGCCTTTGAGTACTCCCAACGTATCCAAAGATAGATACAGATGTGTGGCTCAGTTTGCTGGGTGGGATGCCCAACTCTTCGAGAGCCGATGTGGAGATGAGGTTGAGTGCAGAACCTAGGTCGATCTGAACTCTATGCATAGGCATTTCCTTGATGTACCCTGTAAAGTACAGGGGTCGATTGTCCCTGGTTTCGCCAAGTAGGAGGTTGTCCTTTGTGAAGGCGATGGTTGCACTGGCTGCTTTTTTAACCGAGAGGCATTCAATGCATGATCCCTCAGTTTTCTTCTTTTCTCCCATTGAGGAGGCTTCTGAGTTTTTGACCCGGTAATCCATTTCAATTTGGAGGACTTGCGGGGCATGTGTGTCAACATCCTCATTCAGCTTTTGTAATTCTGAAATGAGATTATCACGAGTGTACGGAGACATTCGCAATAAATCTAGGATGTGCAGACGTGCAGGTATGTGCTTGAAGTGTTCGATCAAGTCATACTTGAAAGCCTCCTTAGGGCCTACATGTTCATCAGTGTTGCCACTAGGGGCGCTTACAACATCTTTTCCCGAAGGATTTACATATGTAAAGGAAGATTGGTTGTAATTTTTGTGGTAGTCCCGGCCAGAGCGGGTGCCTCTACCAACTTCGAGAGCTTCTTGAGAAGGGTCTTCGTTTGGAAGATTGTCTTCAGGATCAAGAGGCTGTCGTTTTTCATTTGCTGAGGATGTATCTGCAGCAGAGTTGCCATCCTCAATGATTGTGTTGCACAGAGCATTTTCCGAGAACAAGTCCTGAACAGCATCCAGCAACCTTTCTTCTTCATTGGCCAATTCATCGTCCCAAGCATCAATAGCTGGGAATTCTTCAGTCAGGAAGGGTGTGAACTTTGAAGTCACAGTCTCAGGAGAAGAAACCTGAGAGGGTGTCATCTTAGTGAAAGTCACGTGAGATGAGGTGGCTCCAGAAGATACATTTCTAGGCGTCGCCGGAGTGTAAGTGCTCTCATCAGACGATGCTTCGGAAGAGTTATAATCCTGAATTATCACATTACAGGAAGCTCTGACAGGAGACGTTGCCTGATCGGAGTCAGACTCATCCTCTGATGTAAGAGGATCGTCTATCCAGCAATTTTCTCCATTTTCAGGAGTTAAGGGAGGATGAACCTGATGGTCTTCATGGACTTCAGGCTCTGGATTGTGAGGAAGCTCATTGACGCGGTCTTGCTCTTGTTCTAGAGTGAGATGCTGCAAGATCCTTGCATATTCTTCAAGATGAGGCATGGGAGCCAAATCTTCTTCTTCATCAACTCTTTGTGGCTCAACATTGTTGATTTCCACTGGAGTAATGAGGGGTGTTGGTTCAACAGCATTTTATTGTACAGCCTCTTGGTCTTCTTCATCATCAGACCAGGATCCTTGTGGCTATAGGGGGTTATACCAGATTACTGGCATAAGATGATTCTCAGGAACTCATTCTTCATCGGAGAGATATTCTCCTATTTCAAAGGACTCCTCCCACTCGTCTGTGTAGTTGGATTCGAATCCATCATCGGTGTCGCTGGACTCATATCCATCAATGGAGAATCCAATTACCGAATTGCAAGAGTATGATACCTCCTACGTGGCTTCTTTGAATTGAGGTGGCATGAAATCACTGAGAGTGAATTTTCTTACCCCCTTTAAAGCCTCTGGAAGGGATGTTTTTGTTGCCTACAGTGAAGCGGTAGAGGAAGCCTCTGCCTTTTCTTTGACTTCTTGTTTTGGCTGGGTCTTCTCTTGCCGTTTGAGCTTGAGGAGATATTTCCTAGCCTGCCTTCGCTGTTGAGCTATAGGCTTTGTTTTCACGACCTCCCAATTTTAATCTTCCAAGAGATCGGGATGTACCCATATGGGTTGTCCGTCTGGTGTCGGGTAAGGAACCAATTCCTCGGACGCCTGGATTGAGTTTATCACCTGGAAGGAAGTAGTGATCTTCTTCTTCGGTGATTTTGATGTTTGTCCACATGTCACCATGTTGACGGAGGCAGACCCATAGTTTTTGTCAAAGGTAATGACTCCGTTTTTCCACATCTTGTTTATTTTTTCCCTCACAACGAAGCATTGATTGAGAGGATGCGAGATCATCTGGTGGTATGGACAGTACCGAGGATCGTTGGTTTTGCCAACATCACCCGGTCTTTTTGGTTCAGGCAAGGTGAGCTTGCCGTTTGCCACAAGAGCCCCGAAGATTTCATCAACATCTTCATCAAACGGGTATTTCTTCTCTACTCGTTCTTTGAAGGCATCAGAGAGTTCATGTCTCTTACCAACAGCTTTGTTTTCAGCTTTCTTTGGTGGCTGAGGAGCTGACTTGGTCTACACATTGAGGACCTCTTTCTTCTTTGGTTTAAAGGTTGCAATGGCGGTTGGCTCTTTTCTTGATGATTTCTGACTGTTGAGGTCTTTAATCACCGTTTCAGCTTCCATGGAAGCTTCTAGGAGTTCTCCCAGGTTTTTTTATTTGTTGCCGATGATCATGAGCGGATTCTAGCCCTCATGTTGTCTCGGCAGATGTCGACTAGCGACACTTGTGGCAATACATCAGAGCATTTGTATGCCATTGCTTTCCACTTGTGAATGAAGTCATATGTTGACTCATTCTCCCCCTGTTTTAGGCTGCACAGCTGAGCCATAGTAGCGGGATGATCCTCACCTTTGAAGTGAGTCAGGAAGCGTGTTTCTAGCATGGCCCAGTTTTGGATGGAGTCCTCCGACAGAGTGGAGTACCAATCGAAGGCCGTACCTTTTAGGGTACTTTCAAAGAGGCGGATCTTGAGTGCACCTTGATCCGCGATAGCTCCCGTCAGGATCTTGAAGTGGATGACGTGCTGTCTGGGTGATCCTTTCCCCGTATATGTTTGGAGAGTAGGATGCTTGAATTTTATGGGGAACGGGACCGAGTCCATCCATAAGGTGGCTTGATCCCATGCTCCTTGAGTATATCCTCTTCTTTTGCTTTGGCGAGGATACTGTCTACGTCCTTTTTGGTAAGGGCGCGTGACTCATTTTATTCTCTATTTACCTCATCGTCTTGATGATTCAGAGGAGGTTCATATTGTTCGCCTGATTTTGGAAGGCGAGGAGAAGGTTTTCCATCAGAGTTTCAATCATTTACTGGCCCTGTTCCAACTGCTAGATGCGTGTGATCGCATCATCTTGAGGTGGATTGTGAGGTGGTGGCTCAGAATTTGTAGCCAAGACGTTCATCCTTCGTGATTCGAACGAAGAAGCTGTCCTGGTGATTGAGCTGGGCCTCATTCTTTTTGAAGAAGAGCTTGAGGAAGGATCACTCTGCCGTCCTTTGCTTGAAGGAACAGGGGATTATTCTGAATGTCTTCTTGTCCTGGAGACGTTGCGGGTCATCGGACGTCAAACATGGATTTTGGATGCTGACTTTTGGCATCTTCTGGTTTTTCCAACCATATGGACGGCAACAACTTGTTTGGGTCTTTCTTTTTCGACCCATTTGGGAGAGACTTGAAGTGTAGGAGGCTGGGTCCTTTACTTCTCTAGTCTCTTTTGCCGATACAACGCGCGGCGGTGTATAAGACGAGCAACTTGAGCTTCAGTCAGCTCTGGCTGGGCTTTGACGATGAAGGATGTGCTCCCTCGGGCGCAGCAGCCGAGCCTGTCTTCTTTGTAGCTGGGCAAGGACAGGATGCGAACCCTGTCCTTCGCCTGTTGCAGCGAAGCTTTGAATTTTTGGAGTTCGGCCCCTGTAGAGATGAAGGGTCGAGCTGCAAGTTTGTAGGCCTTAGCAGGTGCTTGCAGAGGCCTTGTGATGCATGACTTGATTTTGGGCTTGTAGGAACAAGCCGGTTCATGCTGGGTTGACTTGGGAGTCAGGTTGGAGATGGGTCTCTCCTCTTTCATGTAAGCAAGAGGGTAGAACTCGTTCTCCTTGAGTGGGGCCAGGAATGCTGGCTTGGTGGATGTTTGGGACCTTCTTTGTTTTGGTGAAGGTCTTGGGGACCAAGTCTTGGGATAGACCTGGTCGTTTGCTGGTCGAGGCTTCGTGGGGCTGCCACGGGCTTCGGGCCTTCTGGTGCTCGCCTTTGGTGTCACGGTAGTGACACGTTGAGAGGCGAGTTTCTGCTTCTTGGAAGGAGCAGTTTGTTCCTCGGGAAGTGGGAATGGTCCCAGCGTCCCAAAGACAATAGTCTGGGGAGTCGAGGTCGACCCGGAACTCAGAGAGTTGCCGAGGGAGTTGACGCTTCGGCAGCTGATGGGGCGCTTGTAGGTGTGCGTGGTTTGCTTCTGTTGAAGCATGAGTTGGTGCTTGCTCTCATCGAAAGTAATGGTAAGCGATGCTGCCATTGTTAGTTTTCTCGAAAAAATTTTCTTAAACAAGACCACATCCATTAGTAATCACAAGAATATAATGATCATAAATGGGAAGTTCTATGATTTTATCTTTTCAAATTGCTCGAGGGAGATGACCCAAGCAATATGAAGAAGGCAGAAAGCCATAGAGGGTACAATTGTTCTGATCGCAGGTATGGTAAGCCCAAAATGAGCATCCCATTGACTGCTAGAAGCAATTGTGAACTTAAATTCGACTTATCGAGAAGTAGAGCTTGCTCGAGGTAAGAAGAATATAAAGTTGGAGTTACAAATGTGCCGGTCACGAATACAGTAAACCCTGAAAGGGCGTACTAGTACCGCTAGACACAAATGTTTTGAGACCGCATCCATGAGATGAGATTCTCTGTTTTGAAAGGTTAAGATTGGATTCATCAAAGAGAGCAGATGGTATTCCGATCCAAATACAGTCTCAGCGATTTCCGCGAGCGCCATTATTCAGAAGGAAATGAACCATAATTTCTCGGATCTGAATCCAAAAATGATGAGTTTTTTTTTAAAGGCCAATATCGGGTTCATCAAAGATAGCAAAAGGCACTCCAATCTGAACACGGGCTCAGCGATTCCCGCGGGTGCCAGTGCTCAGAAAGGAGAAGACCAAAATTTCTCCAATCTAAACCCAAAATGACTGGAAGTTTTTTTTTTTTTTTTGAAGATTTTATTTTTTGAAGATTTTTTTTTTAAAAATCTTTTTTTATATTTTATTTTTTTATTTTTTATTTTTTTTAAAGATTTTTTTTTTAAATTTTATTTTTTATTTTTTGTTTTAAAATTTTTATTTTTAAAAATTTTATTTTGAAAAAATTTTATTTAAAAGACGAGAGAGTACACATAGTCCTCCTAACCCGGTCTTATGAAATCTCGATTGATAGAATTGCCCCCAGCTAAGGGTAGGATTACTTAATGAACCCATTTGGAGGACCCTTGCCTAGAACAGTCAAGCTATCTCCACACTCTGGACAAGGCTTTTCTTGAATCAACCATGATCAAAGAACGCAGTTGGTTTAACCTTAGTGGTCTATGTCCTTTTTTTTGTTTTATATATATATATATATATTTTAGATCTTTAATGAACTCATCGAAGAGAAACGATGGCCCAAAACCTTAGTCGAACAGGCTCAACATTTCTACAAGCACGATGAACGATAGGAAAGGATCAAGGTTTCTCAATTTTGAATCCAAAATGAAAAATCTGATTTTTTATTTTTTTTCTAGATCTTTAATGAACTCATCGAAGAGAAACGATGGCCCAAAACCTTAGTCGAACAGGCTCAACATTTCTGCAAGCACGATGAATGATAGGAAAGGATCAAGGTTTCTCAATTTTGAATCCAAAATGAAAATTCTGATTTTTTATTTTTTTTAATTTTTTTTTTCTAGATCTTTAATGAACTCATCGAAGAGAAACGATGGCCCAAAACCTTAGTCGAACAGGCTCAACATTTCTGCAAGCACGATGAACGATAGGAAAGGATCAAGGTTTCTCAATTTTGAATCCAAAATGAAAAATCTGATTTTTTTTCTAGATCTTTAATGAACTCATCGAAGAGAAACGATGGCCCAAAACCTTACTCGAACAGGCTCAACATTTCTGCAAGCACGATGAACGATAGGAAAGGATCAAGGTTTCTCAATTTTGAATTCAAACTGAGAAATCTATTATTTTTTTTTTGTTGAAAAGAGAAGGAGTGGAAATAAATTCAAAGAATTAGAAATTCCGAAAAATCTCATCTCATTTTTTTTAGATGCAGAATCCAACATGGGCCATTAATTAGAAAGTAGCCAAGGAATCAAGAAGTTTAAGCATAGAGCAATAGATATGATATGCAAATATTTCATTTCTAGCATCGTGTTCTCAAACGAACGGGTCCCACCGGGTGTGCCAGCTTGATGGACCGGCGCATTCTGCTCGCTCGGTTCTACCGAGGTCGGCGGACGTGGGAGTCCATTTGGGTCCGACAGTTTCGTAACCGGAGGGGGGCAGATGCGCGCATCAACATTTCTTTTGTGTGGGTGTGCCAGATTTTCTATTTTACTTGGAATTGCAAGTGGTGATCCGGAGATCAACCTTCGCAAGTAAAAAGGAAATCAACTTCTTTCAAGTTTTCCATTGCACATATATTTAAGAAAAGAGACATTTTTCTTGGTTTGCCGTGAAAGGCGATTTTTTTGGCATTTATAGCCGATTTTGGCGTTTATAGCCGATTTTTGGCGTTTATAGCCGATTTACAATTCTTATCAATAATGAAAGACAAGAGTTGTGATTTTTGTCTCTTTTAAAAAAAATACAAACTACAATGAAAAGCAAGAAAAGGAGGATCTAACTTCTCGGGAGATTGTGGGGGATCCATTCAAATTGACGGTCGCAAGCCATATGTGGACTTCGCCATCATCCATGTAGATGAGAACAAAGGATGCTATTCATTCGCTTGGCTTGGCTATAACCTCAGGTCTTTAGAGGACAAAGACCAAAAGGAGGTCCTATGTCCAATAAAAAACCAAGTAGATGGGCTGAAAAGCCACGTCTAAGCCATTGGAGGCAGAAGGAGAAAGCAAGGACCTTGGGGGGGGCTACCCCCCAAGGGACTTTAGTCACCTTGTAGCGGTGCTCGGTGTAGAACTTCCGCAGAGTTTTCTCTCTTTGATGCCTTTTTCTGTCTGAGTTTCCGGATTTTCTGCAGTCTGTTATGTGTTTTCTGTGCTGTCCTTTCTTCTTGGAGTGCTCTCCTATTTATAGGCTTTTTGGTAGCCATTTAGGAGGGTTTATGGGTTTTATTGTCACTAAGCCGCATAATGGGAGGAGTTACAGGATTTAATTCCTTTATTTTGTAACTCCTTTTTCTTGGCTTCTGATTGGCCGGAGGAGATTGAGGGCATTTAATCGCCTTTAATCGCCATGATGGGGTTTCATGGGTTAAATGCCATGAATCTTTTGACTTGTAACTCCCGGATGCTTGCTTCTGATTGGGCCGTCCAAAGAAATGGATTAATGACTATAATAAAGCTAGTCAATTAATCGCATTAAGTAGTCGCCGAGCAGTTGAAGAGTTGTGGGCCGTGCCGCATCTTTTGGGATTCTTCTGGTGATGAACAATGATGGATCTTCATGTAGATCGGCATCAGATGACCATGTAACTTCACGTATTGGTTGCCAACAGAGGGTCGGTGCCATCTGTCCTGTCGATTTCTCGATCAGTCGGGTAGAAAGCACACTTTTTTTGGTTGACCGGTTGGCGATCAATGTTGATTTTGATACTCTTGATGATTGACCCGTGATTTTGACTGATGTCAGAGGATTTGGTGTCTCAAAAGTATGAATTTTGGAAAATACCAGAGGCCGGACTCTTCGAATCGCGAAAAAAGGGCAAAAAACGGGGTTTCCGGGGCCCTCCCGGCGACCCTGGGGGGCTTTTCCCCCCCTTTTGTCCCGTTTTGTGTCCGTTTTTACTGTTTTTTTATTCTTTTTTTCTTCTGTATTTTTCCTTGACATTTTTTATCATTTATTGGCCTGATTTCCCTGTAGAAGACCTGATGAGAATCCTTGCATTTTGGTTTGCAAAGTTTCTAATTTTACGAGAAAGCCGAAGACTTTGTCGCGCAGAGCTGCCGATTTTCCGTCAGAAGCTGAAACTAGGCCAAACGATGTCGGAATGACCTAAAATTTGGGGAAAAGCCTGCTGAGCAATAAATAGGACCAACCATAGGCTTTTGGTTGAGTTTTGAAGCCATTTGGGGTCCTATCACCAGTAGACTTGCTTTTGTCGCGATGAAGATGTTGCGGCTTGATGTGCGGTCAACCGATGTCCGATTGACTTGAAATTTGACAGGGAGCCTATTGGAGTCATTTTAAGATGATCCATAGGCTCTGTCTTGGAAACCATGGTCTCGGGGAGCTTCGCCGCCGAGAGGCCTAATTTGGCTTTCAAGCGTCAAAGTTTGGTCAAATGTTGTCGAAATGACCTGAAATTTGACGTGTAACCCTTTGTGAGCATTTTGAAGCCGTCCATGTGCTCTATCTAATGAGTGATGGCCTCGGAGGTTCTCGTCGCCGAGAGGCTTGATTTAGCTGTTCGAGGGTTGATGTAGGGTCAAACGTTGTCTGTTTGAATCGGAACTTGACGTGGAGCTTTTTGGATGTATTTTGAGACCATCCATCAGCTCTGATCGAAGATTTGGTGTCTCCAATGTTTTCGCCACCGGGAGCTCCTTTTCAGCTGCCGGAGAAGCGAAGTTAGGCCAAATGATTTTGAAACGGCCCGAAACTTCTTTTGTACTCCTCTTTTGGCTGTCTTGAAGGATCTTGCAGTTTTTGTTTGATTCTGACAAGATTTGATTTTTTGGAAGTAGCATTGCCTATTTATGGCAGGTTGCAACTTCATGTAGCTTTCTGGATCTTGAAGAGGCAAAGTGACATTTTTGGTGTCAACATGAATGTTATTCAACTTCTGATTTTGTAAAGATTTTTTGGAATGTCTTTTACTTTTTATGCTTGATCTTGACATATCATGTTTAGGTTAAATTCATTTAATGGTTTGTGCTTGATCTTGATAAATAGTGATTAGAGTTTCAACATATTGAAGTGAAGGGAGTCTTAGGTACTAATTAGAGAATTGATTTTGTAAGAAAAAAAAGGTTTTCAAAGCTAAATCTTCCGATCCAAGGCAGTTGCTTGCACATTGGATTGAGTTTTATTGGGGTAAGACTATGAAGTAATTTTGGAATGATTAAATCTATTTTGGTGAAATCCAATACCCTGATCTCTCTTTCTCTAATTAGTTTGTATTTAGATTTCATTTGATATCATTTTAGTTATTAATTTCTTGATTAATTGTGGTTTTAAAATCCCTAGTGTGAAAACTGATCGAGGATTTTTGGATCTTGTTTCAACAAATCTCTGTGGATCGACCCGTATTTGCAGTTATCTACTTAATAGAAAGTTGTGTGATTGTGGTTAATAATTTGAGCACATCAGCCTCCACTGCATCCGTCTGTTTGTTGTCAAGGGCCCGATCTCATAGTCAGCTGAAACAGGATAATGAGACTGTGCAAAAGGAGCTTTGTAAGACCCCGACCCCCAATTTCTCTGTTTAGTATTGTTTTAATCGTGGTTTAGCTTTTTAAGCAAGATTTGAATTTGTTTGACTTTGTTTTTGAGTTTGACTAGATTTTTTCCATAGCCTTGGAGATTTGAGGACCGTTGACTTTAGTTTGACCCGGCTTTGTAATATGTGTTTTTATGAGAAATTACTTTTGATTTCAAAAAAATTCTGAATTTGGTGTATTTTGACTCATTTTATAAAGCTTAACAACTTTCATGTTTTGACCATTTTGATTTGATGATCAGAAAATGCGTTTTTCGAGAAAAAGGGCAAAACTGACTTTTCACACTAAATCTGTCCATGAATTTCGAAAATTTCAGAAATTGGAGAAAATATACTTTTTGGAAAGTAGATATTTTGTTGATCGATTTTGTCTTCTTCGTCGATCTCATTCGGGACCCGCAAACGCTAGTTTTGACCTTTGTAAGTTTGGGGCCCATGGGGCCCAGCCCATTTATCCCTTATAAAGCCAATGAGGCTCTTGTCTTCCCCATTCTTCATTTCCTGCAACAAAAGGGGAGTCTAGGGTTCTTCTCCCAGCCCCTTTCTCTCTCCTCATGTATCTCTTGTTCTTTGATGCTAAAGGGAGATTTGATCCTCCCATCTTCTTCTCCTCTCTCTTGGCTTCCCTTAGATGCCTTTTTCAAGGATTTTGAGCTAGAGAAGACCCATCTTTCAAGCTCTTCTTCTTTGTTTGAGCTTCAAAAAGGTTAGCAATGGATTTCTTTCTTCAAATCTTGGATTTCCAAATCATTTAGAATGTTTTTGTTATATATGCAAAGAGTTTTCATGGAGATTTGAAAATGGTTGGTTTCTAGGGCTTCTTTTTGAGCTATTTTGGGGGTTTTGTGATTTTGGAGCTTGGGACTTTAAGAGCACCATCTTGGAGTGAATTACATCTTCTCTTGATCAAGGCAAGTGGAATTTTCAATTAATATGATAGTTTCATTTCTCTTGTTTGGTTTCATGGCATTTCATAGTTAAGTTCTCATCTCCTCATGGTTTATGGATTTACTTTGAATAAATGAAGCAATGTTTTGTTGATTTCCTCTTATGCTATTGCCTCATAGTGTATTGGAGGTTTGGTTTCACTTTAGTTAATTTGAAAATTTTGCTTTCTTTGTGTGAAGAGTTGGTGTTTAAAGAATGGAGGGAAAAAGGCTTTGATTTAAAAGTGTTTGTTTGGTTAATTAGATTGCTTATGATTGGGGATTTGATGAGTTTGGAAGGTCAAGGAAGGGCCCAAATGATCTAGGAAATATGTATGAGGGTTTGGGAATGAAAAAGAATCAAAAATGAAGAAAAATGAAAAAAATTGCTCAACGAGCCGGACTGGAAAGAGCCCAGTCCGCTCGAGCGACCCAGTGGGCCGCTCGAGCGGACCAGGTTCTGCCTGGCTCGCTCGAGCGACCCACTGGGTAGCTCGAGCGACCCAGGCTCTGTCTGGGCTTCGCTCGAGCGGGCCTGGGGTCGCTCGAGCGAGCCCAGCCTAGCCTGGGGGCTGATTCAGGCTGATTTCTGGGTCCATTTAAAAATCAGTTTTGGGCCTGTTTTTGGGGTGTTCTTTGGGCCTATTTCTTGGACCATTCAAGTCAGTCTTTGGGCCATTTCAAGACCTGATATTTGGCTGATTTAAAAACCTATTTTGTGGGCCATTAAAGGTTTAGTTTTGGGCTAATTTAAAACCTGTTTTGTGGGCCATTCAAGGTTTAGTTCTGGGCTGTTTTAAAACTTGTTTTGTGGGCCTGGTTCAGGTTAATTTCGGGGCTGTGTTTAAAGTCTGTTTTGTGGGCTTGGTTAAGGTTAGTTTTTAGACTGTTTTTAAGGATTGTTTGGGCCATGTTTAAAGGGCTGTTTTGGGTTAAATGAGTAGATTGTTTTGGACTCGGTTTAAGGCCAGATATGGGTCTGTTTTAAAGAGTTTTGGGATTACTTGTGATGCTTGGAAAATTGTGAAATGGGAATGGGAATGAGGTGAGAATGAGCATATGTGAAATTACCCGGGAACCCTTCAAGTCTCAATACGCACTTTATCATTTAAATATTATGGATTTTCATTGGCATCAAACACACTCTTTATTAATCAATGTTTAAAGGGTAAATGTGTATTGGGATGGTCCTTTGGTAAGTCATTAAGTCATTCTCCACTATCCATTCCATTTCAAGTCATAGAATGTATTTGTGTTTATATTCTTGGTAAACTAATTTGAATAGCATCGGTGATTTGTTATAAAATCATGGGGTTTTCCATGCTCGAAAGGATTGATCGTATGATTTTATACAAATCACTTTGATGTGTACTTGAGCGGTTTACCATGGATATTCGTATGTTTTCTCCGAATCGATTTGAAAGGAGATTGGAGTGGTTCGTCACATTCGGGATTTCTTCGATGAGATTATTATTTTGTTAAGATTAGTATTTTGAAAACAAAAACCTCGAGGCAAGACGGGGCCAAAGCTTTGTAGTGTGAGCCCCTGAGCCAAAGGGATTATTATTATGGTTAGATTTGTATCGGTTCGAGTTTTGAAAACTAAAGGCACCACTAGGCTTAGGTCACCTTGTCGGGCTGATCACCCGGCTTGGGATCTTTAATTTGTCCGCCAGCTGCAGCTTGGATTCTGTCTGTACCGACCATGGCAACGGTTCCTATCTGCCGGTCCCATTTGTATGGCTACGGTTCTGATTTTGATATGCCGGTCCCATTTGTATGGCTACGGTTCTGATCCTATTTCCGGTCCCACGTATAGTGGCTACGGTTCTGTCTGCTCTTGTTACTTCGGTAATAGGAGAATATAGCTATGTGTGGTTGCCAATGTTTTATCTGTGTATTACTTTGTTTTATGGTTCTTGTTGTTTATACTCTTCACGCTTGAAATTGGTTAATGTTTATGATATCGATCATTTATTATATTATCGCTATTATTCGGGATTTGAAATGTATTTCCAACTATTAAATGTTTTATGTAGACTGTTACCTTTTCAAGACACTTATGCTCAGAGTCTGTTCATTTACTTGCTTTGATATTGGTGTTCGATCTTTCGATCGTTTTATCGTGATTTATTGTTATTATTGTTTAAACTCTTTAAATGGTTTTACAATGATTCCATAAGGTTTTATGAATGTCTATTTGTTACATATTACTTGATTATTTGCTTGCCAGACCGTCATGTCTGACCCTGTTTGTTTGGTGCCAGTTTCCTCTTTTCTGTTTCTAGGTGTTTGATCGGAGGACGCGGTGGGACCGCCGGTCTAACGTGAGAGGCTGCCCATTGATATCATCTAGATGTCAAGTTTGGCACCGGAGCTCGTAAAATCACTCGGGGTAGTATGTCACTTAGTGGTTTATTTGTATGGCTTTGTTAGCCTTTTTCTTTGGGTTTGTAATTAAGACATTTGTTAATTGTAATTTGAATATGTGGGAAATAAATAGTCTTGTTACTACCACCTCAGTGTTCTTTGGATTATAATTTGTGCCAGTCTGCTTATGTAATGGCTTTATGATATTGGTTGCGTGCGACACGGAACCCGATGGCCACGGATTCCGAGTCGTAACACCATGTTTAGCTTCCGCGAAAATATACTATGATCGTGTTGGAATTTGATTATCCTCATTCACACGGATCTTGGGAAACATAACAAAAGTTTCAAATTTATCCCAAAATTTCGCACCCCGAGGTCGGATCACTGCAGGGCCCGGTTTCGGGGTGTGACAAGCTTTCTGCTGCTTAAGGACAGATTACTACTCTTGAAGCTACTAGAAGGGATTCCAAGGTTGATCTTACGGCAACCCGCGAGAGGGTAACCAGGCTTGAGACTGAGCTCTCAGCCGTCCATGAGAGGGCGGCCAAGGCAGAGGCTGAGCTTGTGAAGGCCCTTAAGAGGGCTTCGCTCAGTGAGGCTGAGCTTGTGAAGGCCCGTGAGAGGGCTTCGTTCAATGAGGCTGAGCTTGTGAAGGCCTGCGAGAGGGCTTCGATCAATGAGGCTGAGCTTGTGAAGGCCCGCGAGAGGGCTTCGCTCAATGAGGCTGAGCTTGTGAAGGCCCGCGAGAGGGCTTCGCTCAGTGAGGCCTAGCTTGCACAGACCCGTGAGAGGGTGAGGCTCAGAGAGACTGTTGTGGAGTCAAAGAAGAGGGCGGCACATGAGAGAGCTTCTCAAGCTGAGGAGAGGGCTGCTCTGGCTGAGAGGCACTTAGCGAATGGCCTCGCTGATGCCTTTATTACGGCGGGGTCATCTTGTATCTGGAACAAAATGTGCCCAACAGCGGCGTTGAGAGGAGTGAATATTTGTCAGTCTTTCTGCGGAGTAGGACCGAGTCGGTCTCTGACAGAGATTACCCTCTCTATCTTGCTTCGCTTATTGCTTGTATCCTTCTTTTAGTCTCTGTCCCGCTCCTTCCCCTTATCCTCTGTTTTGTAGGATTCCCCTCGCTTGGCCCTTCTATTATCCCCAGCATTCATGTACTTCTGGGCCTTTGTCAGTAACTCCGGCATGCTCTTTGGTGGGCGCTTCATTACTGAGAAGAGGAAGCTCGATGAGCGGAGGCCTCCTAAGAAGGCTGTCATGGACACTTTGTCATTGGGCTCTTCGACTTGAAGTACCTCCTCGTTAAAACGAGTGAGATAGATCCTGAGGCTCTCGTTCTTGTCCTGCATTATGCTGAGCAAGTGTGTGGTAGGCTTCTGGTGACGGCGCCCTCCAATAAAATGTGACACGAAAGATTTGCTCAATTCCGCAAAGGTGGTGATAGAGGCTGGGGCGAGATTGGCAAACCACTGGCGGGCAGAACCCTTCAGTGTTGTTGGGAACGCCCTGCACATAATCTCATCAGGGATATTATGCAGCTGCATTTTTGTTTTGTACGTCTCCAGGTGGTCCAATGGATCCTTTCTTCCATCAAAGGTCTCCACGGACGGCATCTTGAACTTCCGCGGAAGCGGGTAGTTCACCACATCGGGCTTGAACCGTGTGTCCGTTCGCCCGACTAGGTGTTCCACTGTCTCCGGTGCTTGCGCCCTCATGGCGTTGAAGACATCACCTAGCAGATTTTGCATTTCCCTGATCTTCTCCTCCCAGCAATTGGGGGCTTCCCTTGACGGATCATGGAAATAACTCCCGTCCTCCATGCTCTAGCTTTCACTCTCCCCTTCTTGGAAATGAGGATTCTCTCCATTAGAAGAAGAGGGAGGAGGTGGAAGTCCTCCATGATTCGCTCCCCCGGGAGCTAGGGGTCCTTCAAGGTGGGCTCCACCGGGAACTCCATGAGGGGCGCCCCGGGGAACTCCCTGCGGAACTCCCTGGGTGCCCTGGGGAACTTCCTAGGCGCCGCCTAGAGGATGGGCGCCCTGGGGAACTCCCTGGGCGCCGCCCTGAGGATGGGCGCCCAGATGGGGAGCTCCCCGGCGTGGAGCTCTTGGAAGTCCCTGGTGCGATGCTCCTTGTGGTACTCCTCCAAATTGTGCTCCTCCTTGCCCCGCCAGCATGAGTTGTATGAATTGATGGTTTTGGGTCATCAACTGCTGCATGGTCTCCAACGTCTGTTGAGGAGTGGGAGCAGGAGCATTCGGGGTAGGATTGATCGGTGGAGGGTCACCTTCGCCCTCTCGCTTAGGGTTATCCTCCGGTCGTCTTGCCGATCTTGTAGTGATCATTATAATTTTAGAAGAAGATGTACGAAGTGAGAACTTTAGCTTTGTTTTCTTTCCCACAGACGGCGCCAAACTGATGATGCCTAAATTAGATTCGGACAACACCGGTCGAGTAATGGATAATAAATACAATAATTAAAAAAGAGAGAGATTATAGTGGTTCGGTCAGTATGACCTACGTCCACTTCCTAAGGGCAGAGGTTGCCGGATGGTTTATATCTCGAATGTGCAGAGATTACAATGTAGGAGAAAGAAAGTGTGTAGAAGGGAAATATCTATTGCCTGCCCCCCAAGTGCTGGTGGGGTTCTTCTATTTATAGTCTTCCCCTAACAGATGGGGACGACTTTACAGCAACGTTCACTCTACTTCGATGGAGCCTTCGAACTGTCCTCGATGGACGATGCAGTTGGGATATTCTCCGCAGGACTTGGTAAAAGTAGGCTAAGGGTTGACTGTTTCCGAAGTGACAAGCGTTGCCTTGGTCAGGCTTCGTAGGTTTGAGTCCGGATCTTAACTAACTCGGATCTCAACAGATTTAGGCCCTGGCTCATTAAAGACTGGGTCACTTGGACCTGACTCATCATCTGCCCCTCAATGCCCCGCGCCCAAAGAAGATTTGAAAGGGGGGAATTTCGAAATAGAAGGGTCATCCCAGAAGAAGAAGATGAACCTGTAGCTTGCAAGAAAAAATGCCCCAGGCATTGTCAGGGCCCAGGCTTCCAGTGCGAATCGTGCAATGGAGAAGATTCCCCTGGGCGCCAGTGTGGGAGAAGAGAAAGCAGCGGGAGAAGGGACAAAAGGCGTTGCCCTGGCAGTCACGGGACACCCGGCGGCGGGCACCGCCCAGGCCGCGGCAGCGGGCGCGGGGACAGCGGAGCGACGCCCTGTGAGGCCCCACCCCTAGTGGGCCCTCAATTTGAATTTGAATACTATATATATTAGCCTAAGTATTTTAATTACACTAATTATGGGGTTTAGTTAAGGGTAATTATGTATTTTCCTAGGATTAGTCTAGTTGTGTAATTAGTAGAACAATAGGGTGTCTTTTGTTATTTAGTTTATTAAAGGCCCTAGCTAGAAATTTGTGTTTACTATAGGGGGGTTTGCACTAGAGAATCTTCTAGAAACCTCACCTAAAGACCTAAGTACCCTCTACCCTAACCCTAATCCTATTCTAACCCCAAGGGCATTTTTGTCCCTAGCCCTAAAACCCAACCTATATAAGCTAAACTCTCCCTGCCCAAGCAAATCATTGTTCATCTCCTCTCTCAATTTCCATCTATTTTCTCTCTTCTTCTTCCCCACTTCTCTCCAACGAGCACTCATCTTTCCCCTAATTCTTTCTATCTCTTTCTCTTCCCAGAATCCCCAATAGAAGAAAAGACCCCAGCTAGAAACCCCAGGCTAATCAACAACAGAGGAGCCCCCACTGCTAAAATCCTTTTTTACTGGCTGTTTTTTTATTATTCTCTCTTTTCCTTCTACCTTCGATCAATCCAGGCAAGTGCTCTATGCTGGGAATTTTAGAATGCATGGTTTTCTTCTTCTTGATTCTGCAATTCCAACTCATGTATATATATGCGTTTAGATCGATCTGTGAGCTTGTTTTATGGTTTTTCTTTGGCCATTGATGGATGAGTCTACCTCACTTGGAAGATCAATGGTCTGGATTGATGGATGGATGATTATAGAAGTGTTATTCTTGTTTGTTATGCTTCTGTGATGAATGGTAAATGGGTATGAGGAGAAATCCATGGATTGGGTGACCTGTAGTGAATTCCCGGATATAAACTGTGGAAAACCCACTTTGTTGCGTAGAGACCGGGACCCATGTGGGCCACCTTTGGAAATCAGGACCTCACATTTGATAGAGGGGCCCTAGGCGACCATGGGGCCGGAACCTGATCTGGACTTTGACCAGAGGTGGGCCACCATCCCTGTGCTTAATGAAGAGGAGAAGTTGTGTTCTGCCACAGAACTGGGTTCTGTAACAGAACACAACACGTTCTGTGAACTAAAGTAAAGGAAGATGATGATGGGGGGGTATAAATGTCTGTGAGTGTATGGGAATAGGAGGAAACCTAGGGAGCATGGGAAAGTGGTCCAGTGAACTTGTGGGGCCCAGGTAGGTCCTTAATTTCAGATCTGGTCCAGATATAGGATCATGAAATTTTCCTCAAACCCAGAGCTCAGCACTGGCCGAGCTCAGCGATGGCCGAGCTCAGCGATGGCCGGATTCAACACTGACCGAGCTCAGTGTTCTTCCGAGCACAATACTCAAGTCGAGATTCGCGTTTAGGCCGAGTTCAGTGTTTAGGCCGAGCTCAGTGTTTAGGCCGAGCTCAGTGTCTTGGCCGAGTTGAGTGTTTTACCGAGCTCAGTGCCTGACCGTACTCCGTGGTTAACCGAGCTCAAAGCTTGACCGACCTCAATGCCTGACCGAGCTCAATGCTTGCTGAACTTAGCCGGGTGACCGAGCTGAGCTAGGTGTTTTGTCGAGCTGAGTTGGGTGACCGAGCTGAGTGTTCAATTGAGCTCAAGTGCTTAGCCGAACTCCGAGCTGGATTCCGAAAAGGCCGGATTCCAACAAAGGAGACTAGAACCTGGGACATTCCATTTAGCCAGAGCTCTTAGTGTGCACGGCCAACTACCCAGGCCAGGGGGTTAGCCAAACTCACAGGAACTTCTGGCAATCAGGCATTGCCTGCAGGGTGTTTGCTTCTCTGATCCCAGTGTGCCGAGCTGACCGCCCAGGCCAGGAGGTCGGCTGAGCACATGTGTACAGTGACACTTTCCAGATTCTAATTTCTATTGTCGTGATCATATGTGGGGCCCATTGACCATCCAAATAGACTTCCATCACTGTGCCAACCACGAGTCAATGGTGTGGCTCAACCTTGACTCGTGGGGTTCACTAATTAAGGTCCAGGTTATGTAATCTAAGATGATTCGACCTTTATACGTTACCAATGATGCACATAACTTCTGAGCACCAAACATAGCATTCCTTAGCATCTGTTGTTTCACTTAAAGATCAAATTACCTGAAATAGACCTGAACCTGAAAGTGGACCAATCACTTAGGTTGGACTGTCGATATCTCCCATTGATCCTTGACTTGGAGAATCATCTCCCTCATATTATAGTTGTCACTCTATTGTCCTTATTATTGCTTATACCTATTAATTAAATGGAAAATGGAGGACCCGAACCTAGGACTACTTAGAGGTGACCCGGTAATATGATTGGGTGAACATTGACCCATGTCTGTGGCTAGGCGGGCCCTCTTATAGCCTAAGTTTGGATGTGGATTACCCTAGACTGGAGAGGTTAGATTGCATGGGCTTGTGACCCATTATGGATTTAAATGGATCATATGTTATTGAACATGGACTTGTATCTCATATGGACTGTTATAGACCAGGCCATGTATTTGGTGGGCCTTGGTATGGATCCATTGATTGGACTTGGACCTGGATTATGATCCATGGATACTTGGACCTCTTAGGGACTTTGTTAGGACCTTGTTCACGCAAGGCAAAGCCTAGATAGACATAGACCTTTATTGTTTCCTGAGTCGGCATAGACATTCACTCAATTGACCTAAGCTCAGCCAGTTGGACTGATCATCACTGGTAGGAGCTATTGAGAGTGTTGTGTGGCTATCGTGATGAGCATTATTGGAGACGGACGGTGTGATACCGAGTCCGGTCTCAGTGTGTGTTGTTGGATGATGTTATTTGCGGGGCTAGATAATCTCCGGCACTGTGAGATTTTCCCCACCGCGACTGTGTTCAGTATTGGAGGGCCGCGACATAATATCCCGCGGTATCCAGCTTGTGTGAGTGTGCCATTTTGTGTAGGGTTATATTATGTTTATCTTGATTCTATTTGTTTATCTTGCTCAACTGCCTAGGATCTATACCATTGCTATTCTCTTAACTTAATTATTGTCTCTACTCATTTGATGCATACATCCTATATTATCAGCATACTGTGACTTGCCAGATCTTTAGATCTGACCCACTCTTGGTGCTTAGGTCTTGACCCCGAGTTCGAGGGCGATGCGTACGCACTCGTAGAGGCGCCCGTAGTAGGTGACTACGGATGGGGACCGGCCGACCAAGAGGTCGAGCCGGAGGGTGGAGAGCCAGTACCAGTGGCAGGGGCTTGAGTGTCTGTTTGTTTGGGTTTTTGAGCGATATTTTGTAGTGAGTTGGGTAGTGTTTGGAAATATGTAATTAAACCTTGATTTTCTATCACTTGTCATTTTTAGGCTGGATAAGCCCGTTACACTTGATATATCATTCATGATACCTTATGCTTCCGCTATCTCTGTATTGCTTTCGCTATATTCCTTATGCTTCCGCAAATTAATTATTGTTATTATATTGATGAAAAAGTTTTAAATTTGATCTCATTGCGGACCTACGATCTCGGATTTTCCGGGAAGTAGCGCGCCAATTTCGGTACTTTGACGGTTTTCACGGTATGCGGAATTGGGGCGTTACATTTTATGGTATCAGAGCGGGCAAGTCTCTAGGAAATAAAATACACTAGAAACTTTAGGACGTAGTGAGGATTTCAGTGTGGGGATACATGTAAGGTCGATGGATCGGGTAGAATCAGTGTAGTCCTAAGTGTTTGACTTGAACTAACCCAATTCCTTTCTCTTGACAGATGTCTGGAGAAGGTTCTCCACCACATGTGATACCAACAGTCGGTGGCCAGCCCGACTTCGAGCAACGTTTCCAGAGATTCCTACCGGCCTTCCTTATTTCTCAGGAGGCCTAGGCTTCGGCGCAGCAGCAGCAGGCCGAGGACTTTGCACAGTTTCAGTCGCAAGTCCTGGATGTCATTGAAAGGGTGGCTCAACCAGGTATAGCAGCGGCACCTGTTCAAGAGGCAGACCCGAACATCATCTTTGAGAGG
The DNA here is from genome assembly GCA_012931725.1 of Litsea cubeba. Lineage (NCBI taxonomy): Eukaryota > Viridiplantae > Streptophyta > Magnoliopsida > Laurales > Lauraceae > Litsea > Litsea cubeba. The sequence goes on from CM022952.1 coordinate 49,928,783, forward strand.
TTCCTCAAGAGGGGACCTCCTGAGTTCACTGGCGCAGATGATCCGCTAGTGGCCGATGACTAGATCGTACGAATGGAGAAGATCTTCAGAGTCTTTGAGTGCATCGGCCAGCAGAGGGTGCAGCTAGCTGCTTACATGTTCCGGGGAGTCGCGGAGGACTGGTGGAGGACAGTTCAGCGTCATTTCGAGGTGATTGGAGACGAGATTGCTTGGACTGCCTTCAGAGCGGACTTCCTCCGGAAGTTCATACCGGCTCATGTCAGAGACCGAAAGCTGCGGGAGTTCCATGCACTGGTGCAGGGCAGCATGACTGTCTACCAGTATGAGGTTCGCTTCACCCAGCTCTCTTGCTTTGCAGAGGCTCTGGTCACGCCTGAGTCAGAGACGATCCGGCGGTTCATCGAGGGGCAGAGAGACGACATCCAACTTAACATGTCTTGCATTGAGATTCACACTTACGAGGAGGCTTTGAGGAGGGCTTACTGGGTTGAGGAGCGTCTGCAGCGAATTGAGGCCAGTCAACAGCAGAGACGGCTCCGGGTTGCTCTGGCCAAACCGCAGCCCGTGCCCCTACAGCAACAGCCATTCCAGAGACAGAGGCTAGCTGGACGCATCATATGTTGGGATTGGTGTATGCCCTAAAGCCCACTAGCTGCACTCTCATCTTTTGTTACTGGATATTTACTGGTTATTTAATGGAATGACTCTTTTATGCTTAAACATGTATATATGTATGGTTGTGTAAGGCCCATTGTTTCTAGTAAATGAATTAGGTGTATAGTGTCTACACACAAATAGGTCTAATTCATGGACACTGGAAACATCATATTTGTTCATAACTGAGAGATGGAGCTGGGCACTTTATCTTGGTATAAGTTATAATGAGAGACTCTCCTGTATTCAGGGTGACTTACCTAAGTCATGGGAGGGCTTTCCCGGATTTCTCTCATTAGTGCATATGCAATGCATTGAACAGGACCATGGTAGGTGTGATCTCTAAAATAGTACTATCACAGAGAGAGATCAAGTCACCTCATGCTACTGAGTGATCAGTGCTCTTAATCTTGAGCATCTGTGGATGAACTGACGAAGTCAAGTTCTTGTGCTTTAATTCACTATGGGTGAGATTCTTTTCATGGGTCAACAACTCTGTGTTTTGGGTACTCGGACTTAATTAGTTGGGACGTGCAGATGCAATATAGAATCTATGCCATCTGATGATGGAATAATCGTCCCCTTAGAATTATCCGATTAATCATCAAAATCTAAGATCTTAGTATATGGATGTTCCATATGGATATTGAACTTGTGGGTCGCTCCCTGGACCAAGAGAATGATATCTGAATGATGATTATGTTAAGGATATGAAGTTCTAAGGTTTAGATGTAATCGGGAAGGTTGATAGTACATGTGATAACCTGACTCGATTATGGATGTTACATAGAGGGGCATTCAGGTCATTACACTTAGTAGGTCGAAGACAACCGTCATTTTATGATGAGCTTATTATATTATATATTTGTCCTTGGAGTTCAACCATAACTCTTTAGTGGAATGAGTTAAGGTTAAAATGGTCTTTATGTTGCTATGGGTTTAGCATGGACATTTTGGTCATTTTGGGAGCCAATGGCAAATATGTCTTTTGGTCCCTTCTCTAGTCACTTACCAAGATTGGCATGGTTTCCTAAGATGTTTAGATAACATTTGGATGAATTATTTTAGTGGAAAAATAATTTTGAGTTTAAATTCAAATAGGCCTTTGATGGCATACATGAATTTAATTCTAGATAAATTATATGTGGGCCATGGTGTGCATTAGTATGTGGGACGTCCATAATAGGTTTTCCATGGGTAAGGTTTCCAATTTTAAGTCGGTCTCTCTACTTGAAAGGTTGGACTCCTCTTTGGATTAGTATTCCTATGCGAAAGTTTCCTTTTTGGATTAGGAACTTAAAATTAGTAAGTGTTTTACAACTAGGATTACTAATTGCATGGGAAGTTCCTTTAGTTTCCTTTTCTAATTGGAGTGTTTCTTAAAGGAAATAAATCTTTAGATTATAGTTTCCGTTTTGGACATCTTTGAGAATAAGGAGAGATAACTTTTTGGGAAAGCTTCCACAAAGTTTCTATAAAAGAAACCTCCCCCCCTTTGGACGTCCAACACTAGGAAATACCCATCCCACACGTCCAGCCCTTTGGAGGTTTTCTTCTTCATTGAAGAAAGCTTTAGGTCTGAGATTTTTCCTTAGAAAAATAGTTCTCAATTCCTAGATTAAGATCCCACCATCTTAGCCAATCAGATTTGGAAGTGAGATAGAGGAGAAGATCAAAGGCAACACTACTGCAGAAAATTCCAGCAACTTGTTTGCTAATTGCAAGTCTGAGTTTGGGCCTTTGGATCTATTTTTTCAGAGATTTGAAGTCTACAAATCTTCGAGGTAATAGTCTTCTTCGTTCTCCTTTAATTATACACTTGTTGGTCATGAATTCATGGAGTTCTCATGCGATCTCTATGGCTGATTTATGCTGCCCAAATCAGATTTTTTAAAATCTGTCATGTTACAAATTAGCCATGAATGTCTTCCGCTAATTCAGATCTGAATCGCAGTTTCTTTCAGTGGTATCAGAGCCACTCCATGTGAAATCATGATCCCATGTTGTGTATAATTAATCCTAGATTGATTATGGGCATGGTGGCACCCTATTAAAGTTATGTCGTGATGCATGTTGTGTGCAAGTTTCATTAACATTGCTGGAATTTATTTTTCAGATTTGTTTAATGATGCACATAGTATGTTTGCATGCACTAACCTCTTTGTTTGCAGCCATGTATTACATCCTTGATGGTTCGCATGATTGTTATGTGGATTTGGATGTTTTTTTTCAATAGTTGGAAGTGTACGATTGCGCGTTTAGCAATCATAGGAAGTTGTAATTCTTTCTTTACTTTTATTCCAACTAGTCTTGATGTAAGCTTTCTTGAAAAGCATAGGTATCTCCAATGTAATTTGGGGTTTTGTTTTTTATGGGTTCGCTTGTATAAATTTAATTTATTGGAACAAGCAAGAAGAAGAAAGTTTCAAGAAAGGTTGCAAGTAACCGGATTCCTTGGTGGTGGAGGAGACAAGACTTCTTGGTGAAAGATGAGATCTATTCTTGACGTCCTAGTTCGATAAGGATTGGAAGTCCAAAGAGCAAGGAGCCATCAAGGATTGCATACTTTTATTTGCTTTTATATATAGAATGCATGGATGAATGCTTTATATAATTGCTATAATTGTCACCTAGAAACATGGCCACCATTAGGTTCTAAAATTGGCATCCTTTTGTATTAGATTGTTTTTAGTTTGGCAAATTGTTTTAAACGGAACTTAGACCAGTACCTTTTATATGTCTAAGGTTTAAAATTGGATAGGGTTTAGTTTATCTTGGTACCCTTGGTTTCCAAAGAAGGCTAAACTAAAATCTAATTAGATGCTACCTATGGGTTTTCATAACCCAAGATAGGTCTTTGATTCTTTGAAGGGATTTGCTCAAATGTTTTAAAGCAAAGGTTATTTATTTTTAAGATGACTTAAGTCATAAATTTAATTAACCAAGTTTGCTAGATTTAAAAAGAGCTTTTGAGTAAAACAATGTAAAGGTCAAAAAGTATAAACCCTAGTAATAAATAATCAAGTGGGAGAGGGGTTTTAGGAAAGACCCCACGGCCTTCCATTTTCGGTTCATGTTATCTCATTAAAGTGTTAGTAGGAGCGGCCATCCCTTCGGTGGAGTTCTTTACTAAAGACCGCTTTGATGGGTTAATGGGTGAACTAATGTGAATATTCATAATGAGGTGTTAGTAGGAGCGGCCATCCCTTCGGTGGAGTTCTTTACTAAAGATCACTTCTATAGAATGTCAATGAAGTGTTGGTGGGAGCGGCCATCCCTTCGGTGGAGCTCTTTACTAAAGGTCACTTCTAGGATGGATAAAAGTCTCTTCCCTTCGGAAGAGTTAATCATAGACATTCTGGGAAATTTCATAAGAAATGGTTATACACTTGACATAAGACGGTAATGACCTCTCCCTAGGAGTTTAAGGTTATTTGTCATATGAGGCCAAACCAATCAGTGATTGGACTACCACTAGATGTGTATCCAGATAGTGATAATCCAAATAAGTATGCCTTAATTCAACGTGACTGTAGGCTCGGCCATCCCTTCGATGGAGGGTCTATGAGGAGGTTGAAACACTGATACATTATGATTGGGGTTAAATAATGTAAAAAGTTTTGTGCTTTGTTTTTCCTTTTATAACAAGCACCATATGCATATTACATATATACTGCATGTCTAATTACAAAACCGCTTTTATATCCAGAAAGAGATGGGTAAAGATTCTTTTAGTCCGTTGATGTGCATTCTTCGTGAGAACAAACTGACTGGCCCTAACTACGTAGATTGGAAGAGAAATCTTGACATAGTACTCACTGCTGAGGAGTACAAGTATGTCTTGGTAGAAAACTGTCCAGATATTGATGCTAATCCTACTGATGACCTGTTAGAGGCTGAAAGGAAATGGAAGAAAGCGAACAGCATGGCTAAATGCTACATGCTCGCTTCCATGTCCAACGTGTTGCAAACACAGCACGAGCATATGGACACAGCCTATGAAATCATGATGTCCTTATCTGAGATGTTCGCAGACAAGAGCAGGCCAGCTAGGCAAGCTACTATGAGGACCATCATGAATGCTAGGATGGCTGAGGGAACACCTGTCAGAGAGTATATGCTCAAGCTGATGGATTGTTTCAATGAAGCTGAGATTCTAGGGGCTGAGATTGATGCAGGGAGTCAGACTGACATGATTCTCGAAACTCTGCCGGACTCTTTCAATCAGTTCAAGCTTAATTTCAATATGAGCAAGATGGACATGACTCTACCTGAGTTAATGAAAGAACTCCAGGCGGCAGAGGCCATCATGAAGCCCAAAGCCCAAGCTCATTTTTTCCAGTCTTCCTCTAAACTGAACCCGAAAGGGAAGAAGTCCAAGAAGAAGCAGAATAAGGGAAAAGGGCAGAAAAAGACAACACTGGTAATAAGAAGGACAAGGGTACAGATGGAAAGCCCAAAGGGAAATGCTTCAAGTATGGCCTGAAAGGTCATTGGAAGAAAGATTGTCCCAAGTTCCTGGCCTCAGTTAAGAAAGGCACATCTTTTTCATACTACATTGAGACTTGTCTAGTGGTTGATTCTACTGACTCATGGATAGTAGACTCAGGAGCCACTAATCATATCTGCAATTCATTGCAGGGGTTTCAGATAATGCAGAGAATTGAGAAAGGAGAGTTTGCCTTTAGAGTCGGAACTGGAGCTAAAGTTTGGGCAGTTGCAGTAGGAGTTGTTACCTTACATTTTCCATGTAATAGGATATTAGTTTTAAATAATATTTTCTTTGTTCCGGACATAAGGAAGAATTTAATTTCAGTTTCCAGATTAATTAAATTTAATTATTCAGTTTCTTTCCATTCTGGTATTGATATCAGTAGAGATGGAAATATTATATGTTCTGGTAGAATACATGATAACTTATTTTATATATATCCTATTGCTCCCACACTGCATAATGTACAACAAGAAAACTCAACTTCCCTTAAGAGGAAGGTATCTTCAATCAATGACACATATCTTTGGCACTTACGTTTGGGTCACATTAACCTAAAATGGATTCAGAGGTTGGTAGAAGATGGGCCTTTAAGCTCATTAGATTTCGAACCTTTTCCTCAGTGTGAATCTTGTCTCAAGGGAAAGATGACCAAACGGTCATTCTCTGGAAAGGGACTAAGGTCAAAGGAGTTGTTAGAATTGATTCACACTGATGTGTGTGGTCCTATGAACAAACCGGCTCGAGGAGGGTATGAGTATTACATCACCTTCACCGATGATTACTCTAGGCATGGATATGTATACTTAATGCGATGCAAGTCTGAGGCGTTTGATAAGTTCAAACAATTCAAGGCTGAGGCGGAGCTACAACTAGGGAAACATATCAAAGCCCTTCGATCTGATCGAGGTGGCGAGTACCTCCTGGGTAAGTTCAAGGAGTACCTCATACAACATGGGATTGTGTCTCAGTTGTCTGCACCGGGTACACCCCAGCAAAATGGTGTAGCGGAGAGAAGAAACCGTACCCTTCTTGATATGGTAAGGTCCATGATGAGTCATGCAACCCTACCTATATCTTTTTGGGGATATGCCCTAGAAGCAGCAGCATACATTTTAAATCTGGTACCTTCTAAATCAGTACCTAGGACACCCCAAGAAATATGGACAAGTCGAAAACCTAGTTTAAGACATATCCACAATTGGGGTTGTCCAGCCTATGTACTGAATGATAGAGCTATCAACCTAGAACCCAGATCGAAAATGTGATACTTCATTGGGTATCCTAAGGGAACGAAAGGTGGCATCTTTTATCATCCAAAAGAGCAAAAAGTGCTCATCAGCACTCATGCTAGGTACTTGGAGGATGATTGTATGATGCACCAAGAGCTTAGTTGTAAAGAAACACTTGAGGAGATTCTTCCGGGATCTCCTATAACATCTGTACCAGATCCTGAGACAGTAGATGAACAAGATATTCCTTTGAACACTCCGGAGCCTCGTGGTAGTGGGAGAATTTCTAAACAGCTAGAAAGATATCTAGGAGTGTCTTTTAAGACAGACTCTGAAGATCTAGTTGAGGATCCTACTAGTTATGATGAAGCAGTAACGGATATAGATGCTGACATGTGGCAGCAAGCGATGAAATCTGAAATGGATTCTTTGTATTCCAATCAAGTCTGGGAACTTGTAAATGCACCTGAAGGGACTAAACCCATAGGGTGCAAGTGGATTTACAAGAGAAAGAGAGGAGTGGATGGGAAGGTGGAAACCTTCAAAGCAAGACTGGTGGCGAAAGGATATACTCAGAAAGAGGGTATCGATTATGAGGAAACCTTTTCACCAGTGGCTATGCTTAAATCCATAAGGATTCTCTTGGCCATCGCATGTCATTATGACTACGAGATATGGCAGATGGATGTCAAGACAGCTTTTCTTAATGGAAGTCTTGACGAATGCATCTATATGATGCAACCAGAGGGCTTCATTGCTAGTGGCCAAGATAACATGGTTTGTAAACTTAAGAAGTCCATTTATGGACTTAAGCAAGCATCTAGAGCATGGAACATCAAGTTTAATCAGGCAGTCAAATCTTTTGGCTTTGATCAAAACATTGATGAACCGTGTGTGTATAAGAAAGGAAGTGGAAAAGCAGTTGCATTTCTGGTTCTGTATGTAGATGACATATTACTCATAGGAAATGATGTAGGTTTATTGTCATCCACAAAGGTTTGGTTATCCTCTCAATTTCAGATGAAGGGTTTGGGTGAGCCCAGCTATATCTTAGGGGTCAAGCTTTTGCGTGATCGCAAGAATAAGATGTTAGCCCTATCCCAATCTTCATACATTAAGAAGATATTGGTCTAGTTTAACATGCATGACTCCAAGAAGGGTCTCCTACCTTCTAGACATGGAGTACCACTGTCTCGAGATCAATGTCCGAAGACATCTGAAGAGATAGAGAACATGAGGAGAATTCCATATGCATCCGCTGTTGGAAGCCTCATGTATGCCATGTTATGTACTAGACCAGATATTTGCTTTGCCGTTGGCATGGTTAGCAGATATCAGTCAAACCCTGGACCTATGCATTGGACAGCTGTTAAGCATATATTCAAGTATCTTCGGAGAACGAAAGATTATATGCTAACGTTTCGAGCAGATGATCTAACGCCATTGGCGTATACAGACTCTGATTTCCAATCTGATAGTGATGCCAGAAAGTCTACTTCAGGGTACGTCTTTACTTTGTCAGGAGGGGCTATATCATGGAGAAGTGTCAAGCAATCCTGTACTGCTGATTCTACCATGGAAGTAGAGTATGTGGCGGCATCGGAAGCTGCGAAGGAAGCAGTATGGCTCAGAAAATTCCTGTTAGAATTGAGAGTTGTTCCTGCAGTGCATAAACCGATTGTCATGTACTGCGATAACACTGGTGCTGAAGCACAGTGCAAAGAGCCCCGGAATCACAAGAAAGGAAAGCACATTCAGAGAAAGTACCACTTGATCCGGGAATTCATTCAGGATGGAGAGATAGTGGTGGAGCATATTGCTTCAGCAAATAACTTAGCTGACCCATTCACTAAGACTCTTACAGAGAAAGTCTTCACTTCTCATGTTGAGTCTATGGGTGTTAGGTTAGGAAGCAGTGATCTTTAGTGCAAGTGGGAGTTTGTTGGGATTGATGTATGCCCTAAAGCCCACTAGCTGCACTCTCTTCTTTTGTTACTGGATATTTACTGGTTATTTAATGGAATGACTCTTTTATGCTTAAACATGTATATATGTATGGTTGTGTAAGGCCCATTGTTTCTAGTAAATGAATTAGGTGTATAGTGTCTACACACAGATAGGTCTAATTCATGGACACTGGAAACATCATATTTGTTCAAAACTGAGAGATGGAGCTGGGCACTTCATCTTGGTATAAGTTATAAAGAGAGACTCTCCTGTATTCAGGGTGACTTACCTAAGTCATGGGAGGGCTTTCCCGGATTTCTCTCATTAGTGCATATGCAATGCATTGAACAGGACCATGGTAGGTGTGATCTCTAAAATAGTACTATCACAGAGAGAGATCAAGTCACCTCATGCTACTGAGTGATTAGTGCTCTTAATCTTGAGCGTTTGTGGATGAACTGACGAAGTCAAGTTCTTGTGCTTTAATTCACTATGGGTGAGATTCTTTTCATGGGTCAACAACTCTGTGTTTTGGGTACTCGGACTTAATTAGTTGGGACGTGCAGATGCAATATAGAATCTATGCCATCTGATGATGGAATAATCGTCCCCTTAGAATTATTCGATTAATCATCAAAATCTAAGATCTTAGTATATGGATGTTCCATATGGATATTGAACTTGTGGGTCGCTCCCTGGACCAAGAGAATGATATCTGAATGATGATTATGTTAAGGATATGAAGTTCTAAGGTTTAGATGTAATCGGGAAGGTTGATAGTACATGTGATAACCTGACTCGATTATGGATGTTACATAGAGGGGCATTCAGGTCATTACACTTAGTAGGTCGAAGACAACCGTCATTTTATGATGAGCTTATTATATTATATATTTGTCCTTGGAGTTCAACCATAACTCTTTAGTGGAATGAGTTAAGGTTAAAATGGTCTTTATGTTGCTATGGGTTTAGCATGGACATTTTGGTCATTTTGGGAGCCAATGGCAAATATGTCTTTTGGTCCCTTCTCTAGTCACTTACCAAGATTGGCATGGTTTCCTAAGATGTTTAGATAACATTTGGATGAATTGTTTTAGTGGAAAAATAATTTTGAGTTTAAATTCAAATAGGCCTTTGATAGGATACATGAATTTAATTCTAGATAAATTGTATGTGGGCCATGGTGTGCATTAGTATGTGGGACGTCCATAATAGGTTTTCCATGGGTAAGGTTTCCAATTTTAAGTAGGTCTCTCTACTTGAAAGGTTGGACTCCTCTTTGGATTAGTATTCCTATGAGAAAGTTTCCTTTTTGGATTAGGAACTTAAAATTAGTAAGTGTTCTACAACTAGGATTACTAATTTCATGGGACGTTCCTTTAGTTTCCTTTTCTAATTGGAGTGTTTCTTAAAGGAAATAAATCTTTAGATTATAGTTTCCTTTTTGGACATCTTTGAGAATAAGGAGAGATAACTTTTTGGGAAAGCTTCCACAACGTTTCTATAAAAGAAACCTCCCCCCCTTTGGACGTCCAACACTTGGAAATACCCATCCCACACGTCCAGCCCTTTGGAGGTTTTCTTCTTCATTGAAGAAAGCTTTAGGTCTGAGATTTTTCCTTGGAAAAATAGTTCTCAATTCCTAGATTAAGATCCCACCATCTTAGCCAATCAGATTTGGAAGTGAGATAGAGGAGAAGATCAAAGGCAACACTACTGCAGAAAATTCCAGGAACTTGTTTACTAATTGCAAGTCTGAGTTCGGGCCTTTGGATCTATTTTTTCAGAGATTTGAAGTCTACAAATCTTCGAGGTAATAGTCTTCTTCGTTCTCCTTTAATTATACACTTGTTGGTCATGAATTCATGGAGTTCTCATGCGATCTCTATGGCTGATTTATGCTGCCCAAATCAGATTTTTTAAAATCTATCATGTTCCAAATTAGCCATGAATGTCTTCCGCTAATTCAGATCTGAATCGCAGTTTCTTTCAGTTTAACATGTCTTGCATTGAGATTCACACTTACGAGGAGGCTTTGAGGAGGGCTTACTGGGTTGAGGAGCGTCTGCAGCGGATTGTGGCCAGTCAACAGCAGAGACGGGTCCGGGTTGCTCTGGCCAAACCGCAGCCCGTGCCCCTACAGCAGCAGCCATTCCAAAGACAGAGGCCAGCTGGACGTATCATCAGCGTCAGCATCAGCAGCAGCAGCGTGGGCCCAGAGTGTGATATGACTGCGGGGAGCCAGGGCACATCTCTAGAGTTTGTCCACTACGTGGAGGACAGCCCCTGATGCTTCAGCTTCCAGCACCTCCTAGAGCTCCAGCTCCAGCTCCACCTGCTCCGCGGACTGCACCGGCATCTCAGCCACCTCAGCAGCAGTACCGTGCCCAGCAGCAGGCACGTGGACCCCAGCAGCCCAGGGGACAACACTATCAAAGAGGACGACACCAAAGGCCCCATGGGCAGCAGTGCCAGCAGCAGAGACCCCAGGCTGCGGGTCAAGTTTTCGCACTTACACATGAGGAGGCCGAAGCTGCAGGGAACGTCGTCGAAGGTACTTTTTCTATTTGTGATCAGATTGCTAGAGTATTGTTTGATCCCAGTGCGACACATTCTGTAAGGTCCCCGACCTTAATAGGGTGATTAATTTCTTAATATTGGCAATTAGCCTAGTTAATTGTGATTTTAGCTAATTAAGTGGGTTTAGTGGCTAAGCAAGTTTCTTTTATCATTAGAAAGTGATTTGCGAAGTTTAGTTTGATTCCGAGTGCGATTAGTCTTAATAGGGGGTTAGGTTGTGATTAATAGGAAAATTGGGTATTTTTCTGGAAAAATTTCGTTTTCGCCGAATTTGGGTTCGTTGGAAAGATCTCGTCGCGCTCGTCATTTTTCGTTCTTGACCTGTCACGATTCGACGCCTCAAAGTCCCTCAAATAATCAGATTTCTCTCATTTCACTCAAATGGGTATTTTGGACTTTTCCCCCTTCATCTCTTATTTTAAACTCAAACCCAGCTACCATTCGTTTCTTCCTCCTTCATCTCAAAATGCCTGCTGTGACTGAACTTCTTCTCCTCTTCATCTCTCTTCTTGCATGTGCTACCTAAAGGGGAGATTTCAAGAAACCAAGCTCACAAATCTCTTCATCTCTTCTTCATCTACCTTTTGATCCAAGTTTGGTAAGTTTTCCTCAACTTTTTCTTCTCAAATTTCCTTCCTTGCTGCTATAACCATGTTGTATGTTCATGGATTCCTCCTTTTCTTCTTCCTTGGTGTTCTTTGGGTGTAGGAGAAGGGTTATTGGAAGTGGTTTGGCTAGGGTGTGAGTGGAGAGCTCTCCTCCTCAACTTCTCTCTCTAATTTCCATTTCTTTGGTGAAGGCAAGTAGATTAGCCTTATATATGATCATGCATGTATATATCTTGCTTCTTGGAATGGTTTTAATCTCAATTGCTTAGATTTCCCTAAATGCCAAGCTTGTTTTGATTAATTTAGTTAAACATGTTAATTAGGAATTGTGCTAGGATTTGAATGTAAATGGACTTGAAATGGGTGGTTGGAATGGATGAATGGGGAGCATGGTGGCTCAGTTTTGTGCAGGTTTCAACCTTTGACAAGGCTTGGAATTGGTGGAAGTTGGTTTGGAAGAAAGGGGTTCAAAAATCATGCAAAACAGGGGACTCCCGGGTCATTTCTGCCTCCGGGCGTCCGGACACTGGGATTCTGGCGTCCGGACACCAGCAGGCAGAAGCGCAGGCGAAAAATACTACTCCCGGGCGTCCGGACGCCGGGTTTCGGGCATCCGGACGCCGGGCCTGCAGAGCAAAATTAAAGGGTCATCTTCCAAAAGCCATAACTTTTGACCCGCTTGTCGGAATTTGGAGTTCTTTATACCGTTGGAAAGCTCTCGAGATGTAGAATCCAATGATATACTAACCATAATAATCAGAGATGGGAAAAGAAAGTAGGTATTGGATTAATAAGCCAAGCTCTTATCTCTTTTGGAAAGGGATTGTAAACCTAGTTTGGACCCTAGGATGGAACCTATTGACCCTATCCTTGCATGACCAATTGGGGGAAATGAAAACGGAGCATGTTTGGCTTGGTGTGCTTCGTTGGTTGTCCGGGACTTCCGTGTATGGTTGTAACTTGGCCGAATGCATGTGGAACTTAGTCAATTGGTGCCCAATAACTTCTGTACACCATGGGCTCACCACACTATGGCATCGTTGACTCTTTCTCCGTAAGCACTCCGTTGGGAATATGTGCGGTACACGATGGACAACTCTTGACCTAGGATTGGCTTGTTCTTCACTCTTGACTCTTGAATCATGTATCGTAGCTTGTCATACCTTGTACACTCTAATCATGTATACTTGTATAACTTGTAACTTAACTTGTAGAATTAGGATGTGACTAGACTTAGAGTGTATCCTTAGGTACCTTGTCTTGTATTGATGAACACGTGTGGATAGACTTGAAAAGATGACTACTCATGGAATTTGGAACTTAACTTGTATCTTGGCTTGACTTGGAGTAGTCCTCAACTTGTTATCTTGTACTTGGAAATATATCCACGTGTATTTGTCTTGATACTTGTGTCGTGTACAAACCATCATCATCATCTTGCATTCATGACCAGCTACAGACTGATGATTATAAAGTGGGCCGGTTACCGGACACTAGGGTGGGCAGTCGGCTTTGGACGGCGTCCATGGCGCGAATAGCTGGGAACGGGCTCGGACCGTGCTGCTATTCCTAGGACCGGGAGCTAGGATCCCCCTAGAGCCAGACTTTGGGTATTCGTAGTCGGCTCGGACGTCACTTATACCCCCGTGAGATGGCTAGGACATCCTCGGAGTCTCCTCTTGCTTGACATTGCATTTCATAGATGGTTATTCTTGTAATATTGCTAGGATTTACCTTGTCACTTGATTCTTGTAACTACTCATGCTTTATGCCTAGCTTGTACCTTGCTATCTTTTAATCATGTACTTGTCTTTATTCTCTTTTGAAACATGTTATGAATAATGTATATTGCGTATCTTCTTGCCAACATATTGTTGATCCTTTATTCCATGGTGTGCAGAGGACGCCTACTACTATTACGCCGACCCGGATGCCGAGGCAATCCCAGAGGATCCTCAACCGGGGGAGGAGGACGAGGAACGAGAGTGGAGTGCCGATGACGTAGCATAACGTCATCACTCCCGGCACTAGTGCGCGTTACATGGGGACATCTTTCTTCGTGCTACCTCATTTCATCTTTTGGGTTTTTGATCTTTTGAATTTGTCTACTCTAGCACTGTATATCTTTTGTACCAGGACCTAGGTTTTTTAGGATGGTCCTGATGTTTATAAACTTTATATGTTTTATCTTTTGAAACTTGAATATATATATAATGGAATGAAATCCATACTTGCTTTGATATTCCTACAGATTTAATGTTGTGTTTACCGGACAAGTCCCGTTGATTATTTGTTAATGAGGCTCAACTATACAATCCTCACAGCGGACTTCGATCCTTGGGCATTAAGGGCAAAAATTTTTAATTAGCCCTAAAAATTCACACCCCGGATCCGGTTTATTCTCTAATCAGGTTCGGGGCCGTGACAGAGTGGTATCAGAGCAATGGATGGTTTCTCAGGGTAAAAATTGTAGAAACCATAGGACGCGTGTGAGGATTACCGTTAGCCTAGTGTTTATAGTATATTCTATGTTCTTATAGTCTTGTGTTGCTAGTTTTGGGATGCATAGGGTCTAACTCATATTTTCTTGCAATGACATGGCTAATAGTGGACCATCAGGACCAGGTTCCACACATTCTTTTGTTACACCAGCATTTGCATTGCATTTTGGGAAGGATAGAGAGATGTTACCATTTGTTCTAGTGGTTGCTACCCCTGTAGGCCGATCAGTTGTGTGTGATTTTGTTTATCCTAGGTGCACAGTTCAGATTGGAGGTACTCAGTTGACCGCCAATTTGATTGTGTTGGCGATGTCCGACTTTGATGTTATTCTTTGTATGGACTGGTTAGCGGTGAACCGCGCGGTGTTGGATTGTTTCAACAAGACCGTAAGGTTACAGGGTGTAGACCATAGTGTTGAGTTTGTTGGTGCGAAGAAGCCCACCTCCACTCAGTTGATTTCTGCATTTAAGGCAGACCGCTTGATGAGGAGCGGATGTGAGGGTTACATCGCGTTTATCGCGGAGGACAAGCAGTCCAAACCCATAGATGAGATTCCGGTAGTATGCGAGTTTCCGGATGATCCCCGGTTTGCCACCCGTGCGAGAGATAGACTTCACGATAGAGCTACTACCAGGTACTGCACCGATCTCGAAGGCTCCGTACAGAATGGCTCCTGCAGAGTTGAAAGAATTGAAGACTTAGTTAGGAGAACTGTTGGATAAGGGTTTCATCAGGCCAAGTGTATCACCATGGGGAGCTCCAGTACTGTTTGTTAAGAAGAAGGACGGGACTATGAGGATGTGCATCGATTACCGGCAATTGAACCAAGTGACAGTCAAGAACAAGTACCCACTCCCGAGAATAGATGAGTTGTTTGATCAACTACAGGGAGCACAGTTCTTTTCGAAGATTGATCTACATTCAGGATACCATCAGTTACGTGTCAGAGGGGAAGATATTCCTAAGACAGCGTTTCGGACTAGATATGGCCACTTTGAGTTTCTAGTGATGCCCTTTGGTTTGACGAATGCACCGGCAGTGTTCATGGCTCTAATGAACAAGATATTTACTCCTTACCTCGATCAGTTCGTAGTTGTATTCATTGATGATGTGTTGGTTTATTCCAAGTCCAAGGAGGAACACGAGCATCAGTTGAGGACTTCGTTGCAGCTCCTGAGAGATAGCCAGTTATATGCCAAGCTGAGTAAATGTGAGTTCTGGTTAGAACAAGTTTCATTTCTAGGCCATGTGATTTCCAAGGAAGGATTGGCAGTGGATTCCAAGAAGATAGAAGCAGTTGTCAATTGGGGTAGTCCACAAAATGCAGCAGAGATTCGCAGTTTCCTAGGACTTGCAGGCTATTATAGGAAATTCGTGAAAGGATTCTCTACTATTGCAGCCCCTCTTACTAAGTTGACTAGAAAGAACATTCCTTTTGTTTGGACCGAGGAGTGTGAGAAAAGCTTCCAAGAGTTGAAGACCAGACTGACCACCGCACCCATTCTTGCTTTACCATCTGGCAGTGGAGGATTTGTTGTTTACACAGACGCATCAGGAGTTGGTTTGGGTTGTGTTCTCATGCAAAACGACAAGGTGATAGCGTATGGTTCGAGGCAGTTGAAAGAACATGAGAAGAAGTATGCCACCCATGATTTAGATCTTGCAGCCGTTGTACTTGCACTCAAGATGTGGAGACATTACCTATACGGTGAAAAGTTCGAGGTGCACTCAGATCACAAGAGCCTACAATATCTATTTACACAGAATGAATTGAACAACAGACAGCGGAGATGGATGGAGTACATCAAAGATTACGATTTTCCTATCAAGTACCGCCCTGGAAGAGTCAACGTGGTAGCAGATGCTCTGAGCAGAAAGTCAGCATTCAACGGGTGTATGGTGCCAGAATGGAAATGGATGGAACAATTCAGAGACTTGGACGTTGAAGTTTGGCCTATCAGCGAGAAGGTGATGATTGCTAGCATGGCAGCATGGGAACCAGAGATAATGAACAGAATCAAAGAATGTCAGAAGGATGACCCAGCGTTACAACGCATCATTGAGCACATAGATGACAGGCCTGAGTTCAGACTAATTGAGGGAGTGTTGTATTGCAAAGACCGGTTGTGCGTGCCAGATGTACAGGACATAAAGATAGAGCTAATGACAGATGCACACCATACGAGATATTCTATTCATCCGGGCAGCACTAAGATGTATCAGAATTTGAAGAACCACTATTGGTGGATGAGTATGAAGAAAGAGATTGCAGAGTTCGTCTCCAAGTGTTACACGTGTCAGGTGATCAAGACTGAACACAAGAAACCTCCTGGTTTACTTCATCAATTAGATATTCCCCAATGGAAATGGGAGCACATCACTATGGACTTCGTGTCAGGACTGCCACATACCAGGAAAGGGAATGATGCTATATGGGTGATCGTTGACCGATTGACCAAGTCAGCCCATTTCATACCATTCAAGACCGGTCAGTTTATGAATAAGATGGCCAAGTTGTACAATGATGAGATCGTCAGATTGCATGGAGTGCCTAAATCTATAGTATCCGATCGAGACACCAAGTTTGTCTCTCGATTTTGGACTACACTTCAGTCATCCATGGGCACACAGTTGAGATTCAGCACAGCTTACCACCCTCAGACGGACGGACAGTCAGAGCGCACTATTCAGACTCTAGAGGATATGCTCCGGGCATGTGTGTTGGATTTCAAGAAAGATTGGGATGAGAGTTTGCCCCTCTGTGAGTTCTCCTACAACAACAGTTATCATTCTAGCATTAGCATGGCACCGTTCGAGGCCTTATATGGACGCAGATGCAGGACTCTAGTGTGTTGGGAAGAGGTAGGAGTAGGAAGTTTTCATGGACCCTCTGTGGTTGGTGATTCCAGCGAGAAAGTTAAGGTTGTGCAGATGCGTTTGAAGGAATCCCGTGACCGTCAGAAGTGCTATGCAGATAAGAGATGGAGGCCATTAGAGTTTCAGGTTGGTGATAAGGTGTTCCTCAAGGTTTCTCCGATGCGTGGTGTTGTCAGATTCGGCCAGAAAGGGAAGCTTTCCAAGAGATATGTGGGGCCGTTTGAGATTCGCACCCGGATTGGCGACGTTGCGTATCGTCTTGCCTTGCCGCCAGAGTTGTCAGGTGTGCACAACGTGTTCCATGTGTCGATGTTGCGCAAGTACATTCCAGATCCCACCCATGTGTTGCCACACGAGCCACTGCAAATTCAGTCCGATGCATCTTATGTGGAACAGCCAGCTCGGATTATCGACACTAAGGAGATAGTTCTGCGGACGAAGACCATTCCATGGGTCAAAGTTAAGTGGGAGCACCACCGTCCAGAGGAGGCTACGTGGAAACTCAGGGACCAGATCAGGAAAGCCTATCCTCATCTTCTTCCTAAGGAGGTATTTTAGGCATTTGGAGGACCAAATGTTCTTTTTAGAGGGAAGGGATGTAAGGTCCCCGACCTTAATAGGGTGATTAATTTCTTAATATTGGCAATTAGCCTAGTTAATTGTGATTTTAGCTAATTAAGTGGGTTTAGTGGCTAAGCAAGTTTCTTTTATCATTAGAAAGTGATTTGCGAAGTTTAGTTTGATTCCGAGTGCGATTAGTCTTAATAGGGGGTTAGGTTGTGATTAATAGGAAAATTGGGTATTTTTCTGGAAAAATTTCGTTTTCGCCGAATTTGGGTTCGTTGGAAAGATCTCGTCGCGCTCGTCATTTTTCGTTCTTGACCTGTCACGATTCGACGCCTCAAAGTCCCTCAAATAATCAGATTTCTCTCATTTCACTCAAATGGGTATTTTGGACTTTTCCCCCTTCATCTCTTATTTTAAACTCAAACCCAGCTACCATTCGTTTCTTCCTCCTTCATCTCAAAATGCCTGCTGTGACTGAACTTCTTCTCCTCTTCATCTCTCTTCTTGCATGTGCTACCTAAAGGGGAGATTTCAAGAAACCAAGCTCACAAATCTCTTCATCTCTTCTTCATCTACCTTTTGATCCAAGTTTGGTAAGTTTTCCTCAACTTTTTCTTCTCAAATTTCCTTCCTTGCTGCTGTAACCATGTTGTATGTTCATGGATTCCTCCTTTTCTTCTTCCTTGGTGTTCTTTGGGTGTAGGAGAAGGGTTATTGGAAGTGGTTTGGCTAGGGTGTGAGTGGAGAGCTCTCCTCCTCAACTTCTCTCTCTAATTTCCATTTCTTTGGTGAAGGCAAGTAGATTAGCCTTATATATGATCATGCATGTATATATCTTGCTTCTTGGAATGGTTTTAATCTCAATTGCTTAGATTTCCCTAAATGCCAAGCTTGTTTTGATTAATTTAGTTAAACATGTTAATTAGGAATTGTGCTAGGATTTGAATGTAAATGGACTTGAAATGGGTGGTTGGAATGGATGAATGGGGAGCATGGTGGCTCAGTTTTGTGCAGGTTTCAACCTTTGACAAGGCTTGGAATTGGTGGAAGTTGGTTTGGAAGAAAGGGGTTCAAAAATCATGCAAAACAGGGGACTCCCGGGTCATTTCTGCCTCCGGGCGTCCGGACAATGGGATTCTGGCGTCCGGACACCAGCAGGCAGAAGCGCAGGCGAAAAATACTACTCCCGGGCGTCCGGACGCCGGGTTTCGGGCATCCGGACGCCGGGCCTGCAGAGCAAAATTAAAGGGTCATCTTCCAAAAGCCATAACTTTTGACCCGCTTGTCGGAATTTGGAGTTCTTTATACCGTTGGAAAGCTCTCGAGATGTAGAATCCAATGATATACTAATCTTAATAATCAGAGATGGGAAAAGAAAGTAGGTATTGGATTAATAAGCCAAGCTCTTATCTCTTTTGGAAAGGGATTGTAAACCTAGTTTGGACCCTAGGATGGAACCTATTGACCCTATCCTTGCATGACCAATTGGGGGAAATGAAAACGGAGCATGTTTGGCTTGGTGTGCTTCGTTGGTTGTCCGGGACTTCCGTGTATGGTTGTAACTTGGCCGAATGCATACGGAACTTAGTCAATTGGTGCCCAATAACTTCTGTACACCATGGGCTCACCACACTATGGCATCGTTGACTCTTTCTCCATAAGCACTCCGTTGGGAATATGTGCGGTACACGATGGACAACTCTTGACCTAGGATTGGCTTGTTCTTCACTCTTGACTCTTGAATCATGTATCGTAGCTTGTCATACCTTGTACACTCTAATCATGTATACTTGTATAACTTGTAACTTAACTTGTAGAATTAGGATGTGACTAGACTTAGAGTGTATCCTTAGGTACCTTGTCTTGTATTGATGAACACGTGTGGATAGACTTGAAAAGATGACTACTCATGGAATTTGGAACTTAACTTGTATCTTGGCTTGACTTGGAGTAGTCCTCAACTTGTTATCTTGTACTTGGAAATATATCCACGTGTATTTGTCTTGATACTTGTGTCGTGTTCAAACCATCATCATCATCTTGCATTCATGACCAGCTGCAGACTGATGATTATAAAGTGGGCCGGTTACCGGACACTAGGGTGGGCAGTCGGCTTTGGACGGCGTCCATGGCGCGAATAGCTGGGAACGGGCTCGGACCGTGCTGCTATTCCTAGGACCGGGAGCTAGGATCCCCCTAGAGCCAGACTTTGGGTATTCGTAGTCGGCTCGGACGTCACTTATACCCCCGTGAGATGGCTAGGACATCCTCGGAGTCTCCTCTTGCTTGACATTGCATTTCATAGATGGTTATTCTTGTAATATTGCTAGGATTTACCTTGTCACTTGATTCTTGTAACTACTCATGCTTTATGCCTAGCTTGTACCTTGCTATCTTTTAATCATGTACTTGTCTTTATTCTCTTTTGAAACATGTTATGAATAATGTATATTGCGTATCTTCTTGCCAACATATTGTTGATCCTTTATTCCATGGTGTGCAGAGGACACCTACTACTATTACGCCGACCCGGATGCCGAGGCAATCCCAGAGGATCCTCAACCGGGGGAGGAGGACGAGGTACGAGAGTGGAGTGCCGATGACGTAGCATAACGTCATCACTCCCGGCACTAGTGCGCGTTACATGGGGACATCTTTCTTCGTGCTACCTCATTTCATCTTTTGGATTTTTGATCTTTTGAATTTGTCTACTCTAGCACTGTATATCTTTTGTACCAGGACCTAGGTTTTTTAGGATGGTCCTGATGTTTATAAACTTTATATGTTTTATCTTTTGAAACTTGAATATATATATAATGGAATGAAATCCATACTTGCTTTGATATTCCTACAGATTTAATGTTGTGTTTACCGGACAAGTCCCGTTGATTATTTGTTAATGAGGCTCAACTATACAATCCTCACAGCGGACTTCGATCCTTGGGCATTAAGGGCAAAAATTTTTAATTAGCCCTAAAAATTCACACCCCGGATCCGGTTTATTCTCTAATCAGGTTCGGGGCCGTGACAGAGTGGTATCAGAGCAATGGATGGTTTCTCAGGGTAAAAATTGTAGAAACCATAGGACGCGTGTGAGGATTACCGTTAGCCTAGTGTTTATAGTATATTCTATGTTCTTATAGTCTTGTGTTGCTAGTTTTGGGATGCATAGGGTCTAACTCATATTTTCTTGCAATGACATGGCTAATAGTGGACCATCAGGACCAGGTTCCACACATTCTTTTGTTGCACCAGCATTTACATTGCATTTTGGGAAGGATAGAGAGATGTTACCATTTGTTCTAGTGGTTGCTACCCCTGTAGGCCGATCAGTTGTGTGTGATTTTGTTTATCCTAGGTGCACAGTTCAGATTGGAGGTACTCAGTTGACCGCCAATTTGATTGTGTTGGCGATGTCCGACTTTGATGTTATTCTTTGTATGGACTGGTTAGCGGTGAACCGCGCGGTGTTGGATTGTTTCAACAAGACCGTAAGGTTACAGGGTGTAGACCATAGTGTTGAGTTTGTTGGTGCGAAGAAGCCCACCTCCACTCAGTTGATTTCTGCATTTAAGGCAGACCGCTTGATGAGGAGCGGATGTGAGGGTTACATCGCGTTTATCACGGAGGACAAGCAGTCCAAACCCATAGATGAGATTCCGGTAGTATGCGAGTTTCCGGATGATCCCCGGTTTGCCACCCGTGCGAGAGATAGACTTCACGATAGAGCTACTACCAGGTACTGCACCGATCTCGAAGGCTCCGTACAGAATGGCTCCTGCAGAGTTGAAAGAATTGAAGACTTAGTTAGGAGAACTGTTGGATAAGGGTTTCATCAGGCCAAGTGTATCACCATGGGGAGCTCCAGTACTGTTTGTTAAGAAGAAGGACGGGACTATGAGGATGTGCATCGATTACCGGCAATTGAACCAAGTGACAGTCAAGAACAAGTACCCACTCCCGAGAATAGATGAGTTGTTTGATCAGCTACAGGGAGCACAGTTCTTTTCGAAGATTGATCTACATTCAGGATACCATCAGTTACGTGTCAGAGGGGAAGATATTCCTAAGACAGCATTTCGGACTAGATATGGCCACTTTGAGTTTCTAGTGATGCCCTTTGGTTTGACGAATGCACCGGCAGTGTTCATGGCTCTAATGAACAAGATATTTACTCCTTACCTCGATCAGTTCGTAGTTGTATTCATTGATGATGTGTTGGTTTATTCCAAGTCCAAGGAGGAACACGAGCATCAGTTGAGGACTTCGTTGCAGCTCCTGAGAGATAGCCAGTTATATGCCAAGCTGAGTAAAGGTGAGTTCTGGTTAGAACAAGTTTCATTTCTAGGCCATGTGATTTCCAAGGAAGGATTGGCAGTGGATTCCAAGAAGATAGAAGCAGTTGTCAATTGGGGTAGTCCACAAAATGCAGCAGAGATTCGCAGTTTCCTAGGACTTGCAGGCTATTATAGGAAATTCGTGAAAGGATTCTCTACTATTGCAGCCCCTCTTACTAAGTTGACTAGAAAGAACATTCCTTTTGTTTGGACCGAGGAGTGTGAGAAAAGCTTCCAAGAGTTGAAGACCAGACTGACCACCGCACCCATTCTTGCTTTACCATCTGGCAGTGGAGGATTTGTTGTTTACACAGACGCATCAGGAGTTGGTTTGGGTTGTGTTCTCATGCAAAACGACAAGGTGATAGCGTATGGTTCGAGGCAGTTGAAAGAACATGAGAAGAAGTATGCCACCCATGATTTAGATCTTGCAGCCGTTGTACTTGCACTCAAGATGTGGAGACATTACCTATACGGTGAAAAGTTCGAGGTGCACTCAGATCACAAGAGCCTACAATATCTATTTACACAGAATGAATTGAACAACAGACAGCGGAGATGGATGGAGTACATCAAAGATTACGATTTTCCTATCAAGTACCGCCCTGGAAGAGTCAACGTGGTAGCAGATGCTCTGAGCAGAAAGTCAGCATTCAACGGGTGTATGGTGCCAGAATGGAAATGGATGGAACAATTCAGAGACTTGGACGTTGAAGTTTGGCCTATCAGCGAGAAGGTGATGATTGCTAGCATGGCAGCATGG
This sequence comes from Litsea cubeba, assembly GCA_012931725.1. NCBI lineage: Eukaryota > Viridiplantae > Streptophyta > Magnoliopsida > Laurales > Lauraceae > Litsea > Litsea cubeba. Next base: position 49,951,342 of record CM022952.1, read on the forward strand.
GAACCAGAGATAATGAACAGAATCAAAGAATGTCAGAAGGATGACCCAGCGTTACAACGCATCATTGAGCACATAGATGACAGGCCTGAGTTCAGACTAATTGAGGGAGTGTTGTATTGCAAAGACCGGTTGTGCGTGCCAGATGTACAGGACATAAAGATAGAGCTAATGACAGATGCACACCATACGAGATATTCTATTCATCCGGGCAGCACTAAGATGTATCAGAATTTGAAGAACCACTATTGGTGGATGAGTATGAAGAAAGAGATTGCAGAGTTCGTCTCCAAGTGTTACACGTGTCAGGTGATCAAGACTGAACACAAGAAACCTCCTGGTTTACTTCATCAATTAGATATTCCCCAATGGAAATGGGAGCACATCACTATGGACTTCGTGTCAGGACTGCCACATACCAGGAAAGGGAATGATGCTATATGGGTGATCGTTGACCGATTGACCAAGTCAGCCCATTTCATACCATTCAAGACCGGTCAGTTTATGAATAAGATGGCCAAGTTGTACAATGATGAGATCGTCAGATTGCATGGAGTGCCTAAATCTATAGTATCCGATCGAGACACCAAGTTTGTCTCTCGATTTTGGACTACACTTCAGTCATCCATGGGCACACAGTTGAGATTCAGCACAGCTTACCACCCTCAGACGGACGGACAGTCAGAGCGCACTATTCAGACTCTAGAGGATATGCTCCGGGCATGTGTGTTGGATTTCAAGAAAGATTGGGATGAGAGTTTGCCCCTCTGTGAGTTCTCCTACAACAACAGTTATCATTCTAGCATTGGCATGGCACCGTTCGAGGCCTTATATGGACGCAGATGCAGGACTCTAGTGTGTTGGGAAGAGGTAGGAGTAGGAAGTTTTCATGGACCCTCTGTGGTTGGTGATTCCAGCGAGAAAGTTAAGGTTGTGCAGATGCGTTTGAAGGAATCCCGTGACCGTCAGAAGTGCTATGCAGATAAGAGATGGAGGCCATTAGAGTTTCAGTGTTGGTGATAAGGTGTCCTCAAGGTTTCTCCGATGCGTGGTGTTGTCAGATTCGGCCAGAAAGGGAAGCTTTCTAAGAGATATGTGGGGCCGTTTGAGATTCGCCCCCGGATTGGCTACGTTGCGTTATCGTCTTGCCTTGCCGCCAGAGTTGTCAGGTGTGCACAACGTGTTCCATGTGTCGATGTTGCACAAGTACATTCCAGTATCCACCCATGTGTTGCCACACGAGCCACTGCAATTCAGTCCGATGCATCTATGTGGAACAGCCAGCTCGGATTATCGACACTAAGGAGATAGTTCTGCGGACGAAGACCATTCCAGGGTCAAAGTTAAGTGGAGCACCACCGTCCAGAGGAGGCTACGTGGAAACTCAGGGACCAGATCAGGAAAGCCTATCCTCATCTTCTTCCTAAGAGGTATTTTAGGCATTTGGAGGACCAAATGTTCTTTTTAGATGGAAGGATGTAAGGTCCCCGACCTTAATAGGGTGATTAATTTCTTAATATTGGCAATTAGCCTAGTTAATTGTGATTTTAGCTAATTAAGTGGGTTTAGTGGCTAAGCAAGTTTCTTTTATCATTAGAAAGTGATTTGCGAAGTTTAGTTTGATTCCGAGTGCGATTAGTCTTAATAGGGGGTTAGGTTATGATTAATAGGAAAATTGAGTATTTTTCCGGAAAAATTCCATTTTCGCCGAATTTGGGTTCGTTGGAAAGATCTCGTCGCGCTTGTCATTTTTCGTTCTTGACCTGTCACGATTCGACACCTCAAAGTCCCTCAAATAATCAGATTTCTCTCATTTCACTCAAATGGGTATTTTGGACTTTTCCCCCTTCATCTCTTATTTTAAACTCAAACCCAGCTACCATTCGTTTCTTCCTCCTTCATCTCAAAATGCCTGCTGTGACTGAACTTCTTCTCCTCTTCATCTCTCTTCTTGCATGTGCTACCTAAAGGGGAGATTTCAAGAAACCAAGCTCACAAATCTCTTCATCTCTTCTTCATCTACCTTTTGATCCAAGTTTGGTAAGTTTTCCTCAACTTTTTCTTCTCAAATTTCCTTCCTTGCTGCTGTAACCATGTTGTATGTTCATGGATTCCTCCTTTTCTTCTTCCTTGGTGTTCTTTGGGTGTAGGAGAAGGGTTATTGGAAGTGGTTTGGCTAGGGTGTGAGTGGAGAGCTCTCCTCCTCAACTTCTCTCTCTAATTTCCATTTCCTTGGTGAAGGCAAGTAGATTAGCCTTATATATGATCATGCATGTATATATCTTGCTTCTTGGAATGGTTTTAATCTCAATTGCTTAGATTTCCCTAAATGCCAAGCTTGTTTTGATTAATTTAGTTAAACATGTTAATTAGGAATTGTGCTAGGATTTGAATGTAAATGGACTTGAAATGGGTGGTTGGAATGGATGAATGGGGAGCATGGTGGCTCAGTTTTGTGCAGGTTTCAACCTTTGACAAGGCTTGGAATTGGTGGAATTTGGTTTGGAAGAAAGGGGTTCAAAAATCATGCAAAACAGGGGACTCCCGGGTCATTTCTGCCTCCGGGCGTCCGGACACTGGGATTCTGGCGTCCGGACACTAGCAGGCAGAAGCGCAGGCGAAAAATACTACTCCCGGGCGTCCGGACGCCGGGTTTCGGGCATCCGGACGCCGGGCCTGCAGAGCAAAATTAAAGGGTCATCTTCCAAAAGCCATAACTTTTGACCCGCTTGTCGGAATTTGGAGTTCTTTATACCGTTGGAAAGCTCTCGAGATGTAGAATCCAATGATATACTAATCTTAATAATCAGAGATGGGAAAAGAAAGTAGGTATTGGATTAATAAGCCAAGCTCTTATCTCTTTTGGAAAGGGATTGTAAACCTAGTTTGGACCCTAGGATGGAACCTATTGACCCTATCCTTGCATGACCAATTGGGGGAAATGAAAACGGAGCATGTTTGGCTTGGTGTGCTTCGTTGGTTGTCCGGGACTTCCGTGTATGGTTGTAACTTGGCCGAATGCATACGGAACTTAGTCAATTGGTGCCCAATAACTTCTGTACACCATGGGCTCACCACACTATGGCATCGTTGACTCTTTCTCCGTAAGCACTCCGTTGGGAATATGTGCGGTACACGATGGACAACTCTTGACCTAGGATTGGCTTGTTCTTCACTCTTGACTCTTGAATCATGTATCGTAGCTTCTCATACCTTGTACACTCTAATCATGTATACTTGTATAACTTGTAACTTAACTTGTAGAATTAGGATGTGACTAGACTTAGAGTGTATCCTTAGGTACCTTGTCTTGTATTGATGAACACGTGTGGATAGACTTGAAAAGATGACTACTCATGGAATTTGGAACTTAACTTGTATCTTGGCTTGACTTGGAGTAGTCCTCAACTTGTTATCTTGTACTTGGAAATATATCCACGTGTATTTGTCTTGATACTTGTGTCGTGTACAAACCATCATCATCATCTTGCATTCATGACCAGCTGCAGACTGATGATTATAAAGTGGGCCGGTTACCGGACACTAGGGTGGGCAGTCGGCTTTGGACGGCGTCCATGGCGCGAATAGCTGGGAACGGGCTCGGACCGTGCTGCTATTCCTAGGACCGGGAGCTAGGATCCCCCTAGAGCCAGACTTTGGGTATTCGTAGTCGGCTCGGACGTCACTTATACCCCCGTGAGATGGCTAGGACATCCTCGGAGTCTCCTCTTGCTTGACATTGCATTTCATAGATGGTTATTCTTGTAATATTGCTAGGATTTACCTTGTCACTTGATTCTTGTAACTACTCATGCTTTATGCCTAGCTTGTACCTTGCTATCTTTTAATCATGTACTTGTCTTTATTCTCTTTTGAAACATGTTATGAATAATGTATATTACGTATCTTCTTGCCAACATATTGTTGATCCTTTATTCCATGGTGTGCAGAGGACACCTACTACTATTACGCCGACCCGGATGCCGAGGCAATCCCAGAGGATCCTCAACCGGGGGAGGAGGACGAGGTACGAGAGTGGAGTGCTGATGACGTAGCATAACGTCATCACTCCCGGCACTAGTGCGCGTTACATGGGGACATCTTTCTTCGTGCTACCTCATTTCATCTTTTGGGTTTTTGATCTTTTGAATTTGTCTACTCTAGCACTGTATATCTTTTGTACCAGGACCTAGGTTTTTTAGGATGGTCCTGATGTTTATAAACTTTATATGTTTTATCTTTTGAAACTTGAATATATATATATATAATGGAATGAAATCCATACTTGCTTTGATATTCCTACAGATTTAATGTTGTGTTTACCGGACAAGTCCCGTTGATTATTTGTTAATGAGGCTCAACTATACAATCCTCACAGCGGACTTCGATCCTTGGGCATTAAGGGCAAAAATTTTTAATTAGCCCTAAAAATTCACACCCCGGATCCGGTTTATTCTCTAATCAGGTTCGGGGCCGTGACACATTCCTATGTGTCTTCTGCTTTTGCTTTAGTTCTTGGTGGGGTAGGAGAGGAGTTACCTTGCACGTTAGTTGTGTCTACGCCCGTGGGCAAGAGGGTAGTGTGTCAGATTTACCACCCTAGATGCCGAGTGCAGATCGGGGAGTGCATTATGTTTACAGATTTGATCTTGTTACCCATGCATGACTTCGACGTTATCTTGGGGATGGATTGGTTGGCCAGATACCGAGCAGTGATGGATTGCTTTGAGAAGACAGTCAGACTCACCATCGACGGTTCAGATGACACGATCAAGTTTGTAGGCGAGAAGAAGCCACACAGTACCAGGTTGATTTCAGCACTGAAGGCAGAGAGGCTAGTGAGGTCAGGTTGCGAGGGCTACATCGCATTCATCTCAGAGGACAAGAAGTCCAAGGGAGTCGAGGAGATCCCAGTTGTTTGTGAGTTTCCAGACGTGTTTCCCGACGAGATCCCGGGATTTCCTCCAGTCAGAGAGATCGACTTCACCATTGAGCTTGTGCCAGGCACCGCACCAATTTCCAGAGCTCCTTACCGCATGGCTCCAGCAGAGCTGCGAAAGTTGAAGACCCAGTTGCAAGAGTTGATAGACAAGGGCTTCATCAGACCGAGCATGTCACCTTAGGGAGCACCTGTGCTTTTCGTGAAGAAGAAGGATGGGTTGATGAGGACGTGCATCGACTACAGACAGCTGAACCAGGCAACAGTGAAGAACAAGTATCCTCTTCCCCGGATCGACGAGCTCTTCGACCAACTTCAGGGAGCGCAGTACTTTTCGAAGGTGGACCTGAGATCGGGATATCATCAGCTGCGAGTCAGAGAGCAGGATGTGCAGAAGACGGCGTTTCGTACTCGTTACGGGCACTATGAGTTCCTTGTGATGCTGTTCGGGTTGACAAATGCGCCAACAGTGTTCATGGCTTTGATGAACAAGATCTTCGCTCCGTACCTCGACAGCTTCACAGTGGTGTTCATCGATGACGTGTTGGTCTACTCCAAGTCCAGAGAGGAGATGAACAGTGATTTGCTTGGGCAGGGAGAGTTTAGCTTATATAGGTTGGGTTTTAGGGCTAGGGACAAAAATGCCCTTGGGGTTAGAATAGGATTGGGGTTAGGGTAGAGGGTACTTAGGTCTTTAGGTGGGGTTTCTAGAAGATTCTCTGGTGCAAGCCCCCTATAGTAAACACAAATTTCTAGCTAGGGCCTTTAATAAACTAAATAACAAAAGACACCATATTGATTCTACTAATTACACAACTAAACTAATCCTAGGAAAATACATAATTACCCTTAACTAAACCTCATAATTAGTGTAATTAAAATACTTAGGCTAATATATATAGTATTCAAATTCAAATTAAGGTTGTCAATCTATCCACGATCACCCAAATGCCATCACTGCGCCTCCTGGTAGCTGGAAGTCCTGCAATAAAATCCATGGTAATATGCTCCCACTTCCACTGAGGTATCTCGAGCTGATGAAGTAGCCCTGGTGGCTTTTGATGTTCTACCTTGATCTGCTGACATGTCAGACATCTGGCCACATAGCCTGCAATCTCTTTCTTCATATTGTTCCACCAGTAGTAGCTCCTCAGGTTCCTGTACAACTTGGTGCTGCCCGGGTGAATCGAATATCTGCTGTGGTGTGCATCTGCTAAGATCTGGTCCTTCAGCGCCTGGATATCTAGTACACACAGCCTGTCCTGGTAGTAGAGCACTCCACCAATCAGTCTGAACTCTGGCCTCTAGTCAATCTGCTCGATCACTCTAACAAGCTTGGGATCGCTGCGTTGACTGTCCTTGACCTCTCCAAGCAACTCTGGTTCCCATGCGGACATGGTGACAAGCATAACTCTATCGCTGAGTGGCTGAAACTGGACATCCAAGTCGCTAAAGAAATCTGTTCACACACCCTCTGCTGCTAGAAAACTGACTAGGGCGGTCTTCCTGCTCAAAGCATCTGCTACGACGTTTGCCTTACCTAAATGGTATTTGATAGGGAAGTCGTAATCCTTGATGTACTCCATCCAACGCCTCTGACGGTTGTTGAGATCATGCTGAGTGAACAGGTATTGCAAGCTGCGATGATCTGAATGGACCTCAAACTTCTCTCCGTAGAGGTAGTGCCGCCACATCTTCAGTGCAAACACGACTGCTGCAAGCTCTAGATCGTGAGTAGCATACTTCTTCTCGTGTTCGTTTAGCTGGCGTGATCCATAGGCAATGACTTTGCCCTCCTGCATCAAAACACAACCAAGGCTGGTCCCTGAAGCATCTGTGAAGACAACGAAATAGCCTGTACCAGAAGGTAAAGATAAGATCGGTGCTGTCGTCAGTCTCTGCTTCAGCTCTTGGAAGCTGTTCTCACAAGCATCTGTCCACACGAACGGTACATCCTTCCTTGTCAGCTTGGTCAAAGGTGCTGAAATTGAAGAGAAACTCTTGACAAATCTGCGGTAGTAGCCTGCTAAGCCAAGGAAACTCCGAACTTCTGTGACATTCTTCGGTCTCTCCCAGTTTACCACTGCCTCTATCTTTGCTGGATCCACTGCTAGGCCGTCTCTGGAGATGATATGTCCGAGGAAGACTACCTGCTCTTACCAGAACTCGTACTTTCTGAGCTTCGCGTATAGCTGGTTGTCGCGCAACAACTGTAGAGACGTCCTCAAATGCTGCTCGTGCTTCGAGCTGGATTCCGAAAAGGCCGGATTCCAACAAATGAGACTAGAACCTGGGACATTCCCTTTAGCCAGAGTTCTTAGTGTGCACGGCAAACTACCCAGGCCAGGGGGTTAGCCAAACTCACAATAACTTCTGGGCAATCACGCATTGCCTGCAGGGTGTTTGCTTCTCTGATCCCAGTGTGCCGAGCTGACCGCCCAGGCCAGGAGGTCGACTGAGAACATGTGTACAGTGACACTTTCCAGATTCTAATTTCTATTGTTGTGATCATATGTGGGGCCCATTGACCATCCAAATAGACTTCCATCACTGTGCCAACCACGAGTCAATGGTGTGGCTCAACCTTGACTCGTGGGGTTCACTAATTAAGGTCCAGGTTATGTAATCTAAGATGATTCGACCTTTATACGTTACCAATTATGCACATAACTTCTGAGCACCAAACACAGCATTCCTTAGCATCTGTGGTTTCACTTAAAGATCAAATTACCTGAAATAGACCTGAACTTGAAACTGGACCAATCACTTAGGTTGGACTGTTGATATCTCCCATTGATCCTTGTACTTGGAGATTCATCTCCCTCATATTATTATTTTCACTCTATTGTCCTTATTATTGCTTATACCTGTTAATTAAATGGAAAACGGAGGACCCGAACCTAGGACTAATTAGAGGTGACCCGGTAATATGATTGGGTGAACATTGACCCGTGTCTGTGGCTAGGCGGGCCCTCTTATGGCCTAAGTTTGGATGTGGATTACCCTAGACTGGAGAGGTTAGATTGCATGGGCTTGTGACCCATTATGGATGTAAATGGATCATATGTTATTGAACATGGACTTGTATCTCATATGGACTGCTATAGACCAGGCCATGTATTTGGTGGGCCTTGGTATGGATCCATTGATTGGACTTGGACCTGGATTATGATCCATAGATACTTGGACCTCTTAGGGACTTTGTTAGGACCTTGTTCACGCAAGGCAAAGCCTAGACAGACATAGACTTTTATTGTTTCCTGAGTCGGCATAGACATTCACTCAGTTGATCTAAGCTCAGCCAGTTAGACTGATTGTGAGAACCCGACCCTAGATTTCTTGGTTTAGTGTGTTTTAATCATGGATTTGTTTTCTCAGTGGGTTTTTCGGTTGTTTGATCGAATTTCTGAGTTTTATTATATTTTCTTTGGTTTTGGAAGCCAATGAACCCAGACAGCGACCATAGGGTCCTATTTGTTTTGTGTGGTCATTTTGGAGAAATTCTCTTTGATTTCTAAACATTCCCATTTTAACTTCATTTGACTAATCTCGACATTCCCTACAACTTTCGTGTTCACTCCGTGCCCATCCGAAGCTCCGAAAATCGGTTTTTCCAGCCCTGGGGGCAAAATCAGTCTTTTCACATTGAATCTGGACCCAAATTTCGAGATCTCAGAACCTTGCCAAATATATACTTTTTGGAAACTAGATATTATGAGAAACATTTCCTTCTTCTTGGTCGATCGCATCCAAGGCCCATAAATCGATGTCTTAACACTTGAATCCATTATTTTGATCCCTTTGACCAAACAGTTGACTTTTTCTGTGGACCCCGGAAGTTTGTCAATATTAACCTTGTTGGAAAGATAATTTTATTTCGGACACTTTTCATGTTTTAAGTTTCTTGATCCGATGTATAGAAAGTCTCCTAATCTCCATTTGCAAGTTTTAAGTGTTTTTAGTGTGGTGGGGCCCACACCCACCCATTATAAAAGTTCCCCTCTCCTCTCTTCTCCCTCATCCGTTGCAGCCCAAAGGGGGGAGCTCTACAACTGAGCTTCCCTCCCTTTTCTTCTTGTTTTCTCCTCCCCATTCATGGAGGAAATCATTGTTATTTGGAGAGCCAACTATGCCATCTTCTTCCCCTTCATCTCCTCTCTTGTTTGACACCATTTTTGAAGAAAACCAAGCTTTTCAAGATTTCCATTGAGCTATCCTTATCTATTTGAAGGTCTTCCATGTAAGTGATTCTCTCCATCTCCTAGATTTGTGTTTTCCTAGCCCATGAGACTCTCCATCTCCACTATTGAAAGCTTTCTCTTTGTATTTCTTGGTTTGCCCATTTTAGGGTTGTAATGGGTGTCTTTTGCGGTTTTTGTGTAGATTTGTGATTTTGGCTTAAGAAGTGATTAGAAGCTTGATTTGCATTAGCTTCGACCCAAGGCAAGTGGATGAAATGATTTAATTGTGCCTTTCAAACATCATATCTTATGATTTTGACTTGTCACGAAAGTATTGGAAAGTGTATTTAGCTTTTGCTAACCTGTATATGACCGACCTGATATGAGTGTGTATTTGTGCCTATGAGCACCCCGTTCCATTACTATGCATTTGATTTGATTTCTCGTATTTGACCTATGAGTCGGCACCACTGAGCTTGGACGACCTCGTCGGTTTGATCCACCGACTTGGAGATCCTTCCCCTCCCAATAGCCAGCTGCAGTCTGGAGCCCGCAGAGTTTTTACCCGGTTCGCTACCGTGGTCCCGCAGAGTATATATATGTATATTATAGTATCTTATCGTTGCTCCTCCTCACCTTGTGTGACTGAGGTCAATGATCCCATAGGGTATGTGCTCTCTTCACTTTAATGAGAGAGGATCTAGCTTTGTGTGGTTGCCATCTTGACAGTTCCCGATCCTTGATACCCTTACTGTTTTAAATATACATGCTTCATACATACTTTAAATGAAATACCGATTTGTTAAATGTTAATGCTTTGTACTTGTTTTAAATGAATCCCCGATTTGTAAATGTTCATACTTTGTACATGTTTTAAATAAATTATCGATTTGTCAAATATCCATGTTTTACACCCGTTTCAAATAAATACATGTTTTGCTAAATATTCATGTTTTATACATGCTTTAAATGAATACATGTCTTGTCAAAGATTCATGTTTTATACCCGTTTTATATGAATTCAGAATTTTGTCAAATACCATGATTTATCATATGTTTTATTTTTCAGCACTTATATTATCTTTTCACCCACCTGCCAGACCGTCGTGTCTGACCTACTACTTTGGTACTCAGGTTCAGATATCTAGCCCGATCAGAGTGTATGTGTTGGCTATGGAGCCATGAGCTTGCAGGTTGTTTTGTCGGCTATGTCGTGTAGACATTGAGCTTGACATCGGAGCTACGTCACATATGGGGTAGAGATTATTAGCTTGTTTTTGTATGGCTTTGATTAGCCCGTTTATTGGGATTGTAATTAATGCACATTGTTATTGTAACTTGGATATATATGGGAATATAATATTCAGATACTATCGGCTCTGTATTGTGTTATGGTTTGTTCCAGTCTGAAATATTCATTGTTAAGATAATTATATGCATGGGTTGAGTGCGACACGGAATCCGATGGCCACGGACTTCGGGTCGCAACGCCACGAAAGCTTCCGGAAAAATATTCAGGATGTGTTGGAAGGTGTTATCCTCACACACGCGGATCTTGGGAGAATATAATCATCACTAAACTCCCAACAATAATTTTTCACGGCCCCTCGGGTTTGGGGTCGTGACAGATTGGTATCAGAGCGGGCAGGTTTCTAGGAAATAAAACACTCTAGGAACCTTAAGACGTGTGGTGAGGAATCGTTAGATTTGTGATCTTGTTTTGACTAGATGTCGTTTTGTCGGATTCGGATTTTTTTTTTCTTCTAGTGGGGGAGACTCTCCTTGTCTCTTCCCTTTTGATATTGCTAGGGAATTTGGGGGACCAAATTCTTTTCTAGTGGGGGAGGATTTAATGTCCCCGCACCCACATTCAGTGCTTTTTCATTGTTTTCGCGCCAGAGAGTCAGAGTTTTGTGATATTAGCATGTGGTTCTCGAAGGATTTGGCAAAGTTTTAGCTCTTTCGGCGTCACAGATTTTAGCAGCAAGAGAAGAATTGTATAGTTGTTAGTCAACAAGAGGCATGAGCAACACTTCAAGACTATTTACAGTTGCTTGAGGACCATTATGTGGCAAGCCAAGGCAGGTAAGTACAAATGTTTGGGTTGAACTTGAGCTCTTTTCCTAAGTCAAGAGACTCCAGAGACCAGACAAATGGTGGATTCCAGGAAGGTTGAGGTGACTTTCAGTTGATAGAGCTTCGAGTGGATGCCAAAAGTTAGAGATTTCTCGCGTATTGGTGAACTTGTGACAGAGAATTGTTCGAGAAGGTTCAGCAATTGCGACTATGGTGATGAAGTCGACTCAGCAAAGTGCGTCAGTGCATGGTTAAAAGCATAGGAATTCAATTTTCAGCAGTAGTAGAGAGAGTTGTATGCAGAGTTGATTGTTACCTGGTCACATGATAGAGTAGATTTTATGGATTTTACCGACTTGTAGAGCATCAGTTTGGACAGAGTACAGATACGAGATGAAGAATCATAACCTATGGACAAGGTCAGTTGAAAGATCCAGAAAAGAAGGGCACATGTGCAAGACTTGAGGATGGTGAACCTGAAACAGAGGCAGAAGATTGAGCAACCAAGGTTTGATTGAAACAATTGTGATATTTAAATGCAGAATTGTAACCGTTTTAGTGTGATGAGTAGTAGACAAACATGTATAGTCGAGGACTGGTCATCGTGCAAAGGACCAATGGCAACCGGAAGAAAGAGTCAGAGTAACAAAAAATTTTGGATATTTTGGAGCCTGGGTAGAAGACCGGAAGACAGAGATAGATTTCGACAGAAGCACACCCTATGAAGTTGGGACATGTGGAGTAGCATGACAGTTAGAGTGTTAACAGGTTTGGTCAAAGATGGAAACCTACAAAATTGTGAACCTTGTGATTTCAACAAACAGACGGAGACAACAGAAGTGTACCGAGGACTGGAGGACATTACCTGAAGTAAGACAATCTGGTAGTACTCGGCGTCACCAATTTTCTGAAGCCAAGAGTAGACAGAAGAATGAGACAATATTCCGAAGAATTAGTAAAAACATGTAATGGAGTTCCAGGACTGACAGAGACAGGGTGATAGTACATCAGGATGAGTCAGAACTTCCATTCTCTTGGACCGACATTGATGGACAAGAGTAACAGATTCAAGATCGTATAAGAACGTCTGAAGGGTGTTAGAGGTTTGATAGAAGAATTCTTCGAATATTGATTGTATCAGAGAAGCAAGTTACCAAGTGGAGTTTGGACAGTTTGAGATCTTTAACAAAAATCAGAGAGTTTGACTGGGGATAGTGCAGTTATACAGGAGCAGTGCAGATCATCAATGTATAGAGACTATTTTCAGTTGGTAAAACTCGAAAGAGATGTTCAGAGTTAGAGATTTCTAGAATTTGATGAGTTTTGTCAGAGAATTATTTTGGGATTTTCAACAAGTGCAGCTATGTGGAAGAGTTGTCTGCAGAAAGGACCTCTACTTGATCGCCCGATAACGAAGATTTTCGTTGACCTTATCGACATGAGGAATTTCGGATCTCAATGCATAGATATGAGGAGCAAGAAATCAGTTATTTTGGATTTTAGTTTGAGAAGGCAGATCTAGCAGGATAGTTATAAGAGTGTGTGCAGAGCTTTAAATGCTAAAGAATGGTGAAGGGACAAGCATGTTAGCGTCAGAGACCAATTGATGTTCAGACGATTAAGAGCACCGAGCAGAAAGAGATACAGCTAGCAAGAGTTCACCTTGAAGATTGTGCAGTGGATATGAGATCCTAGCTTTGACAGTTACGATGAAGCCGACAGAATGGTTCCAAGAATTTTCAATATCAAGGTGTTTAGAAGAAAGAGACTTGGTTGAATTTAGAAGGAGTCAAAGTTAGCAAATTTCATGAGCAGTCATATTGGCAGGGTAGTGACAGATTCGAGCCAGTGGAAGAATGTTTGACGACTGTTGATAGTTGACCGAAGAGTTCTACAGCAAGGATGACTCAGCGAGTTCAGATGTTCTCGAGATGACCGTTTTAGCATTTTGATTTGTGGTTTTGTTTTTGAGGTGCGGGATTAATGTCCCCACTTGTTTTTGGATTTGTTTAGTCATTTGGAGGACCAAATGTTCTAAGTGGGGGAGGATGTGAGAACCCAACCCCAGATTTCCTGGTTTAGCATGTTTTAATCATGGATTTGTTTTCTCAGTGGGTTTACCGGTTGTTTGATCGAATTTCTGAGTTTTATTATATTTTCTTTGGTTTTGGAAGCCAGTGAACCTAGACAGTGACCATAGGGTCCTATTTATTTTGTGTGGTCATTTTGGAGAGATTCTCTTTGATTTCTAAAAATTCTCATTTTAGCTTCGTTTGACTAATCTCGCCATTCCCTACAACTTTCGTGTTCACTCCGTGCCCATCCGAAGCTCCGAAAATCAGTTTTTCCAGCCCTAGGAGCAAAATCAGTCTTTTCACATTGAATCTGGACCCAAATTTCGAGATCTCAGAACCTTGCCAAATATATACTTTTTGGAAACTAGATTTTATGAGAAACATTTCCTTTTTCTTGGTCGATCGCATCCGAGGCCCATAAATCCATGTCTTAACACTTGAATCCATTATTTTGATCCCTTTGACCAAACAGTTGACTTTTTCTGTGGACCCCGGAAGTATGTCAATATTAACCTTGTTGGAAAGATAATTTTATTTCGGACAATTTTCATGTTTTAAGTTTCTTGATCCGATGTCTAGAAAGTCTCCTAATCTCGATTTGCAAGTTTTAAGTGTTTTTAGTGTGGTGGGGCCCACACCCACCCATAATAAAAGTACCCCTCTCCTCTCTTCTCCCTCATCCGTTGCAGCCCAAAGGGGAGAGCTCTGCAACTGAGCTTCCCTCCCTTTTCTTCTTGTTTTCTCCTCCCCATTCATGGAGGAAATCATTGCTATTTGGAGAGCCATTTATGCCATCTTCTTCCCCTTCATCTCCTCTCTTGTTTGACCCCATTTTTGAAGAAAACCAAGCTTTTCAAGATTTCCATTGAGCTAGCCTTGTCTATTTGAAGGTCTTCCATGTAAGTGATTCTCTCCATCTCCTAGATTTGTATTTTCCTAGCCCATGAGACTCTCCATCTCCACTATTGAAAGCTTTCTCTTTGTATTTCTTGGTTTGCCCATTTTAGGGTTGTAATGGGTGTATTTTGGGATTTTTGTGTAGATTTGTGATTTTGGGTTAAGAAGTGATTAGAAGCTTGATTTGCATTAGCTTGGACCCAAGGCAAGTGGATGAAATGATTTATTTTCATTAATCATGTTTTTATGCAAATGCTTAGCTTTTATTAATGATTTTCATTACTTAAGCTTCACTTCATGACATGCTTTTATTGAGATTTGAAATACATTCATTAATGTATCTTCCTAGCATATTGCTTTCTTTAAAATGATATCTTGATTGTATTAAGTTTTGACTCGTTTCAAGTAATGGATTTCTTTGGTTAAATGTGAATGGGATGAAGAGCTTGGATCCATTTTTATGGATGATTTGATGAGTTGGGGAGGTCAAGAAAGGGCCCAAATATTCATGGAGTTGTGTTTGGAAGAAGGGGAAAGAAAGGAAATGGATAGGGATTGGACAAAAGAGGGATCCAACCAATTAGGCTGAAATTCGCCGCTGCCCGATCGATCAGACTGTAAATAACTGAGAGCATTTCAGGACCGATCGATCGGCCAATGAGTCCGATCGATCGGACTGAAATGAGAAGAGCTGCAAAAAGGGGATTGTTGGACCGTCCTCCAGACTCACTTCAAGCCCATATTCAAGTCCAATTCAGCCCTATCCCTTTTCTTCTTATTTGAAGCCATTGGACTTGTAATGATGTAGAGAAGCCCATGAAAGATTTGGGTAAATTGTGATGTGTTGTAGTGGGGAGGTATTGTTTGGAGCCCCAATGCTATGTAAGGACTTGTAAGGCATTGTATGAAGTCCGGAGGAAGGAGAAACCTCATCATGGAGACTCGGTGAGGATTTCTAGATTTGTCAATGTATGCAAGGTCCCGGAATGTTTTTAATTCTTAAAGAGTACCAAATGTTTATCAAACCTAACATACGGAACCCTATGCACATTGATTCAAATCTTGGACCTTCAATTCTTAACTAGGAGAATATTGGAAATCCATTCATGTTCATCTTGACCCGATTTTTAATTGTGCCTTTCAAACATCATATCTTATGATTTTGACTTGTCCCGAAAGTATTGGAAAGTGTATTTAGCTTTTGCTAACCTGTATATGACCGACCTGATATGAGAGTGTATTTGTGCCTATGAGCACTGTAAGATCCCGACCCCCGGTTCTTTTGTTTAGTATGGTTTTAATCATGGTTTAGCTTTTAAACGAGATTTGAGTTGGTTTGACCTTGTGTCACGTCCCCCGAACCCGATTAAAGAAATAACCGGATCCGGAGAGTGAATTTTTGGACTATTTGAAAATTTTGTCCTTTGGGCCCACGGATCGTAGTCCGCGGTGAGGATTTAATATTTCAAACCTCAAACCTCATGTAGTATAATTGTATAATACAAATAGAGTCCAAACAACTCTAGACATATAGAATCTCAAGCAATGATTAATAATCTCTCATTAATTTAAAGTTTGCAAGAAAAGTAAACAAACTAGAAGTTAAGTTATTTATTACATTGGCCATCCCAGAAATAAGGCCAATAAAGAACAAGTCAATGAAAGTAACAAAAGGTCCAACGAGAGAATCAATAAAAGAATATAATCGATATGAAACCCAATGTATCTCTCTCGTGCCCGGAAGTGATGACGCTACTCTACGTCATCGGCACGCCACTCTCGTGCCTCCTCTGCTGGTTGGAGATCCTCTGGGATCTCCTCACCTGCCTGCTCCTCGTAGTAGTACTCACCTGATGTGTCTGCACACCAAGGAACATAGTCAACGACATGTTGAGCAATAGATAGGCAATGCATAATAAACATGACATGCATCAAGTGTAGAATAATGACAAGTATAAGATCATAAGAATACAAGAACATGAAGCTAGGCATAAAGCGAGATTAATTTATAGAAACAATAACAGGAATCCTAGCAATCTAACAATAACCACTATCATGCAAATGCTAACAAGACAAGCAAGAGGGAGACTCCGAGGATGTCCTATGCCACCTCCCGGGGTACCAGTAACAATCCCCTTGGACTACTGATACCATAGTCCGGCTCCAGTGGGATCCTAGCTCCCTGTCCTGGGAATAGCAGCACGGTCCTAGCCCGCTCCCAGCTATTCAACGCCATGGACGCCGTCCTACGCCGACTGCCCACCCCGACAACCGGAGTAACCGATTCGTCATTAAATCCCAAACTGCAGATGGCCATGATATGCAAACAATAATAAAGTGGTTTTGACTCAAGAACAGACAAGACAAGCAAGTCTGGCTAGTTCCAAGCATAAGACAAGTTCTTAGGGATTATCTCTTCTAGATCAATACAAGACAAGCCACGTGATAATCCCCTTCATACTAGCCAGTCATGTTCATCAAAACAAGACACGGGTTCCTATGGTACACTCTAAGTCAAGTCCAAGTCCTATATTATACAAGAATTTATGTTTCATAATTGATTAAGTGTTTTATGTCAAGAGAGTGTACAAGGAAAATTGTAACAAAGGATACGAGTCAAAGTCAAGGGGAAATTACAATCCAATCCTAGGCAAGTGGTGTCATTCCTGTATTCCCCGTATTCTAACAGAGTACACGTGGAAATTGGATCAATGATGCTTTTAGGATAATTCCTTGGTGTACAATCATGTTGAGTATCATTAAATTCAACTCCATGTGCATTCGGTTACATCACGTGTAATACACGAATACCTAGACAACCCATCGAATTCACACCAAGCCACGTGATTCGATTTCAATCCCTTTTATGGTCATGTGATAATAGGTTGATGGTTTCCAGCATCTAAGTCCCAAATTCTAGGTTACAGGTCTCATTTCCAATAAAACATGAGCTGAATTAATAATCCAAGTATTTACATCACTTCCCGACCTCTGATTGTGATGAAACTAGAACCATTGGATTCTACGTTTCAAGAGCTTTCCAACGGTATATTATATGTAGAAATCCAATGGGCGGATTAAAAGTTATGAGCATTCCAAAATGGTAATTTCGGCTGAATGTGGGTTGACCGACCCGAACCGACAAGTGAACCGACAGTTCATATTTTGCTCTCTGTTTTTGGAACCGAGAACAGTGTCGGTTGACCGACGCCAAGGTGTAGGCTGACCGACCCGAACCGACAAGTGAACCGACAGTTCAACAAGTCAAATATGGCTCTCTGTTTTTGGAACCGACGTGGCTCTCGGCTGACCCACACCATGCTGTCGGTTGACCGACACTGAACCGACGAGTGAACCGACAGTACGGAACTCGTACGGGTTCAGGCCATTTCTGGTCTCCTTCTTCTCCATTTCATTTTCTCCATTCCCCAAACCTTTCCAAGGCTTAAACCTGCATCAAATAGAGCCTCCTGCTCTCCCAACATTCATTCCATTCAATCCCATCACCACATTCTCACCATTTACAATTCAAAACAAATTAGATTTATCAATTATTCAATCTATCCATTTCATTCACAATTCTAACCTAACATGTAATTTCCATATCAATATTAACAAGGCTTGGAATTAATGGGAAATCTATCATGAAACCATTGCAATCAATAAAGGAACAAACACACATGCTATATTATGCATTGTAAATCTACTTGCCTCAACCCAAAGTGAAGATTGGAATTGGGTGAAATTCGAGGAGAAGCCTTTCTACTCCGAAATCCCCGATCTAACCCGATACAACGCAAACAAAGAAGCCAAGAAGAAGATAGGAAGGAAAAGAATTAAGATCGGACTTAATCTAACCAAAGAAATGATAAAGTGAAAATAAGAGATTGTGAGGAGTCTTACCAAAATGATACCGGAAGCAAGAGGGAATCGAGGGGAAGACGATTAACGGATCGGATCTCCGAATGGGGTCTTCTAGGGCTGAGATCTGGCTTGACAAAGGAAGAAGAAGAAAAGAGAGGCTGCTGGTTTACTTTGTTGCAGAGAACGAATGAAAAGTTAGGGTTAGCTTTCGTTTAAGAAGATGATTAAGGAAAAAGAAGACCAAATTGCCCTTTTTAGTGGGTCCGGTGAAGGATGGACCACTTGAAGGGTTTCTGATCGTCGGATCGCGACGAGTCAAGAGACAAAAATGATCAGAACGACGAGACCTTTCCAACGAACCCAAAAATCACGGCGTTTGGAATATTTCGGAAAAACACTCAATTTCCTTAAATTACAAACTACACCCCTGCTATGATCAAACGAACTCGGAATCGAACGAAACTTCGTAGATACTATTCTAATGCTAAAAGAAACTCGCTCATGATCTAAACCCACTTAAATATCTAAAAATACAATTAATTATAATAATAATAAATTAAATGGGTCAACGATCCGGGTTTTGGGCCCAACTGACCCAGTAAGGTCACGGACCTTACAACTCTCACAAATAAAAAGAACATTTGGTCCCCCAAATGCCTAAACATACCTCATCTGGAAAAAGATAGGGGTACGTCTTCAGAATCTGATCCTTCAGCTCCCACGTTGCTTCTTCTGGACTGTGATTCTCCCACTGTACCTTGACCCACTGAATGGTCTTGGTACGCAACACTACCTCCTTCGTGTCGATGATCTGCGCTGGACGCTCCACATAGGTGACATCCGCCTGAAGCTGAAGTGGCTCGTGCTGCAACACGTGGGTGGGATCTGGAATATATTTCCGCAGCATTGAGACATGAAATACGTCGTGCACACCCGCTAACTCTAGCGGTAGCATCAAACGATAAGCCACGTCTCCAATCTTGCTCTTAATCTCAAACGGTCCCACAAACCTCTTGGCAAGCTTCCCTTTCTGTCCAAATCTGACAACACCTCTCATCGGAGACACTTTCAGGAAAACCATATCTCCTACTTGGAATTCTAAAGGTCTCCGCCTCTTGTCTGCATAGCTCTTCTGACGATCTCGTGACTCCTTCATTCTCATCTGGACAACTCTGACCTTCTCACTGGAATCAGCAATCTCTGAGGGGCCATGAAAACTTCGAACTCCAACTTCCTCCCAACATGCTGGGGTCCTGCATCTCCTTCCATACAATGCCTCAAATGGTGCCATACCAATACTTGAATGATAACTGTTATTGTAGGCAAACTCACATAGAGGCAAACTCTCATCCCAACTCTCCTTGAAATCCAAAACACATGCTCGGAGGAGATCTTCCAATGTCTGGATTGTACGTTCTGACTGTCCATCTGTCTGAGGGTGGTAAGCTGTGCTGAACTTCAACTGAGTACCCATGGATGACTGAAAAGTAGACCAAAACCGAGAGACAAACTTAGTATCTCGATCGGACACTATGGACTTAGGCACTCCATGTAACTTGACTATATTGTCCCTTTACATCTTAGTCATCTTGTCCATAAATTGACCAGTCTTAAATGGCAAGAAATGGGCTGATTTAGTCAATCTATCCACAATCACCCAAATAGCATCATTGCCTTTCTTGGTATTTGGCAACCCTGACACGAAATCCATGGTATTATTCTCCCATTTCCACTGTGGAATCTCCAACGGGTGAAGTAAACCAGGAGGCTTCTTATGCTCTGCCTTAATTTGCTGACAAGTCATACACCTGGAGACAAATTCTGCAATCTCTTTCTTCATTTTCACCCACCAATAGTGATTCCTCAAATTCTGATACATCTTGGTACTCCCTAGGTGAATAGAGTATCTGGTGTGGTGCGCATCTGTCATCAATTCTGACTTGATGTCTTGAACATCTGGCACACACAACCTATCCTTACTAGTACAAAACTCCTTCTATCAATCTGAACTCTGGCTTGTCATCCACATGCTCGATGATTCTCTGCAACTCTGGATCATCCTTCTGGCATTCCTTGATCCTGTTAACTATTTCTGGCTCCCAAACTCCCATAGTAGCAACTAGGACCTTCTCATTGACTGGCCAGACTTCCACATCCATGTCTCTGAATTGCTCCATCCATCTCCATTCAGGCATTATACATCCACTGAATGCTGCCTTTCTACTGAGAGCATCTGCTACCACATTCACTCTTCCAGGATGGTACTTGATCGGAAAATCATAATCCTTTATGTACTCCATCCATCTCCTCTGCCTGTTATTCAGATCACCCTGTGTAAACAGATATTGCAGACTCTTGTGATCTGTATGCACCTCAAATCTCTCCCCATACAAATAGTGCCTCCACAACTTCAATGCAAACACCACTGCTGCTAACTCCAAGTCATGTGTGGCATGCTTCTTCTCATGATCTTTCAATTGTCTCGATCCATAGGCTATCACCTTATCATGCTGCATGAGAACACATCCCAAACCTACTCCTGATGCATCTGTGAAAATCACAAATCCTCCACTTCCAGCAGGTAAAGCAAGTATAGGTGCTGTAGTCAATTTGGTCTTTAGCTCTTGGAAACTCTTTTCACACCCCTCCGTCCACACAAATGGAATATCCTTCCTTGTCAACTTAGTCAACGGGGATGCTATGGTAGCGAATCCTTTCACAAACCTTCTGTAGTAACCTGCAAGTCCAAGGAAACTACGAATCTCCGCTACATTTCTCGGGCTACTCCAATTGACAACTGCTGAAATCTTCTTGGGATCCACTGTTAATCCTTCCTTAGAGATAATGTGGCCCAAAAATGCCACTTGCTCCAACCAAAACTCACATTTGCTCAACTTAGCATACAGTTGGTTATCCCTCAAAAGCTGCAAAGATGTTCTCAATTGATGCTCATGTTCCTCCTTAGTCTTTGAGTACACCAAAACATCATCAATAAAGACAACTACAAATTGATCCAAGAAAGGAGCAAATGCCTTATTCATCAATGCCATAAAAACTGCTGGAGCATTCGTCAATCCAAAAGGCATCACAAGAAACTCAAAATGTCCATATCTCGTCCGGAATGCAGTCTTAGGAACATCTTCCTTTCTGACTCGCAACTGATGATAACCGGAACGCAGATCTATCTTTGAAAAGAATTGAGCTCCCTGTAATTGATCGAAGAGCTCATCGATCCTCGGTAACGGGTACTTGTTCTTAACAGTCATCTGATTCAACTGTCTGTAATCTATGCACATCCTCATAGTCTCGTCCTTCTTCTTCACGAAAATCACCGGAGCTCCCCACGCTGAAACACTGGGCCTGATAAAACCCTTATCCAACAGATCTCCAATCTGAGTTTTTAACTCTTTCAATTCCGCTGGTGCCATCCTATAAGGGGCCTTTGAAATAGGTGCTGTCCCTGACTGCAATTCAATCGTGAAATCCAACTCACGAACAGGTGGCAATCCAGGAATCTCCTCCGGAAACACATCCGGGAATTCTCGCACCACTGGAATCTCATCAACCGACTTGGACTCCTTATCTTCCGCAATAAATGCGATAAAACCTTCGCAACCGCTCCTCATCAATCGCTCTGCCTTTAATGCAGAAATCATCCGAGTGGAGATGGGCTTTTCAGCTCCAATAAACTCCACACTACGGTCTGCACTCTGCAACTTCACAGTCTTGTTAAAACAATCTAACACTGCTCGGTTCTTGGCTAACCAATCCATACCAAGTATCACATCAAACTCCGCCATCGGTAAGATGATCAAACTGACGGTCAGCTTAACTTCCCCAATCTGAATACTACACCTAGGGTAGATGACATTATTGCAAGATATTCAAGGTTAGTTCCAATATGCCCCCAAGCTAACATCACAATGCTAGAAACAAAACTAAAAGATCAACCTACTGACTAACGAAATCCTCACACGCGTCCTATGGTTTCTACAATTTTTACCATGAGAAACCAACCACTGCTCTGATACCAATCTGTCACGTCCCCCGAACCCGATTAAAGAAATAACCGGATCCGGAGAGTGAATTTTTGGACTATTTAAAAATTTTGTCCTTTGGGCCCACGGATCGTAGTCCGCGGTGAGGATTTAATATTTCAAACCTCAAACCTCATGTAGTATAATTGTATAATACAAATAGAGTCCAAACAACTCTAGACATATAGAATCTCAAGCAATGATTAATAATCTCTCATTAATTTAAAGTTTGCAAGAAAAGTAAACAAACTAGAAGTTAAGTTATTTATTACATTGGCCATCCCAGAAATAAGGCCAATAAAGAACAAGTCAATGAAAGTAACAAAAGGTCCAACGAGAGAATCAATAAAAGAATATAATCGATATGAAACCCAATGTATCTCTCTCGTGCCCGGAAGTGATGACGCTACTCTACGTCATCGGCACGCCACTCTCGTGCCTCCTCTGCTGGTTGGAGATCCTCTGGGATCTCCTCACCTGCCTGCTCCTCGTAGTAGTACTCACCTGATGTGTCTGCACACCAAGGAACATAGTCAACGACATGTTGAGCAATAGATAGGCAATGCATAATAAACATGACATGCATCAAGTGTAGAATAATGACAAGTATAAGATCATAAGAATACAAGAACATGAAGCTAGGCATAAAGCGAGATTAATTTATAGAAACAATAACAGGAATCCTAGCAATCTAACAATAACCACTATCATGCAAATGCTAACAAGACAAGCAAGAGGGAGACTCTGAGGATGTCCTATGCCACCTCCCGGGGTACCAGTAACAATCCCCTTGGACTACTGATACCATAGTCCGGCTCCAGTGGGATCCTAGCTCCCTGTCCTGGGAATAGCAGCACGGTCCTAGCCCGCTCCCAGCTATTCAACGCCATGGACGCCGTCCTACGCCGACTGCCCACCCCGACAACCGGAGTAACCGATTCGTCATTAAATCCCAAACTGCAGATGGCCATGATATGCAAACAATAATAAAGTGGTTTTGACTCAAGAACAGACAAGACAAGCAAGTCTGGCTAGTTCCAAGCATAAGACAAGTTCTTAGGGATTATCTCTTCTAGATCAATACAAGACAAGCCACGTGATAATCCCCTTCATACTAGCCAGTCATGTTCATCAAAACAAGACACGGGTTCCTATGGTACACTCTAAGTCAAGTCCAAGTCCTATATTATACAAGAATTTATGTTTCATAATTGATTAAGTGTTTTATGTCAAGAGAGTGTACAAGGAAAATTGTAACAAAGGATACGAGTCAAAGCCAAGGGGAAATTACAATCCAATCCTAGGCAAGTGGTGTCATTCCTGTATTCCCCGTATTCTAACAGAGTACACGTGGAAATTGGATCAATGATGCTTTTAGGATAATTCCTTGGTGTACAATCATGTTGAGTATCATTAAATTCAACTCCATGTGCATTCGGTTACATCACGTGTAATACACGAATACCTAGACAACCCATCGAATTCACACCAAGCCACGTGATTCGATTTCAATCCCTTTTATGGTCATGTGATAATAGGTTGATGGTTTCCAGCATCTAAGTCCCAAATTCTAGGTTACAGGTCTCATTTCCAATAAAACATGAGCTGAATTAATAATCCAAGTATTTACATCACTTCCCGACCTCTGATTGTGATGAAACTAAAACCATTGGATTCTACGTTTCAAGAGCTTTCCAACGGTATATTATATGTAGAAATCCAACGGGCGGATTAAAAGTTATGAGCATTCCAAAATGGTAATTTCGGCTGAATGTGGGTTGACCGACCCGAACCGACAAGTGAACCGACAGTTCATATTTTGCTCTCTGTTTTTGGAACCGAGAACAGTGTCGGTTGACCGACGCCAAGGTGTAGGCTGACCGACCCGAACCGACAAGTGAACCGACAGTTCAACAAGTCAAATATGGCTCTCTGTTTTTGGAACCGACGTGGCTCTCGGCTGACCCACACCATGCTGTCGGTTGACCGACACTGAACCGACGAGTGAACCGACAGTACGGAACTCGTACGGGTTCAGGCCATTTCTGGTCTCCTTCTTCCCCATTTCATTTTCTCCATTCCCCAAACCTTTCCAAGGCTTAAACCTGCATCAAATAGAGCCTCCTGCTCTCCCAACATTCATTCCATTCAATCCCATCACCACATTCTCACCATTTACAATTCAAAACAAATTAGATTTATCAATTATTCAATCTATCCATTTCATTCACAATTCTAACCTAACATGTAATTTCCATATCAATATTAACAAGGCTTGGAATTAATGGGAAATCTATCATGAAACCATTGCAATCAATAAAGGAACAAACACACATGCTATATTATGCATTGTAAATCTACTTGCCTCAACCCAAAGTGAAGATTGGAATTGGGTGAAATTCGAGGAGAAGCCTTTCTACTCCGAAATCCCCGATCTAACCCGATACAACGCAAACTAAGAAGCCAAGAAGAAGATAGGAAGGAAAAGAATTAAGATCGGACTTAATCTAACCAAAGAAATGATAAAGTGAAAATAAGAGATTGTGAGGAGTCTTACCAAAATGATACCGAAAGCAAGAGGGAATCGAGGGGAAGACGATTAACGGATCGGATCTCCGAATGGGGTCTTCTAGGGCTGAGATCTGGCTTGACAAAGGAAGAAGAAGAAAAGAGAGGCTGCTGGTTTACTTTGTTGCAGAGAACGAATGAAAAGTTAGGGTTAGCTTTCGTTTAAGAAGATGATTAAGGAAAAAGAAGACCAAATTGCCCTTTTTAGTGGGTCCGGTGAAGGATGGACCACTTGAAGGGTTTCTGATCGTCGGATCGCGACGAGTCAAGAGACAAAAATGATCAGAACGACGAGACCTTTCCAACGAACCCAAAAATCACGGCGTTTGGAATATTTCGGAAAAACACTCAATTTCCTTAAATTACAAACTACACCCCTGCTATGATCAAACGAACTCGGAATCGAACGAAACTTCGTAGATACTATTCTAATGCTAAAAGAAACTCGCTCATGATCTAAACCCACTTAAATATCTAAAAATACAATTAATTATAATAATAATAAATTAAATGGGTCAACGGGCCGGGTTTTGGGCCCAACTGACCCAGTAAGGTCACGGACCTTACACCTTGTTTTTGAGTTTGACTAGATTTTTCCTTAGTCTTTGAGATTTTGTAGACCGTTGACTTTGGTTTGACCCGGTCCATATGATTTGTATTTTTATGAGAAATTACTTTTGATTTCTAAAAATCCTGGATTTGGTGTATTTCGACTCATTTTACGAAGTTTAACAACTTTCATGTTTTGATCATTTTGATTTGATACTCGAAAATCACGTTTTTCGAGGAGAATGGGCAAAAATGACATTTTCACTAAATCTGTCCATGAATTTTGAAAATTTCAGAAATTGGGGAAAATATACTTTTCGGAAACTAGATATTTCGCTGATCGTTTTTGTCTTCTTCGTCGTTTTCGTTCGGGGCCCGCAAATGTGAGTTTCAGCCTTGTGAAGATCGGGGCCCACAAACCCACTTTATAAGAAGGGAACCCCTCTTCTTCTCCTCCATTTCGTTTCCAGCAAGGGTTTGGAGCTTGGCTCTTTCCCTCTCATCCAGCCACTCTCTCTCTCTTCTGAATCACCCATCTCATGGAGATTTCATGGAGGAATGATCTCCTAAAGTTCTTCTCCTCCCTCTTGGCTTTCCAAAGACCCTATTTTCAAGGATTTTGAGCTAGGAGAGATCCCTCATCCAAGCTTCTCTTCTTCGTTTGGGCTTTTCAAGGTTTGCAATGGCTTTTCAAACTTTAGATCTTGGTTCTCCTCTTCATTTTGAGTGTTTTCATCTGTTATGCAATGGGTTTTCATGGAGTTTGGAAAATGATTGGTTTTCTAGGGTTCCTTTTGAGCTATTTTGGGGGTTTTGTAATTTTGGAGCTTGAGGCCATAAGAGGACCTTCATGGAGTGTTTTTGCATCTTCTCTTGACCAAGGCAAGTGAATTTTACAATTAATATGATGTTTTCATGTTTCTTGTTTGGTTTCATGGTTTTCTCTCATTATGTTCTAATCCTTTGATTTATGGATTTACTTTGAATCAATGAAGTAATGTTATATTGGTTTTCACTCATGTTGTTGTTCTACAAGGAGTTGGAAGTTTGGTTTCCACTATGGTCACTTAGAAAAATTTGTTTTCCTTGTGTTAAGTTTGGTGTTCAAAGAAAGGGAGGAAAAGGATTTGATTTAGAGTAATTGGACTGATTGTTAATGAGGATTTGTTGACTTGTGGAGGTCAAGAAATGGCTAAGTTATTGTGAAAACTTGTATGGAAGGAAGAGGGAACAAAACAAACCAGAAATTTGCACATGAGAGTGCAATTCTGCACTCATCCGGACCCAGCCAGAACTGGGTCCGCTCGAGCGACCCAGTGGGCCGCTCGAGCGACCCAGGTTCTGGAAGGGGTCCGCTCGAGCGGACCCTGGGTCGCTCGAGCGGACCCAGCCCAGTTCTGGGCCCTTTTCAGGGCCTGGTTTGAGGGGAACTTTGAGGGACTTTTTGGGCCTGATTTAAGATAGTTTTGAGCCATTTTAAAACCTGATTTTTGGGTCATCTTTGGGCCTGACATTGGACTGATTTAAAAGTTTGTTTTGTGGGCCATTCAAGTTTGGTTTTTGGGTTGTTTTAAAAATTTGTTGGTGGGCCTGTTTCATAGTTAGTTTGGGTTTGTTTTAAAACTTGATTCTTGGACCATTAAAGGTTCAGTTTTGGGGCTGTTTTAAAATATGTTTGTGGGCCATTCAAGTTTAGTTTTGGGGCTGTTTTAAAACCTGTTGGTGGGCCTGTTTCATGGTCAGTTTTGGGTTGCTTTATGACTCATTTTGTGGGCCATTAAAGGTTTAGTTTGGGCTTGTTTTAAAACTTGTTCCTTGGACCCTTCAAGGATTAGTTTTGGACCGTTTTGAAACTTGTTTCGTGGGCTTGATTAAGGTTGGTTTTTGGATTGTTATTGAGGACTATTTTGGACTTGGATTAAGGCCAACTATGGGCCTATTTTAAAGAGTTTGGATTGACTTGTGATGCTTGGAAATTGGTGAAATGGGAATGATGTGAGAATGTACATATGTGAAATTATCCGGGAACCTTTCGTGTCTCAATGCGCACTTTATCATTTAAACATTATGGATTTTCATTGGCATCAAACACATTCTTTGTTTATCAATGTTTAAAGGGTAAATGTGTATGGTGATGGTCCCTTGGTAAATCATTAAGTCATTCTCCACTATCCATTCCATTTCAAGTCAGAAAATGTATTTGTATTTGTATTTGTATTCTTTGGTAAACTAATTTAAATAGCATCGGTGATTTGCCATAAAATCATGTGGTTTTCCATGTTCGAAAGGATTGTCCGTATGATTTTATACGAATCACTTTGATCTGTATTTGAACGGTTTATCATGGATATTCGTATGTTTTCTCCGATTCGATTTGAAAAGAGATTGGAGTATGTTTGTCACATTCGGGATTTCTTCGATGAGACTATTGTTTTGATAAGACTAGTATTTAAAAATAAAAACCTCGAGGCAAGACGGGGCCAGAGCTATGTGGTGCGAGCCCATGAGCCAAAGAGGCTATGATTTCGAAAATAAAACCCCGAGGCAAGACGGGGCCAGAGCTATGTGGTGAGAGCCCCTGAGCCAAAGGGATTAGTATTATGTTAGATTTGTATCGGTTTGAGTTTGAAAACTAAAGGCACCACTAGGCTTAGGTCACCTTGTCGGGCTGATCACCCGGCTTGGGATCTTTAATTTGTCCGCCAGCTGCAGCTTGGATTCTGTCTGTACCGACCATGGCAACGGTTCTATCTGTCGGTCCCATTTGTATGGCTACGGTTCTGATACTTTTGATCTGCCGGTCCCATTTGTATGGCTACGGTTCTGATCCTATTTTTAGTACCACGTTCAGTGGCTACGCTCTGTCTGCTCTTATTACTTCGGTAATAGGAGGATTTAGCTATTTGTGGTCGCCAAGGTTTTATCTGCACATTACTTTATTTTATGATTCTTGTGGGTTATACTTTTTACGCTTTGATTTGGTTAATGTTTACTATATCGACCATTTATCATATTGTCGCTATTATTCAGGATTTGAAATGTATTTCCGACTATTAAATGTTTTATTAGACTGTTATCCTTTCGAGATATTTATGTTCCAGCGACTGTTCCTTTATTTGTTGTTATATTTATGTTCGGTCTTTCGATCGCTTTAGCATGTTTTATCGCTATTATTGATTAGACTTTATATTCGGTTTTGCAATGATTTCATCAGGTTTTATATAGATTCTTTTGTTTCATATTACTTGATTATTTGCTTGCCAGACCGTCGTGTCTGACCCTTATTTGTTTGGTGCCAGATTCCACTCCTTTTTGTTTGTAGGTGTTTGATCAGAGGAGGCGGTGGGACCGCTGGTCTGACGTGAGAGGCTGCCTATTGATATCATCTAGATGTCAAGTTTGGCACCGGAGTTCGTAAAATCACTTGGGGTAGTATTCTGTCTAGTTGGATTTCTGTATGGCTTTGTAGCCTTTTCTTTGGGTTTGTAATTAAGACATCTGTTAATTGTAATTTGAACATGTGGGAATTAATTAGTCTTGTTACTACCAGCTCAGTGTGTTCTGATATATGATTTATGCCAGTCCGCTTATATGATGGCTTTATGGAATTGGTTGCGTGCGACACGGAACCCGATGGCCACGGATTCCGGGTCGTAACACCATGTGTAGCTTCCGCGAAAAATATACTCTGATTGTGTTGGGATTTGTTTATCCTCATTCACGCGGATCTTGGGAAACATAACAAAAGTTTCAAATTATTCCAAAATTTCGCACCCCGAGGTCGGATCACTGCAGGGCCCGGTTTCGGGGCGTGACAGGTTTGGTATCAGAGCCAGGTTAGTTTCTAGGAAATAAAATACTCTAGAGACATTAAGATGTGTGGTGAGGACTCGTTAGATTGTGTCGATTTGTTTTCTCGTGTCCTTGTTTCTTTGGATTTGAGTCGGATTTTCTTTCAGTTCGGTAGACTTTGCTTGTCTTTTCTTTTAGTTCGTGTTGTTAGGAGATTTGGATGACCAAATCTCCTCCTTAGTGGTGGAGAATTTGAAGTCTCCATACTCTTGTTCGGTGTCTTTTGTCTGTGCTTGTGTCGGAGACTGAGAACCTCGTGGATTCAGTATGTTGTTTTCGGAGAACATCAGCAGACTTTCAGCCTTCAGCGTCTTCAATGTGATTATTGAGAGAAGACTTGTGCGTTTGCCCGTCAGAGTTGGACTCGAGCAGTAGTTGAAGATCCCCTTTCAGATAATCAAGGATCGTCATGCAGCGTACCAAGGTAAGTAAATGTGGATTTTGGGTGAACTCAGACCACCTTTCCAAGATGAAGGACTGTAAGAGGCATATTAACTATTGATTTTATGAGGGAGAAGTGATTCTTAATTAGTAAGACTAGAAGCTAGTGCCAGAAACTCAGGGATTTCCCGGATTCGACGAGCCTTGTCATGGATTTGACTGAGAATTTTCAGGACTTGTAGCTTAGCCAGTGTAGTTTTCAGAGGCAATACCAAGTGGATGGTTAGTTGTAGTTAAGATAACTTTTGGCAGTAGAGGAAACCTTGTGGATTTCACCGACTTTTAAGGTATTGGATTAGACAACATGCAGATGCAAGGGAGTACCTCAGTGGTTTGGATGCCCATTTCATATTTAAAATGATTTTCGTGCTGTTTTCATCCTTGTTATGTTTCCTTAATGTTTATGATTTATCCGTGTAGTGTTTAAACAATGGATTTATGCTTCTTCTTTAAAGCTTATTTTGAAATAAACTATGTCATTATACTCTTTTCATAAGTCACATGATTTTGTTTTCATAAGGATTTGTGTTTCGAATTTTTGTTTAATCTTCATAAGATATTATCTTACAATGACCTTAGAATTTTGCTCTTGTTTTAATTCTCTTAAATGTTGACACTTACATTTCAAAACCTTGACGATTTCAAAATCTTGTATATGTTTGGTTGGAAATGGATTTCAATAAAATTTAATGTATGGTTATACTACATGAATTTGATTTATTTTTGAAAATCCTAATTTGAGGTTGTTGAGTATTTCAAGGATTTGTTGGGTTATGAAAATATGAATTTCAAAAGAATAATGTTATTTCATACTCGTATTTTGATAAACTTTAATTATTAAGTTCTATTTGATAATTTGGAAGTTCAATTTCTACTATGTTTTAAAATGGTGAAATTCAACTAAGTAATTGTTTTAGCCCTTATGTTTAAAATTTTAAGGTTTGTTTTGCATCGAGTGGAATGAGTTGTATTAGCCTATGGTTGGAGTTTGGAAGTGTAAGAATTGAAGGGTTGATGGATGTCAAGATGTGTACTAGTTCAGTTGGAGGCAAAGTTGGATTTATGAGAGAGTAGACATCATTCAAAACTTGAATTGAAAGTTTCCATTCTTCAGTGATTGATGCCAACTAGGCAGATCTATTTTGTTGATAACACAGTATCAGGTAAGAGATCAAGAGCAGCAAGTAGATAGAATCAGATGTGGGCAAGAATTCAGAGTACATCACAGAAAGATTAGAATTTGGAGTTTGTGATTTCAGAAAGAAGAAGGAATGACGATATTCTTGGAAGCCAGGAGTTGAATGGTACAATGTAAGTAGGTATATGGAATTTCAGAATTTTTGGGGCGACAATTTTTTCAGTGAAAACATGTCTACGATCACACCTTCATGTAAGCATCGGGAGCGCCGTGTACAACTTTGAAGGATTTAAGGCACAGAATTCCAAGTGATAGAAAGAGACAGAATTTGCAGTTCTTGGACCAACAGTGACTGATGAGATAAGTAAAAGAGTTGATTCAGTGCAGGAACGACAGATGACACCAAGGATGAGTAGAGGAATCGTTGCACACTAGTTTGGTCAGAGGAGTATGTTTTGAACAGATATGTGGAACAGTGTGAAGCCTTCAACCGAATCAGAATGTGGTCGACCGTGCATCTCAACGTTAGGTTTGATAAGAGGATCTCTCAGTCACCGAAGTCTAGCATAGGGTGTCAGTGTTTTCGTTTGTCTTTTGGGTTTTTGATTTTGATTTGGTTTAGACCATTTGGAGGACCAAATGGATTCTAAGGGGGGGAGGATGTAAGATCCCGACCCCCGGTTCTTTTGTTTAGTATGGTTTTAATCATGGTTTAGCTTTTAAACGAGATTTGAGTTGGTTTGACCTTGTTTTTGAGTTTGACTAGATTTTTCCTTAGTCTTTGAGATTTTGTAGACCGTTGACTTTGGTTTGACCCGGTCCATATGATTTGTATTTTTATGAGAAATTACTTTTGATTTCTAAAAATCCTGGATTTGGTGTATTTCGACTCATTTTACGAAGTTTAACAACTTTCATGTTTTGATCATTTTGATTTGATACTCGGAAATCACGTTTTTCGAGGAGAATGGGCAAAAATGACATTTTCACTAAATCTGTCCATGAATTTCGAAAATTTCAGAAATTGGGGAAAATATACTTTTCGGAAACTAGATATTTCGCTGATCGTTTTTGTCTTCTTCGTCGTTTTCGTTCGGGGCCTGCAAATGTGAGTTTCAGCCTTGTGAAGATCGGGGCCCACAAACCCACTTTATAAGAAGGGAACCCCTCTTCTTCTCCTCCATTTCGTTTCCAGCAAGGGTTTGGAGCTTGGCTCTTTCCCTCTCATCCAGCCACTCTCTCTCTCTTCTGAATCACCCATCTCATGGAGATTTCATGGAGGAATGATCTCCTAAAGTTCTTCTCCTCCCTCTTGGCTTTCCAAAGACCCTATTTCAAGGATTTTGAGCTAGGAGAGATCCCTCATCCAAGCTTCTCTTCTTCGTTTGGGCTTTTCAAGGTTTGCAATGGCTTTTCAAATCTTTAGATCTTGGTTCTCCTCTTCATTTTGAGTGTTTTCATCTGTTATGCAATGGGTTTTCATGGAGTTTGGAAAATGATTGGTTTTCTAGGGTTCCTTTTGAGCTATTTTGGGGGTTTTGTAATTTTGGAGCTTGAGGCCATAAGAGGACCTTCATGGAGTGTTTTTGCATCTTCTCTTGACCAAGGCAAGTGAATTTTACAATTAATATGATGTTTTCATGTTTCTTGTTTGGTTTCATGGTTTTCTCTCATTATGTTCTAATCCTTTGATTTATGGATTTACTTTGAATCAATGAAGTAATGTTATATTGGTTTTCACTCATGTTGTTGTTCTACAAGGAGTTGGAAGTTTGGTTTCCACTATGGTCACTTAGAAAAAATTTGTTTTCCTTGTGTTAAGTTTGGTGTTCAAAGAAAGGGAGGAAAAGGATTTGATTTAGAGTAATTGGACTGATTGTTAATGAGGATTTGTTGACTTGTGGAGGTCAAGAAATGGCTAAGTTATTGTGAAAACTTGTATGGAAGGAAGAGGGAACAAAACAAACCAGAAATTTGCACATGAGAGTGCAATTCTGCACTCATCCGGACCCAGCCATAACTGGGTCCGCTCGAGCGACCCAGTGGGGCCGCTCGAGCGGACCCTGGGTCGCTCGAGCGGACCCAGCCCAGTTCTGGGCCCTTTTCAGGGCCTGGTTTGAGGGGAACTTTGAGGGACTTTTTGGGCCTGATTTAAGATAGTTTTGAGCCATTTTAAAACCTGATTTTTGGGTCATCTTTGGGCCTGACATTGGACTGATTTAAAAGTTTGTTTTGTGGGCCATTCAAGTTTGGTTTTGGGTTGTTTTAAAAACTTGTTGGTGGGCCTGTTTCATAGTTAGTTTGGGTTTGTTTTAAAACTTGATTCTTGGACCATTAAAGGTTCAGTTTTGGGGCTGTTTTAAAATATGTTTGTGGGCCATTCAAGTTTAGTTTTGGGGCTGTTTTAAAACCTGTTGGTGGGCCTGTTTCATGGTCAGTTTTGGGTTGCTTTATGACTCATTTTGTGGGCCATTAAAGGTTTAGTTTGGGCTTGTTTTAAAACTTGTTCCTTGGACCCTTCAAGGATTAGTTTTGGACCGTTTTGAAACTTGTTTCGTGGGCTTGATTAAGGTTGGTTTTTGGATTGTTATTGAGGACTATTTTGGACTTGGATTAAGGCCAACTATGGGCCTATTTTAAAGAGTTTGGATTGACTTGTGATGCTTGGAAATTGGTGAAATGGGAATGATGTGAGAATGTACATATGTGAAATTATCCGGGAACCTTTCGTGTCTCAATGCGCACTTTATCATTTAAACATTATGGATTTTCATTGGCATCAAACACATTCTTTGTTTATCAATGTTTAAAGGGTAAATGTGTATGGTGATGGTCCCTTGGTAAATCATTAAGTCATTCTCCACTATCCATTCCATTTCAAGTCAGAAAATGTATTTGTATTTGTATTTGTATTCTTTGGTAAACTAATTTAAATAGCATCGGTGATTTGCCATAAAATCATGTGGTTTTCCATGTTCGAAAGGATTGTCCGTATGATTTTATACGAATCACTTTGATCTGTATTTGAACGGTTTATCATGGATATTCGTATGTTTTCTCCGATTCGATTTGAAAAGAGATTGGAGTATGTTTGTCACATTCGGGATTTCTTCGATGAGACTATTGTTTTGATAAGACTAGTATTTAAAAATAAAAACCTCGAGGCAAGACGGGGCCAGAGCTATGTGGTGCGAGCCCATGAGCCAAAGAGGCTATGATTTCAAAATAAAACCCCGAGGCAAGACGGGGCCAGAGCTATGTGGTGAGAGCCCCTGAGCCAAAGGGATTAGTATTATGTTAGATTTGTATCGGTTTGAGTTTGAAAACTAAAGGCACCACTAGGCTTAGGTCACCTTGTCGGGCTGATCACCCGGCTTGGGATCTTTAATTTGTCCGCCAGCTGCAGCTTGGATTCTGTCTGTACCGACCATGGCAACGGTTCTATCTGTCGGTCCCATTTGTATGGCTACGGTTCTGATACTTTTGATCTGCCGGTCCCATTTGTATGGCTACGGTTCTGATCCTATTTTTAGTACCACGTTCAGTGGCTACGCTCTGTCTGCTCTTATTACTTCGGTAATAGGAGGATTTAGCTATTTGTGGTCGCCAAGGTTTTATCTGCACATTACTTTATTTTATGATTCTTGTGGGTTATACTTTTTTGCTTTGATTTGGTTAATGTTTACTATATCGACCATTTATCATATTGTCGCTATTATTCAGGATTTGAAATGTATTTCCGACTATTAAATGCTTTATTAGACTGTTATCCTTTCGAGATATTTATGTTCCAGCGACTGTTCCTTTATTTGTTGTTATATTTATGTTCGGTCTTTCGATCGCTTTAGCATGTTTTATCGCTATTATTGATTAGACTTTATATTCGGTTTTGCAATGATTTCATCAGGTTTTATATAGATTCTTTTGTTTCATATTACTTGATTATTTGCTTGCCAGACCGTCGTGTCTGACCCTTATTTGTTTGGTGCCAGATTCCGCTCCTTTTTGTTTGTAGGTGTTTGATCAGAGGAGGCGGTGGGACCGCTGGTCTGACGTGAGAGGCTGCCTATTGATATCATCTAGATGTCAAGTTTGGCACCGGAGTTCGTAAAATCACTTGGGGTAGTATTCTGTCTAGTTGGATTTTCTGTATGGCTTTGTAGCCTTTTCTTTGGGTTTGTAATTAAGACATCTGTTAATTGTAATTTGAACATGTGGGAATTAATTAGTCTTGTTACTACCAGCTCAGTGTGTTCTGATATATGATTTATGCCAGTCCGCTTATATGATGGCTTTATGGAATTGGTTGCGTGCGACACGGAACCCGATGGCCACGGATTCCGGGTCGTAACACCATGTGTAGCTTCCGCGAAAAATATACTCTGATTGTGTTGGGATTTGTTTATCCTCATTCACGCGGATCTTGGGAAACATAACAAAAGTTTCAAATTATTCCAAAATTTCGCACCCCGAGGTCGGATCACTGCAGGGCCCGGTTTCGGGGCGTGACAAGCACCCCATTCCATTACTATGCATTTGATTTGATTTCTCGTATTTGACCTATGAGTCGGCACCACTGAGCTTGGACGACCTCGTCGGTTTGATCCACCGACTTGGAGATCCTTCCCCTCCCAATAGCCAGCTGCAGTCTGGAGCCCGTAGAGTTTTTACCCGGTTCGCTACCGTGGTCCCGCAGAGTATATATATGTATATTATAGTATCTTATCGTTGCTCCTCCTCACCTTGTGTGACTGAGGTCAATGATCCCATAGGGTATGTGCTCTCTTTACTTTAATGAGAGAGGATCTAGCTTTGTGTGGTTGCCATCTTGACAGTTCCCGATCCTTGATACCCTTACTGTTTTAAATATACATGCTTCATACATACTTTAAATGAAATACCGATTTGTTAAATGTTAATGCTTTGTACTTGTTTTAAATGAATCCCCGATTTGTAAATGTTCATACTTTGTACATGTTTTAAATAAATTATCGATTTGTCAAATATCCATGTTTTACACCCATTTCAAATAAATACATGTTTTGCTAAATATTCATGTTTTATACATGCTTTAAATGAATACATGTCTTGTCAAAGATTCTTGTTTTATACCCGTTTTATATGAATTCAGAATTTTGTCAAATACCATGATTTATCATATGTTTTATTTTTCAGCACTTATATTATCTTTTCACCCACCTGCCAGACCGTCGTGTCTGACCTACTACTTTGGTACTCAGGTTCAGATATCTAGCCCGATCAGAGTGTATGTGTTGGCTCTGGAGCCATGAGCTTGCAGGTTGTTTTGTCGGCTATGTCGTGTAGACATTGAGCTTGACATCGGTGCTACGTCACATATGGGGTAGAGATTATTAGCTTGTTTTTGTATGGCTTTGATTAGCCCGTTTATTAGGATTGTAATTAATGCACATTGTTATTGTAACTTGGATATATATGGGAATATAATATTCAGATACTGTCGGCTCTGTATTGTGTTATGGTTTGTTCCAGTCTGAAATATTCATTGTTAAGATAATTATATGCATGGGTTGAGTGCGACACGGAATCCGATGGCCACGGACTTCGGGTCGCAACGCCACGAAAGCTTCCGCAAAAATATTCAGGATGTGTTGGAAGGTGTTATCCTCACACACGTGGATCTTGGGAGAAATATAATCATCACTAAACTCCTAACAACAATTTTTCACGGCCCCTCGGCTTTGGGGTCGTGACACTGATCATCACTGGTAGGAGCTATTGAGAGTGTTGTGTGGCAATCATGATGAGCATTATTGGAGACGGACGGTGTGATACCGAGTCCGGTCTCAGTGTGTGTTGTTGGATGATGTTATTTGCGGGGCTAGATAATCCCCAGCACTGTGAGATTTTCCCCGCCGCGACTATGTTCAGTATGGGAGGGCCGCGACATAATATCTCGCGGTATCCAGCTTGTGTGAGTGTGCCATTTTGTGTAGGGTTATATTATGTTTATCTTGATTCTATTTGTTTATCTTGCTCAATTGCCTAGGATCTGTACCATTGCTATTCTCTTAACTTTATTACTGTCTCTACTCATTTGATGCATACATCATATATTATCAGCATACTGTGACTTGCCAGATCTTTAGATCTGACCCACTCTTGGTGCTTAGGTCTTGACCCCTAGTTCGAGGGCGAAGCGTACGCATTCGTAGAGGCGCCCGTAGTAGGTGACTACGGATGGGGACCGGCCGACCAAGAGGTCGAGCCGGAGGGTGGAGAGCAGTACCAGTGGCACGGGCTTGAGTGTCTGTTTGTTTGGGTTTTTGAGCGATATTTTGTAGTGAGTTGGGTAGTGTTTGGAAATATGTAATTAAACCTTGATTTTCTATCACTTGTCATTTTTAGGCTGGATAAGCCCGTTACACTTGGTATATCATTCATGAAACCTTATGCTTCCGCTATCTCTGTATTGCTTCCGCTATATTCCTTATGCTTCCGCAAATTAATTGTTATTATTATATTGATGAAAAAGTTTTAAATTCGACCTCACTGCGGACCTACTATCTCGAATTTTTGGGAAGTAGCGCGCCAATTTCGGTACTTTGACGGTTTTCACGGTATGCGGAATTGGGGCGTTACACGCCCGGCGGTGGGCGCCGCCCAGGCTACGTGCACGGGTGCGGGTGCGGTGACAGCGACGCCGGGCATGGGGACGGTGGCGGGCGTGGAGGCAGCAGCGCGATGCCCAGGTCGAGGCCGCGGGCGTGGGGAAGCAGCGCGACACCCGCCGCCGGGCGTCGCCGAGGTCGCGGACAGCGGGCGCGGCAGCAGGCGTCGCAGAGGTCGCGGCCGCGGGCGTGGAGGCAGCAGCGCGTGGGTGTCGCCCAGATCGCGGCCGTGTGCATGGAGGCAGCAACGCGAGTCGCCCAGATCGCGACAGCGGGTGAGGCCGCGGGCGTGGAGGCAGGTCGCGACCGCAGGCGTCGCCGCGGGTGTCGCCGAGGTCGCGGCCGCCGGCGAGGCCGCGGGCGTGGGGGCCCCGCTGTGGGCGCCGCAGCCCCGGTGTTGTGTTTTTTCCCGAGGTTACGCAGATCAATGTTTTGGGCATCGAGGGGTTTATAAACATATTTTTGGAAGGTCTGGCTCAGGTAAAGGTTTACTAGTTCCCCTTTTCTCCAGACTTTCATTTTATATGTGCTATCTCATTTCCTTTGTTCCTCTTTTTCAGGCCTCCACTGCATCCGTCTATTTGTTGTTAAGGGCCCGATCTCATAGTCAGCTGAAACAGGATAATGAGACTGTGCAAAAGGAGCTTTCTGCTGCTCAAGGAAAGATTACTGCTCTTGAAGCTGCTAAAAGGGCTTCCGAGGTTGATCTTACGGCGGCCCGCGAGAGGGCAACCAGGCTTGAGACTGAGCTCTTAGCCGTCCACGAGAGGGCGGCCAAGGCAGAGGCTGAGCTTGTGACGGCCCTTGAGAGGGCTTCGCTCAGTGAGGCTGAGCTTGTGAAGGCCCGCGAGAGGGCTTCGTTCAATGAGGCTGAGCTTGTGAAGGCCCGCGAGAGGGCTTCGCTCAA
Organism: Litsea cubeba; assembly: GCA_012931725.1. Classification (NCBI taxonomy): domain Eukaryota; kingdom Viridiplantae; phylum Streptophyta; class Magnoliopsida; order Laurales; family Lauraceae; genus Litsea; species Litsea cubeba. The sequence continues at coordinate 49,989,513 of CM022952.1, forward strand.
TGAGGCTGAGCTTGTGAAGGCCCGCGAGTGGGCTTCGCTCAATGAGGCTGAGCTTGTGAAGGCCCGCGAGAGGGCTTCGCTCAGTGAGGCTGAGCTTGCACAGACCCGTGAGAGGGTGAGGCTCAGAGAGACTGTTGTGGAGTCAGAGATGAGGGCGGCACATGAGAGAGCTTCTCAAGCTGAGGAGAGGGCTGCTCTGGCTGAGAGGGACGTAGTGAATGGCCTCGCTGATGCCTTTATTACGGCGGGGTCATCTTGTATCTGGAGCAAAATGTGCCCAACAGCGGCGTTGAGAGGAGTGAATATTTGTCAGTCTTTCTGCGGAGCAGGACCGAGTCGGTCTCTGACAGAGATTACCCTCTCTATCTTGCTTCGCTTGTTGCTTGTATCCTTCTTTTCGTCTCTGTCCCGCTCCTTCCCCTTATCCTCTGTTCTGGAGGATTCCCCTCGCTTGGCCCTTCTGTTATCCTCAGCATTCATTTACTTCTGGGCCTTTGTCAGTAACTCCGGCATGCTCTTTGGTGGGCGCTTCATTACTGAGAAGAGGAAGATCGATGAGCGGAGGCCTCCTAAGAAGGCTGTCATGGACACTTTGTCATCGGGTTCTTCGACCTGAAGTACCTCCTCGTTAAAACGAGTGAGGTAGCTCCTGAGGCTCTCGTTCTTGTCCTGCTTTATGCTGAGCAAGTGTGTGGCAGGTTTCTGGTGACGGCGCCCTACAATAAAGTGTGACACGAAAGATTTGCTCAATTCCGCAAAGGTGGTGATGGAGGCTGGGGCGAGATTGGCAAACCACTGGCGGGCAGAACCCTTCAGTGTGATTGGGAACGCCCTGCACATAATCTCATCAGGGATATCATGCAGCTGCATTTTGGTTTTGTACGTCTCCAGGTGGTCCAATGGATACTTTCTTCCATCAAAGGTCTCCATGGACTGCATCTTGAACTTCCGGGGAAGCGGGTAGTTCACCACATCGGGCTTGAACGGTGTGTCCGTTCACCCGACTAGGTGATCCACTGTCTCCGGTGCTTGCGCCCTCATGGCATTGAAGACATCACCTAGCTGATTTTGCATTTCCCTGATCTTCTCCTCCCAGCGATTGGGGGCTTCCCTGGACGGATCATGGAAATAACTCCCGTCCTCCATGCTCTGGCTTTCACTCTCCCCTTCTTGGAAATGAGGATCCTCTCCATTAGAAGAAGAGGGAGGAGGTGGAAGTCCTCCATGATTCGCTCCCCCGAGAGTTAGGGGTCCTTCAAGCTGGGCTCCACCGGGAACTCCATGAGGGACGCCCCGGGGAACTCCCTGCGGAACTCCCTAGGCGCCCTGGGGAACTCCCTGGGCGCCGCCCTGAGGATGGGTGCCCAGATGGGGAGCTCCCCGGCGGGGAGCTCTTGGAAGTCCCTGGCGCGATGCTCCTTGTGGTACTCCTCTAAATTGTGCTCCTCCTTGCCCTGCCAGCATGAGTTGTATGATTTGTTGGTTTTGGGTCATCAACTGCTGCATGGTCTCCAACGTCTGTTGAGGAGTGGGAGCAGGAGCATTCAGGGTAGGATTGATCGGTGGAGGGTCACCCTCGCCCTCTCGCTGGGGGTTATCCTCCGGTCATCTTGCTGATCTTCTGGTGATCACTATAATTTCTGAAGAAGATGTGTGAAGTGAGAACTTTAGCTTTGTTTTCGTTCCCACAGACGGCGCCAAACTGATGATGCCTAAATTAGACTCGGACAACACCGGTCGAGTAATGGATAATAAATGCAATAATTAAAGAAGAGAGAGATTATAGTGGTTCGGTCAGTATGACCTACGTCCACCTCCTAAGGGCAGAGGTTGCCGGATGGTTTATATCTCGAATGTGCAGAGATTACAATGTAGGAGAAAGAAAGTGTGTAGAGGGGAAATATCTCTTGCCTGCTCCCAAGTGCTGGTAGGGCTCTTCTATTTATAGTCTTCCCCTAACAGATTTGGACGAGGCAGTTGGGATATTCTCCACAGGACTTGGTAAAAGCAGGCTAAGGGTTGACTAGTTCCGAAGCGACGTGTTAACCTTGACGTGGCCAAAGTATGTGGATCTGGACCCGGACCCGAACGGATCAATCGGACCTCCACAGATTTGGACCCTGGCTTATTTATGATTGGGTTATTCTGACCTGACTCATCCTCACTTGTTGGGTCATTTGGGCCCGACTCATCATTTGCCCCTAAATGCCCCGTGCACAAATAATTTTTGAAAGGGCGGCATTTGGTAGATTCAGGTCTCTTCTCCCTCCAAAATCTTTTTCCTCTTTTCTGATTTTAATCCTGTCAGTTTCTGTGGATATGTATCTGGGAGAGTCCTCATGGCTTGGACTACTCTCTTTTTGAAAACCCAGGCTATAAAAACCACCTCTTGCTTCTACTTAAACCCTAGAGCATAACTCTTCCCAAAGAGAAAGAAAAGGTAGACTATGCAATGGAGCACTTTAAAGAAGAAAGACCATTGGGAGAGAAGAAGAGGAATAGCAATGATGAAGGAGCAGCGGCAACAAGTAAGGTGACAAAGGGCTGCAGCGATCCGGGCCCGGGCGCCGGCGCGGCAGCGTCCGCCTGGCAGCAGGCGACGGCGGCCTGGGAGCGTGCCAGGCTGCGGGAGGCGGCAGCGGCCAAGGCGCCCACCATGCGCTGGACAACAGTGGCAGCGGCCTGGGCGCCCACCAGGCTGCGGGCGACGGCATCGGCGGCCTGGGTGCCCGCCAGGCTGCGGGAGGCGACGGCAGCCTGGAGGGCAGCGACGGCGGCCTGGGCGGCAGCGGCGGCATGGGCATGGGCGCCCGCCCTGCAGCGGGCGAGGGTGCTGGCCTGGGCACCCGCCAGGCTTGCTGGCGGGGGCGCTGCGAACGAGGGTGGATCTGGCTTGGGCGCCCGCCCGGCTGCGGGCTCCGGTCCTGCGGGCGGTGGCGCTGCGTTGGGCGAGGGTGGATCTAGCTTGGGCGCCCGCCCGGCTGCGGGCGTCGGTCATGCGGGCGGTGGCGCGGGGACAGTGGCGGGCGTGGAGGCAACAGCGCGACGCTCAGGTCGCTGGCTCGGGTGTGGGGAAGCAGCGCGATGCCCGGCGGCGGGCGTCGCCGAGGTCGCAGGTAGCGGGCACGGCAGCAGCAGCGCGACGCCCAGGTCGCGGGCGCGGGCGAGGTCGCGGGCGTGGGGAAGCAACGCGACGCCCGGCGGCGGGCATCACCGAGGTCGCGGCCGCGGGCGTGGAGGCAGCAGCGCGTGGGCGTCGCCCAGATCGCGGCCGCATGTGTGGAGGCAGCAGCGCGTGTCGCCCAGATCGCTGCCGCGGGTGAGGCCGCGCGGGCGTGGAGGCAGGTCGCGGCAGCGGGCGTCGCCGCGGGCATGGTTGAAAATCTCGGCCGGTACCGGTACGTACCGGCCGATACGTACCGGTACCGGCCGGTACCGCACCGATATCTCAGCGAGATATCGGTAGCGGCGATACGGGCGAAAATATCGCCAAAAAATCGCTATATATCGGCCGATTTTTTGAAAATATCGGCCGTGGCGATATATCGGCCGATATTTTCAAAATATCGGCCGAGAACCCTTAAAAGCCTAAAACCCTAATTTTTTCCCATTTCTCATCTTCTTCCCCCCTCTTCTCCTATCCAAACTTCTAAGAGCAGCAGCCACTCATTTGCTTACCCATCTTGCATATTTTCTTCAAGAAAATATTATTAAGTAAGAGAAAATCAACTTAAAGCATGGTATTATGCATTTATGTGTTTTTTTTTTTTTTAGATGAAGCATGAAAAATTAGAAATCATGAGAATGTCACTTGTGTTGTGTTCTTCACTTAGAACTAAGTTAGATCCATATACTTTCTTGCTAGATCTACTCATACACATGATTTTGGATTTTTTTTTAATTTTTTTATTTTCGGATTTTTTAATATTTGAATAAAAATATATCATTTTTTTGAAATTTCATCACAAATATGTTCTTTTAATGATTCATGATCATATAATGGTATGTAAATGATTGATCTACATACTTTTATGCTAGATCTACATATTTAGGATTTTGAAAATGATTTTATTAAATCTTTATTTTTTTTAAAAACAATTGTTGTTAATTGTTAGAGTATTTGTGATACTAAATGCTTATTAATGGTGTGTAGATAATAGATCTACATCTACTCATTGTCATAAACATCATTTAGGTTTTTATTTTAATTATTTTATTTTCGGATTTTCTAATCTTTGAATTATAATATATCATTTTTTTGGGATTTCATCATAAATATGTTCTTTTAATGATTCATGATCATTGTATGATGTTTAAATGATTAATTTACATACTTTTATGCTAGATCTACATATTTAGGATTTTGAAAATGATTTTATTAAATTTTTATTTTTTCTAAAAACAATTGTTGTTAATTGTTAGAGTATTTATGATACTAAATGCTTATTAATAGTGTGTAGATGATAGATCTACATCTATTCATTGTCATAAACATCATTTAGATTTTTATTTTATTTAATTTATTTTCGGATTTTATAATTTTTGAATTATAATATATCATTTTTTTGGGATTTCATCATAAATATGTTCTTTTAATGATTCATGATCATTGTGTGGCATGTAAATGATTGATTTACATACTTTTATGCTAGATCTATATATTTAGGACTTTGAAAATGATTTTATTAAATCTTTAATTTTTTCTAAAAATAATTGTTTAAGTGTATTTAATATTTATGATACATTAACTACCAAAGGCTTAGGACTTTGAAAATGATTTTATTAAATTTATAATTGTTGTTAGAGTATTACTATTATATGAGTGTCTTATTTTATAGGAACAATGGTGCGTGACATAGATCCGGCATGGAGTCACGGTGAAGCTGTAGGAAGTAGAAGCAAAATAAAATGTAATTATTGTGAAAAGGTTCTCAATGGGGGAATTACCCGATTGAAACAACATTTGGCACATGTATCAGGACAGGTGATAAAATGTCCGAAAGTGCCACCAAATGTGAGAGCTGAAATGCAGGGGCTCCTTAAGACACTTGCACAAAAAAAAGTAGTACAAGAAAGAAGAAGAACCGAGGAATTTGAAGCATGCAGAGAAGAGGTTTTTGGTTCCTCTGATGATGACGATGAAGACCCGGAAATGACAAGGGCTAGGAGGGAAAGTGTAAGGGCACTTCAGGAGGATGAAGAAAGGAGAAGAATGCAATATGAAGCAGCAGCTAGAGGTAGCCAATATGAGCAGGGTGGTTCATCCGGATCAGGGGGGGCGAGTTTGCGTCGGACATTTAGTCATAAACAACCCCGTCAAGATCCAGACATTGAGGAGGTTGAAAGACCTCCTACACAGGCACCTCGTAGGCCAGATGTGGTGGGGCCAACTGACCCATTTGCTTATAGAAAACCAACATCAAAGCAGCCAGGCATCATAAAAGCACTAAAGGGCAAGTTTGGTAAAGCAAGAGATAATCTAGTAAGAGCTACTGGGAAGTTTTTTTTGGATGGAGGCATTCCACCCAACAAGGCATCTTCTCCTTATTTCACCACTATGTTAGATGCAGCTGCAGAACATGGTCCAGGTATAAAGGCACCCACCCCTTATGAGATTGGGCATGTATGTGTTGAGAAAGAGTATGATGAGTTGCAGGCTTGGGTGGAAACTTTCAAATGGGCATGGAAGGAAAGAGGTTGCACACTAATGTGCGATGGGTGGACGACGATCACACATCGTCATCTCTTGAATTTTCTAATCTACTCATCTATGGGCACGGTGTTTATCAAATCAGTTGATGCAACTGATCACATCCAAGATGCAAGATATATTAATAGGTTATTGAATGATGTGATTGAAGAAGTTGGGGCAGATTGTATAGTTCAGGTGGTTACCGACAATGCTGCAAACATGAAGGCTGCAGGAATGATGCTTATGAAACAAAGGCCAAGGATTTTTTGGTCTCCATGTGCAGCACATTGCCTGGATTTAATGCTTGAAGATATTGCAAAAGGAAAAGTCATGAAGCAAGTGATTGGTAAGATAAAGCAGATCACCAATTTTTTTTATCAGTCATATAGACTCATTTCCATGATGAAAACACATACAGACAACCATGAACTACTGCGCCCTGGCATCACTAGATTTGCCACCCACTTTATTGCTATCGAAAGTGTTTACAAGTATAGAGAAGGACTTCTGCAATTAATAAAATCACAAGAGTTCATGAATTCAAAATGGGGAAAGAGACCAAGTCTCATTACAATAGAAGTGTGTAAAACAATTAAGTCCAATAAATTTTGGCCTCATGTGAAGGGTGTTTTGAATGTTTTTGATCCCCTAATAAAGGTTCTTCGATTGGTTGATGGCGATGATAAGCCAACAATGGGCTTCTTACATGAGGCCATGGAGAGATCAAAGCTGGCTATTCAAGCAGATTGTAGATATTACAAAAAGTATTGGAAGATCATCGACGATCGATGGGGACGACAATTGAAACATGATTTACACACTGCTGGTAAGTAAAGGCTGTTTCCTTTAATATTTGAATTATTGCATTCAATTTTGCCTCACTATATTAATTTATCATTGACTAAAATTCATTGGTACTTTTACAGGATACTTTTTTAATCCACAATTTTCGGATGGACGTATATCTGATGAAATCCGTTTGGGATTAAAAAATGTAATTGAAAGACTGGCAGCGAATACAGATGAAGCCATTTGGGCTACTAATCAGGTAGGCAGTAGGCTAATTAAGGGAAAAAGTATAACATTGTCATTTCTCCAATTTATTTTATTATGTTAATGTCTTCAGATTGATATATACAATGTACTTGCTGGAAGCTTTGGAACGACGACTGCGCGGAGAGCTATCACACAGACCAATCCCGGTATTGATTGTAAATTTGTAATGTCATTTATATATTATTCAAGGACTTATTATTATTTTATTGACTCTAATATCATTTCTATTTTTTTTTTCAGCTGAATGGTGGTTGAATTATGGAGAGAGTGCTCCTGCACTAAGGATGATTGCTATTAAAGTCCTTAGTCAAACAACATCGTCTTCCAATTGTGAAAGAAACTGGAGCACCTTCTCCTTTATCCACACAAGACCAAGAAATAGATTAACAATGCTGAAGCTAAATAAATTGGTCTACATCCACTACAACCTTAGGCTCCGGAGTAGAAATAGAAGGAGAAGAAAGTTTGAGGATCACCGGGATTATTTTTGTCCAATTAATTTGGACTATATCTTTTCAGAAGAGGATACTGTGTTAGGTCAATGGCTGGAGGAACAAGAACAACCGGTGTTAGACCAAGACCCAGAGTTAGAGGGGTTGATGGAGGACTTGACTGGGGATAGGCCTGAGCCAGTGAGGGCCTCAGAAAGGTTGGAAGAAATAAACTTGACAATGCAACAGGGGCGCGCGCCTGATACAAGTGAGCCAAGGGGACAGGACGTGGACGAGGAGAGTGAGTCAAGTATTTCTACTTCTTCATCATCAGCAGGAATCCCACCTGACTCTCCCGGGGATGAGGGTCATTATAGAGATGATGAGCATGTCACTTATGAGACAGTTGAGCATTTTCCTGCTGCTACCGAGTTAGATCCTCGCCGTGGCTATGTCAGACATGTTGGACAGACAGGGAGTAGTGGTGACGCTGCTGGGCAAGGAGTGGGGGAAGGTACTCATGGTCATCAAGGGGGTTATGTTGGCCAACAGGGTGCCATGTATGGACAGCATATGAATTATTCATATGACCCTAATTGGGTACCCCCTTCACCAACACCGATAATGTCTATCGAACAGCTATTAATTGAGCAAGGGAGGCTTCCCCCACCACCACATGATCCCCAACGACCTTTATATACCCCTCATGGCTTTTACATACCATTTGTGCACAATTACCAAGAACAATCTACAGGGGATCAAGATAGTTCATCTTCATCATCTTATCAACAACAATTTGAATATGGTCATGGGTATGGTAGTGCTGCACAACAGTATGGAGCATATCTTTTTAACCAAAACCGAAGAAATGATGATGATGATATTGAGCCTGGGCGACACTCCACTTGGTATTAGGCTGTCAATCTATCAACTATCATACACTCATACTCATCAATCTCTCTCTAATTTCTACTCTCTAGTCCCCTCTAATTTCAGGTAAACCATGAACCTTTTGATGCTCAAGTGCTTTATGATTTATCTATATCACTATCATATTTCAGATTTTAATATGTTATCTTCATGGTCATGAATTTCACAACTTATTTGATGATTGAGTTAGTATTAAATGATAATTGATATGTTTGTTATCTACTTATCTTTATTTTCTTATATTTTACACTAATAAATTGATCATGAGCATAAGCAATGGTTGCATTATATAAAATACTGGAGAATAAAGCGAACAGCGACACAGGCAGGACTCATAACTTAAGGTGACCGAGATTTTGATTTATTGTTGTTACTAATGGAAAAAAATATTGTTTTCCAGCATTTTCTAATATTCTGGATTTTTTGAATATTTTTGCGAAATTTTTTGGATTAAAAAAAAAATTCACACCGCGACGACCGCGACGGACCGATATCCGCGACGATATCCGCGACGTATCGGTTTTTCGGCCCGGCCGATACCGCGACCGATACCGAGATTTTAAACCATGGCCGCGGGTGTCGACGAGGTCGCAGCCGCGGGCGTCGCCGCGGGTGTCGCTGAGGTCGTGGCCGCAGCCAAGGCCTTAAGCGTGGCCGCGGGCGTCGCCACGGGTGTCGCTGAGGTCGCGGCCGCAGGCGAGGCCTTGGGCTTGGCCGCGGACGTCGCCGCGGGTGTCGCTGAGGTCGCGGCCGCAGGCGAGGCCTTGGGCGTGGGGGCCCTGCTGTGGGCGTCGCAGCCCCGATGTTGTGTTTTTTCCCGAGGTTACGTAGATTAATGTTTTGGGCACCGAGGGGTTTATAAACATATTTTTGAAAGGTCTGGCTCAGGTAAAGGTTTACTGTTCCCCTTTTTCTCCAGACTTTCATTTTATATGTGCTATCTCATTTCCTTTGTTCCTCTTTTTTAGGCTCCACTGCATCCGTCTGTTTGTTGTCAAGGGCCCGATCTCATAGTCAGCTGAAACAGGATACTGAGACTGTGCAAAAGGAGCTTTCTGCTGCTCAAGGAAAGATTACTACTCTTGAAGCTGCTAGAAGGGCTTCCGAGGTTGATCTTACGGCAGCCCGCGAGAGGGCAACCAGGCTTGAGACTGAGCTCTTAGCCGTCCATGAGAGGGCGGCCAAGGCAGAGGCTGAGCTTGTGAAGGCCCTTGAGAGGGCTTCGCTCAGTGAGGCTGAGCTTGGGAAGGCCCGCGAGAGGGCTTCGTTCAATGAGGCTAAGCTTGTGAAGGCCGGCGAGAGGGCTTCGCTCAATGAGGCTGAGCTTGTGAAGGCCCGCGAGAGGGCTTCGCTCAGTGAGGCTGAGCTTGCACAGACCCGTGAGAGGGTGAGGCTCAGAGAGACTGTTGTGGAGTCAGAGATGAGGGCGGCACATGAGAGAGCTTCTCAAGCTGAGGAGAGGGCTGCTCTGGCTGAGAGGGACTTAGTGAATGGCCTCGCTGATGCCTTTATTACGGCGGGGTCATCTTATATCTGGAGCAAAATGTGCCCAACAGCGGGATTGAGAGGAGTGAATATTTGTCAGTCTTTCTGCGGAGCAGGACCTAGTCGGTCTCTGACAAAGATTACCCTCTTTGTCTTGCTTCACTTGTTGCTTGTATCCTTCCTTCTTTACGTCTCTGTCCCGCTCCTTCCCCTTATCCTCTGTTCTGGAGGATTCCCCTCGCTTGGCCCTTATGTTATCCTCAGCATTCATGTACTTCTAGGCCTTTGTCATTAACTCTGGCATGCTCTTTGGTGGGCGCTTCATTACTGAGAAGAGGAAGCTCGATGAGCGGAGGCCTCCTAAGAAGGTTGTCATGGACACTTTGTCATTGGGTTCTTCGACCTGAAGTACCTCCTCGTTAAAACGAGTGAGGTAGCTCCTGAGGTTCTCGTTCTTGTCCTGCTTTATGCTGAGCAAGTGTGTGGCAAGCTTCTGGTGACGGCGCCCTCCAATAAAATGTGACACGAAAGATTTGCTCAATTCCGCAAAGGTGGTGATGGAGGCTGGGGCGAGATTGGCAAACCACTGGCGGGCAGAATCCTTCAGTGTTGTTGGGAACGCCCTGCACATAATCTCATCAGGGATATTATGCAGCTGAATTTTGGTTTTGTACGTCTCCAGGTGGTCCAATGGATCCTTTCTTCCATCAAAGGTCTCCATGGACGGCATCTTGAACTTCCGGGGAAGCGGGTAGTTCACCACATCGGGCTTGAGCGGTGTGTCCGTTCGCCCGACTAGGTGATCCACTGTCTCCGGTGCTTGCGCCCTCATGGCGTTGAAGACATCACCTAGCTGATTTTGTATTTCCCTGATCTTCTCCTCCCAGCGATTGGGGGCTTCCCTGGACGGATCATGGAAATAACTCCCGTCCTCCATACTTTGGCTTTCACTCTCCCCTTCTTGGAAATGAGGATCCTCTCCATTAGAAGAAGAGGGAGGAGGTGGAAGTCCTCCATGATTCGCCCCCCCCCCCCCCCTGGGAGGTAGGGGTCCTTCAAACTGGGCTCCATCGGGAACTCCATGAGGAACGCCCCGGGGAACTCCCTGCGGAACTCCCTGGGCGCCCTGGGGAACTCCCTCGGCACCGCCCTAAGGATGGGTGCCCAGATGGGGAGCTCCCCGGCGGGGAGCTCTTGGAAGTCCCTGGCGCGATGCTCCTTGTGGTACTCCTCTAAATTGTGCTCCTCCTTGCCCTGCCAGCATGAGTTGTATGATTTGCTGGTTTTGGGTCATCAACTGCTGCATGGTCTCCAACGTCTGTTGAGGAGTGGGAGCAGGAGCATTCAGGGTATGATTGATCGGTGGAGGGTCACCCTCGCCCTCTCGCTGGGGGTTATCCTCCGGTCATCTTGCTGATCTTATGGTGATCACTATAATTTCTGAAGAAGATGTGTGAAGTGAGAACTTTAGCTTTGTTTTCGTTCCCACAGACGGCGCCAAACTGATGATGCATAAATTAGATTCGGACAACACCGGTCGAGTAATGGATAATAAATGCAATAATTAAAGAAGAAAGAGATTATAGTGGTTCGGTCAGTATGACCTGCGTCCACTTCCTAAGGGCAGAAGTTGCCGGATGGTTTATATCTCGAATGTGCAGAGATTACAATGTAGGAGAAAGAAAGTGTGTAGAAGGGAAATATCTCTTGCCTGCCCCCAAGTACTTGTGGGGCTCTTCTATTTATAGTCTTCCCATAACAGATGGGGACGAGTTTACAGCAACGTTCACTCTACTTCGATGGAGCCTTCGAACTGTCCTCGATGGACGAGGCAGTTGGGATATTCTCCGCAGGACTTGGTAAAAGCAGGCTAAGGGTTGACTATTTCCGAAGCGACAAGCGCTGCCTTGGTCAAGCTTCGTAGGTTTGAGTCCGGATCTCAATTGACTCGGATCTTCACAAATTTAGGCCCTGGCTCATTAAAGACTGGGTCACTTGGACCTGAATCATCAGCTTGGATTCAAGAAAGTTCCAATTATCGATCCCAAGAGGAAAAAAGAAAGAAAGGTGTCGATAATTGGAACCTTTCTTTCTTAAATTCATGTGGTGACTTTGGGGATAGCAAAATGGCCTTCTTCGAGAAAAGAGTTCGACTCTCTATTAAAAGTCAAACGTCTTTGCCTTGCGGGCTTTCTGAAGGTAGGAGTGTTTGGCATTGGTCAGCACTCCAGTTGGTATGTTGAGATTCAAGCGAGGGGTTAACCAGGGCTGGCATGTATAGGTAGTGTGCTCCGCGAGAGCAATGGGTTGGATCTTGCGTTCTTTTCTAAGAATGTTGGTGTGATGGATTCAAATGAGACGGAAGTGTTCGCAATTCTTGAAGCTCTCCGTATATTTTATGCTCATTTTATTTTCAAGCTTATTTTTTTAGAGCAGTTCAATGAATGCAGTTGTGCTTGGGTGTCATTCTCTGTGGCCTATCCTTGGAGATTTCACTTTCACTTCAATGAAATCTTATATTTGGTTTCTCGGATTCAAGTTGAGTCAAGTATGTTGATGCTCTTGCGGATTCTATGCCTAAATTAGGAGTGGATAGATCTTCTCCTCTCTTTGTTCTTTCTTGATGTTGTTTTTTTTACTTTTTGGTTGCTTTAGTATAACTCTTTTATACCTCTGCAGACCTTTCTCTTTTGTTTTGGTTCTATTCTCTTCTCTGTGTTCTCTCCTTTAATGAAATGATTTGTTCCCTATAAAAAAAGTCAAATATATCACTAACATAATAAATAAAAAATCAGTAGTAGTTTGAAAACAACTCCAACATCAATAACAAGAAAAAATAATACAAAAGGAATGAACCGGTAAAAGGGCATATAACCAACTTGATCCGCTCACAAGATCATTTCACCCCTTAATCCAGCATATTCTCCAAACAATCAATCCCATCAACTAGAGACCCATGGCTTTGTCTTGCAAACTCATCAAAACAGCCAAAATATGGTCCTGTTTTCCTACTTCAACAAAAGCTCATTGCACCATCAGAAGGTGCACGTTGCTGCAACTACAAGATTGCAGGTGGCAGATTCAAGAAGAAAGAAGCCAAAATATGGAACAAGAAAAATGGTGTTTTAACACGACTTAGGAATCCCAGTTTTGGGATCAATGAGGGCTTGGTCTTCATCAACAAGCAATGTTGGACCTCTCCCAGGTCTCGTGCAGATGAAATAACTGACACTGCCAGAATTTTTATCAACAGAAATGCTGCCCTTTATTTCTGGAGGTGCCTGCAAGTTTTCCACATCTTTCATTGTCTGCAAACCAGCTTCTTCCAATATTGATTTATCACCTAATAAATAGCTGCAATAACATGAAGGAATGATTACACTCAGAGATGTCATCTTTTAATGTAAACAGAAAATTCAGCAGCAACTGAAAAACAACCTAGTTAGTTCAGTGTCAGGGGGAGGAGGAAAGTAGAAGAGCAGCCTCTGTAGCAGAAGACTAGCAACTGTTCTGTTGTGCGCAATAAGAACTGCATTGGGCCCCGCATCATAAGTGTAAGCCACCTGTCATGTATCTGATGTTAGATGCCTCAAGTTTTAATGGTCCTCTACAACTGAGCAAATACTTGGTTGAGGCAACCAGACCATAGTTGTCGATTCCGTTCCGTTCCGGAATTAGCCTTGGGCGGAACAGAATGGCCCCCTAGGCCTGTTTGGATAGGCAAAAAATAGAGTAGAGTGAAGTTAAATGGGCCCTAACAGTCTAAAATTTCAACTCTACCTCATTTGGATGCGTCTGGCCCGATAGATGAAGTAATGTTGTGAGCTACATATACTCCATTTCACTTCAACTCTAAATACTTCCATTTCCTTGAGTAAAAGTGGATTCTACTCCAAACCTTAACTTCAAAATAAACATCCAACACTCCACTCCTCATTTATCCAAACAGTTGCACTAGTCCCGATTCCGACTCCAATTCTAGACCAATTCCGCCCCATTCCGGCTAAGGTTTCATACTTCTATTCATATGTAGTAAAAACTAGAAAGTGGTCAATTGCAGAGTGCAGTTTAATTTTAAGTGATGTAAGTATGCATTTTTAGTATTATTTTAGCATTCATTTTGGATAATCTTTTTTATTTATTTTTTCATTTTTCAATCGCGTCTTTTCCAAAATGGAATACCGGAATTGACTGGAATGCCGAAACGTTCCACTACATGGTCAAACCGGAACGGCGACCAGAATGGAATTGACAACTATGAACCAGGCATACCTTCCCGGTTATAGCTGTGACAAAGGGTCATTCTAGGTTGGCAGGTTGGGTTCAAAAATGGACTTACCCAAAACCAACCTATTTATTAACCATGTCAGTAATGCCAACCCAAACAATGAAAACCCGGTTAGTTCAAGTTGAGTTAAGAGTGAGCATGCAATGAGTCTCATCACATTTGTGGATTGAATAGCAAGTCTAGACCCAACCCAAAACCCAAGCTATTTGTTACTTCTGTTGAAAATGTCAACTGGGAACAGACCTAGATATAAAAAGGGTCAAACTGAACCCTGAATCAATAGCTCATATTTGGTTTGCGCACGCGCACAACCCTGAATCAACTGCTCGCACACTCTCTCTCTCTCTCTCTCTCTCTCTCTCTATATATATATATATATATAGACACACATTTCTTTTTTCTTTTTCTTCGTTTTTTTATCATATTAACATAGGTTTGTCTTACCAAATTAAAAAAATCCTAAAGCAAGATCTCGCACTCTGATCACTAAGAGATATACCTAGGGTGGTCAAAAAGTTGAGCTGAGCAAGATCTATGGCCTGTTAGCTCAATTCAGCTTGAGCTCAATTCGATTATGGGCTTTGCTCAAGCTCCAGCTCCAGCTTAGCTTGGTTAGGTTAACATTATATATGAGCCCAAGACCAAGACTAAGCTCAAGCTCAGGTAGTTAATGACCACAAACAGAATTTTGAAGGCAAGCCAATGCCAATCATGATCTCACGCTCTACTTGTTTATAACCGAGCTCAAGCTAGATAAAATGATGTCAAGCCATGCTCAACCTTACCCTCCTTAAGCTTGAGCTCGGCCAAGCTTAACTCATCTTGGCATGTTTATGTTAGGAGACAGAAGACTTCATCGTCATCATCAAAACCTCTTCCCAACTACATTGGATAGAGTAGGACTTATTTATAAATAAATAAATCCTAGGAGATTGCATGTTATTTTGGAAATCTCTCTGCTTTTTTTTTTTTTCTCTTTTTTATTTCCAACCCAAGTGACCACAATCGCATACTTCTCTCTCAAATCTTCCTCTTTCTTCCAATTTTCCTTCTATTACATTCTAGGGTTTCTCAGGCCTCTAATAAAGCAGATTGCCATCAACCAAGTCCTCCAATTGCTATCAGAGCACACTTCCAAGTAGAAGACTACCAGAAGAAGAGGCTTATTGGTGCCAATTGAAGAAAAAAAAAATATAACTTCGTCGCATCCCACCCTTAGATGAATTCGAGGGATTCACCCATTACACAAGTTCTTCGTTTTCAAGTTCTGGGAGTTCCTGATGTGAGTTTTGAGTATCCAACAGCAATTTCAAGATTGCAAGACATTCCAGATTTTCTCTCAAGTTATTTTGTGCTGAAGTACCCTTTTTTATACTTCTTTGGCCTCCACCGACGGAAGGGTTGCTAGGGTTGATTGGCTGGCCAATCTTCGATCCTTTTGTTCAATCCAGATTTGATCCCTTCTGTTTGATTCCGATTTGACTGTGTTCCACCAGCAGGGCTGTTTGATCCTTGCTCTGTATAGTAGGCTATAGAAGGCAGCTTTTATTTTATTTTTTTTATGGGGATTTTCTATTATTTAATGACCTATGTATTAGTAAGGTCCATCTCAGTGGTACTTGAATCGAGTCTTGTATATGTTTGTGATGGAAGCGGCCCTCTCGTTTGATTGGGTATTTGTATGAATACCAAGTTGTAAATACTCTAATTTGGAAAGTAATGTTTGACTAAATTAAAGCAATAGTGCTATTGGTGGTGCTTTCTACAATAATGAACACCTGTGCGCACGGTTTGACATGCCCGCATCCTCCTAACACTTACCTCATGTTGTGAATCCAAACACAAACACCTTAATCTCCTGGATGGCAACAACTATAAGGACTGGGCCTGTTCAACAAGAATAGCTATTGTAGGGGCCCAAAGAATTGGATATTTGATAGGAGCATTGACGAGCTACCGAAAAAGGCTCTAAAATATTTAGATTTGGTTTCTGAAAACATGCTAATTATGAATGGATCCTAATTAAATGGAAGAGAGTATTGCAGCCAGTTTAAATATTCCAACACAGCCAAGGAACTTTGGGACTATATCGACACAATTTCCTTCCTAAAGAGAAATATGGTTGGATACTTAAAATGAACAAAAAAAATGTGTAGGGTTCAAAAAAGGAGACCTATCTATTGGAAGCTACTACTACACAAAATTTAGGGTCATATGGAATGAATTGGAGTTATATTTGAGTCCAGAACCTTGTTGTATGCAAAGTTGTTAAACGATCTGCATATTTTTGAACTTCTGGGATGGTATGAACCTAAGAGTATGAGACTATTTGTGCACATGTGACTAGTCAAGATCACCTACCCCCCTCAATTGGAGAAGAGAGTTGAAGAAAAGTTATGTCAGTCAAGAATTTATTTAATTTAGCCTCCGATCACTCTGTGCGCTTGCAAGTAATGTTATAGTTGAGTGATGTTTTATCACCAAAAATGATGAAGAAATTAAGAACCTAAAGACCTAAAATGGGAACGAGTTTGAAGTCAAGGACCTTAGAAATTTTTTTTTTTTTTTTTTTTTTTGGAATTGAAGTTACCAGATCCAAGGAAGGAATTGTTATCTCAGAATAGGTATGCACTGAAGAAACAAGAAAGTTAGGGGCCAAACCGTCTGATATTCCGATTAAACAACACAAACTAGTCTGAAGGTTTGACCATCGCAAGGCCTGCTATCTTCTTGCTATTAAGTTAACTAAGCCAATTCATGCATGCACCTAGGACTGATCATTTACCCATAGTTCACAGAAATCATAAGTACTTGAAAGGAGCATTATGGCAAGGCATTTTACATAAATCTCACGGACTTGTCAAAAGCAAAAGTGTATGCTAATGTTGATTGGGTTGGATCCAAAACAAACAGAATGTCCAGTATGGGGTATGCACTATGGTTGATGGAAACTTAAGTCTCATGGAAAGCAAGAATTGATGGAAACTTAGTCTCATGGAAAAGCAAGAAACACGTGGTAGTTGCAAAATCAAGCTCAAAGCTGAGTATCAGCTTATAGCTCATGGATGTTGTGAGTTGTTAGGTG
This sequence comes from Litsea cubeba, assembly GCA_012931725.1. Classification (NCBI taxonomy): domain Eukaryota; kingdom Viridiplantae; phylum Streptophyta; class Magnoliopsida; order Laurales; family Lauraceae; genus Litsea; species Litsea cubeba. The sequence continues at coordinate 50,006,480 of CM022952.1, forward strand.
GACCTATGACTGTACATTCTGACCGTATGTCAGCAATAAAATTTGCTAAGAATCCAATGCATCATGAGGGAACAAAAAATGTGGAAATTGACAGCCACTGCATTAGAGAAACCAAAAGAGAAGATGTGGAGCTAGGTTATACAAGTACAGGTGATCATATCGAAAACTTCCTCACAAAAGCAGTAACTAGAAAACAAATAAGCAATGTTTTGTTCAAGCTAGGCATAGTGCATATATGCACCAGCTTGAGGGGGAGTGTTATGAGATAGAGTAGGACATATTCATAAATAAGTCTCGGGGGATTGCATGTAATTTGAGCCTCAAGGGTTTTTCTTGTAATTTTGAGAAAATTAATAAACTAAATATGGTTGTGGTCGTCCAGCCTTAATGACCAAAACCATCTACTTCTCTCTCAATTTCTTCCTCTTTCTTCCTAATTTTCCTTTTATTTCAAAATTATTTTGGTGTAGCAAAGTGACTTCATTGTGTAGACTATCTAATGTTTGCTTGGTGCAGCTAATGGAACTCAAGGATGATCACTCTGCTTACATGTAGCATGTTGTACATGGAAGTAGGTTCAAAATCAGCCTATCGAACATCTTCCCCAAAATGATCAGTTAGGGCTTCATTTGAGAAGAAGATCTGTATAGATTTACCACTTGAGACAAAGCTCGCGTTACAAAACTATCAATTGGCCATCTACTGGTACTGTTTTGTAGTATTTGGCTGCCCCAAGAATCTCCCAACTGATACCTTGCTGGTGTAATACTCACAATGAATGTAATACTACCATGTCCACTCATCACACTGTTCTGAGAATCTGAGGTGCCATCAACAAGAAGGCTGGGCAGGTGAAGCCTCTTCCAAGGAGAATCATTGCACTGAGGGAGAGGTCTGTATCCCTATTTGTATCAAACCTCCATGAAGCTATCTCTTCCGCAGAACTGGAAGATACGTTCTACATGGCTGGGAAGATAGTGGACACCTTCATTCCTAAAGACAGATCCACTGGCAAAGGTAGAGGTTTTGTATTTGTCAGATTTGGGTCAAGAAGAGAAGCAGAGATAGCAGTAGAGTTGGCAAAAGGCAGATCTTTGAAAGGGAGAAAAGTTAATGCTCAATTTTCAAACCCTGTTAACAAGGATGTGGTTTCTCAGCAGTAGGCTTACATGATTAACCCACCCAGGGTGCCTGGCGAGGCTGCTGTTTCTAATCCATCGTTTAAGCCTGGAAACCAGGAGCTAGATTTACATTCGAATGGCACTCATAAGCAAGATGGATGGATCCTTCAAAAGGGTTTGACACCTGTAGTGAGAGTGGCGGCTTCGGTGATTTCTGTAGGGAGAAAATCTATTTCCAACAGTCTTGTTGGCTTCTTGGTGTCCCCAGAGAGAGGTTTGTCTCAACTACTCCCTTGGTTGGAAGCTAGATGGGGAAAGGTGCCGGACAAGATCAAGATGCTGGACTCCTCCGCCGATTAGTTGCAGTTCTCATCCGAAGAAGAGGCCTCTGAGTTTCTCGTCTTTGGATATAATGGAAAAGATTTTCCCTTCCTGGCTATAGAGAGATGGATGGAGGTGATAGCTAGACCACCTCGGGCAGTCTGGTTGACATTTAGAGGAGTTCCTTAACATGTGTGGATGGAAGGTATCTTCACTATTTTTTTCTTTTTTTTGAATGATAGGTATCTTCAGACTCTTGGGGGACTGGGGGCAAAACACTGGAGGTTGACATTAGAACTGTGAAGCAAGAGCTCCTCCTCTTTGGAAGAGTGAAGGTCATGAGCGATGATTTCTGGAATCTGCCAAAAGAAATCATTCTGTGGTTGGATGACCTCAGGGTCCCTGTGAAGGTTGAACAAGATATTGGGGACTGTCAGCAGGAGGAAGGTCTCAATATCCCCGATTTGAAGCGATTTTGTCTCACAAATGAGTTGGAGAGATGGGTTTGCCTCGATTCAAATCGAGCATGTTTAGGGACGGAGGTTGAAGATGATGATGCAAGCTCCCAAATTTCAAATTTCAAATTCAGATCTAGCGATTTTTGGTCAGACTTCTCTGGGTCGGAATGGGTCAGTCTCACTAAATCCATAGACTCAGATGTGAAGGCCCACAGTAGCCCTTTTGTGGTTGGCCCAAGTCGGGACGACTTTCTTAAGTGTGGTCGAGGTGAGCCCATACACAATTTTTCGACTTTTCTGGGAAATACATGTAAGCGAAAGGGCGATGGAGTTCCTGCGCAGAGAAAATTTAGGGCTTCCATGCATCTGGGTTCATCCAAGCGTGACTTCAACACAGGTCGATCATCTTCGCCTCATCGTCACTCTTGGCCGTCGACACATATCGAAGAGTCCAACGCTGCTGAGAGCAGAGAAGAGGAGGTGGAACCATTTCTCACAAAGCACTGCGACTCCGGGAGTTCTTCGACGACGGTTGCGGGTGAATTTGCCGAGGCCACCCCCAAGCAATGTTGAGGTAAGTCCAAGGTTTCCTTTTCTAATTTTGCGGGAGATGTTTGGGGGGAGAAGGGGAATGGAGTTACAACGAAGAGACAAGTCAGGGCTTCCATGCCTCTGGGTGATACCATTCGAGATAGAGACACATGCTGAATATCTTCACCTCGTCGTCATTCATGGCCGTCGACACCCATAGAAGTGATCAGGGTTGCTGCGAGCAAAGGGATGGAGGCAGATCCCCTCTTCTCAAGGCATTGTGATTCTGGGTGTCCATCGACGAGGATGGGTGAATTTGTAGCGGCCTTCCCAATTTCAGACGGTGCCCAACAGCGAAAGCTCCTTTTGAAAGCTACCTACCAATCAAGTGACAGTAGTTCCTGGGAAACTGTTAGCTGTGAATCCAGAGCAACCATCTCCTTCTGTAGGGGGGAGAAATTATCCAGTCATTGGAAGATCCTGACAGGGGCTGTCTCAGTCAACAAAGAGGTCCTTCGACCAGTTCTGCCTGTCTACCCTCACAGCATGTGCTGTAACGTGGCAGCGTCCCTGCAGTGCAGTGACGCCAGAGTCTCGATAACATCTCCTGCTACTGATATCCAGGTTAATGACGCTGGGCTCCTTCCTATTCCTGTTTCTACTAAGTGGCTGCCGGAGAAGATGAAGATCTGTGGTGAGGTTGTGGGGTTGTCGGTCAGTAATTACGATGAAGGGTGGGAAAGCCTGGTAACATTCGCCAAGCTTCAAGAGAAACAGAATAGGGAGTCAGGTGCTTTGGAGAAAAGTAAGAGGAAAGGATCCAGAGAGCTTCAAAGTCTTGTGAGTGGCATAAATTACGAAAAAGGTAGGGTAACCTAGAAGAGGGTAGAGCCGCGGCTAAGACTGAGCAGTGCTCTAAGGTGGCTTATAAAGGTTACAACTTACAAACGATCATTCTCTCGGAATGTTAGGGGTTTGGGGAGCTTGGACAGATGGGTTACGGTGAAGAAGGTGATTCGTCAGTACAAGGCCTCTGTGGTGTTAATTCAGGAAACAAAATTAAACTCTTCGAATGACAGTTTAGTGAAGCAAATCAGTGGGAATGGTTACTTCAAGTGGGTGGGTCTTAATGCCAATGGTGCTTCTGGGGGTATTCTTCTCCTGGGATTCCAGGAAATTGCAAATGCTGGATTACTGGGTCGCTCCTTCTCTATTTCAGCTCTGATTAGGGACATGGAGCTTAACAACGAGTGGATCATCTCCTCCATTTATGGACCAACAATTAGTGCTGCTAGGGGTAATTTTTGGACGGAACTGGAGCTAATTAGAAGTAACCGGAGTGGCCCTTGGTGCCTAGGAGGAGACTTCAATATTATGAGATGCTTGGAAGACAGATTAGGCAGATGTCACGTGTCTTCAGATATGACCGCGTTCTCTGATTGGATCAATTCTCATGCTCTCCAAGATTTGCAACTTCATGGGCTAAATTCACCTGGTCAAACCATCAGGAGAATCCTATTATGTCCAGACTAGACAGATTTCTTATCACTGTGGACTGGGCACGCTTGTACCCCGACGTCTTGCAAAAAGCTCTTCCGAAACCTGCCTCAAATCATTGCCCAATCCTCTTGGACTCTAGGAGAGAATGGTGGGGACCTGCTCCTTTTCGTTTTGAACTTATGTGGTTGGAAGAGCGTAACTTTTCCAATCTGATTAGGGGTTGGTGGAAGGACTTAAAGGTGTCAGGATGGGAAGGCTTCAGACTTGTCACAAAAATTAAGAAGCTCAAGGCTTTCATCAAGGATTGGGCTGCTAGTCAGTTCGGAAGTGTGGAACAGTCATTGGCTAGCCTTCTTCTTGAGATCCAGCAGATTGACATTAAAGAGGAGTCAGGTAGTATATTTTTTTGGAAGAAGAAGAGTCAGTAGTATATCACCCGAGGATTACTCTAGAAGACTTCTCCTTAAACTCTCTTTTGAAAAAAAGGTTTGGGAAGAGGAGATCAAGTGGAGACAAAGATCAAGGCTAAGATTGCTGCTGGAGGGTGATAGGAATTCTAAGTTTTTCCATAGCTACGGGTTGTCCTTCAAACACAAATCTAACAAGATTGTGGTATTAATGAAAGGGGATCAGCGCCTTGAAGATAAAGACAGCATCTCCAATCACATTATTCACTTCTTTAAATCTTTGTATCAGAAAGAAGCTTGGAACCGTCCTTCGTTGGACCACTTACCTTTCAATGTCTTCGACTTTCAGAAGGCTTCCTGGCTTGAGAGAGAATTCTCTGAAGAAGAGATCAAATCTGCTGTCTTTGATAAGGGGGAGAGAAGGCCCCTGGCCCGGATGGATTTCCCATGGTGTTTTTCCAAAGATTTTGGGAAGACATTACAGAGGACTTATGTACTTTCATGCAGGAGTTTCAAGCTAGGGGCAAGATCTCCAGGCACCTAGGGGCGTCCTTAATCACACTTGCTCCCAATAAGTCGGGCCACTTCTATAAAGGATTTTCGTCCAATCAGCCTAATAGACTGTGTCTACAAAATCCTTGCTAAGGTGCTAGCTAGTAGACTCCAGAAGGTGATGCCGAGCCTAATTTCCCTCAAGGAGCATTTGTTTGTGGAAAACAATTGCTAGATGGGGTTCTTATAGCTAAATGAATGCATTCACTCTAGGAATCTTAAAAAAAGCCCGGGTTTGATCTGTAAATTGGACCTGGAAAAGGCTTATGATAGGGTGGATTAGGACTTTCTAGACTATGTATTGGGTAGAATGGGTTTTGGGATTAGGTGGAGAAGTTGGATTATGGAATGTGTTTCCTCAACCCATTTCTCTATTCTGATAAATGGTTCTCCCAAAGGTTTCTTTCCAGCTAAGAGGCCTCAGATAGGAGGACGCTCTATCACCTTTCCTGTTTGTCATCATAGGTGAGGCTTTGAGTCGTATGATCGAAGCAGCTGCCAATGAGAATCTTATTAAGGGATTTAAGACAGGCCCTATAGGTCCATCTGTCACTCATCTTCAGTTTGCTGTATGTTCTGCTTTGAAGCTATATCAAGTCTCAAGATCAATTTCTTTAAAAGCAAAGTGATTGGTATTAGAGTGCCTGAAGATCGTCGTCGTCAGTTTGTAGAAATTCTGGGATGTAAGGTAAATGCACTTCCAACTACCTATGTTGGGTTACCCCTTTGTATCGGTACTCCATCTACCTCATCGTGGTCTCCAGTGATGGAAAGATTAGAGAAGAGATTAGCTTTTCGGAAGGCTAATTAAATCTCCCTTGGAGGGAGAATCACTCTCATCAAAGTAATTCTATCAAGTCTACCAATCTACTTCTTATCTCTATTCAAGCGCCCTACGGAGATTATAAGGCGGATCGAGAAATCGCAGAGGGATTTTCTATGGCAAGGGTCTGAGGCTAAGAAAAAATTCCATTTGGTGAGGTGGTCTCTAGTTTGCAAACCTAAAAATCAGGGTGGATCGGGCATTCGACCTATTAAAGCTATGAATCAAGCTCTCCTAGCTAAATGATTATGGCGCCTTGGAGACCATACCGCTGGTCTTTGGAAAGAGATTATCATATCTAAATATAAAGTCTCTATAGAGGGTTGGGAGGTGCACGGTGGTTCAGGTCGCCATTCTGGAATTTGGAAAGGAATTTTATCAGTCCTGGAGCCCTTCACTCATTCCATTCGTTTCCATGTCGGTAAGGGTGATAGGGTACGGTTATGGTTGGATACTTGGATTGGTGACTCTCCACTAGCAACTCAGTTTCCAAATTTGTTTCGCTATACCCAGAGCGGGAGTGTTCTAGCTAGCGATCATATAGATCGTCTTGGAGGAAGGCCTCGGTGGGGCCCGGTTTTTAGAAGGAATCTCTCGGAGGAGGAAGAAAGGCAGTTTTGTTCCCTGATGACCCTAATTGTAGGGGTTTATTTTCCGATGGATGGTAGAGACTCCAGGATCTGGTCTCACTCTATGGATGGATCCTTCTCTGTTGCTTCTTTCTTTGATGCTTTTAATAGGGTTGATTCCAATGCGTCTCATATTTCGCGGTTGTGGAAGATTAAGGCTCCTCCTAGGGTTCTTGCCTTTGCTTGGATAGCTTTGCAAGGTGGGACCTTGACTATGGATAATCTTAGGTGTCGGAAGATGGTTATTGTGAACGCCTGTCCCATGTGTTTGAAGAATGCAGAATCCGTGACCATTTGCTTCTGAATTGCATGGTGGCCCAAGGTCTTTGGAATGCTGTCTACAGCTGGTTTGACATGAGGGGAGATTTACCAGCCCATTTCTTCTGCTCTTTGAGGTTTGGATGTTAGGGGTGGGTTCTACTAGGGGTCGCATCATGTGGAGGACTTCTTTTTTGGGAAAATGGTAAGTATATTCCAAAAGGTCAAGGGAACAAAAGAATGTGGCAGTGCTCCCCAATAGCTACACCGCAAAGACTTGGTATGCACCAAGCAACCTAGAAATAAGTTACTAGTATGCACACAATTAAAAACTCGCAAGCGCACAAGATCACTATGTAGTGTAGTGAATTGTAAGTACGAGGTCGATCCCACGAAGACTTGTGATAAAACAATGTCAAAACTAACTAAAAATCAGAATATTAAATGGAATAATTGAATGATGAAAAGTGGAATTAAACTATTAAAAACAGTAATTTAAAGTATCAAAAGCTAATTGGAAAGTAACCTAAAAACAACTAGTATGAGAATTGAAAAAACAGTAATAATGAATGAATGAACTAGGGTTTCATCTACTTCCCTAACCAATCCTATGCATGTCCCTTATTATCTTTTAATCAAAAATCAGATTTTATTGGTGACATCTATCAACCTAGACCATGGCATATGCGTCTAGATTATTATTCCCCTAAACCTAATTCATGAGTGGCATACTACATGAATTGCTCATTATGATGCAAAAACTAAGCATGGCATATGTCCTAGTCAAAACAAACATAATGCATAAAAACAATGGGAAAGATAAATGCATGAGTCTAAGCATGGCATATACTTAGATTATTCATGGTTCTAAACCCTAGATGCATAACATCAAGATCAATCAAAATTAAGTTAGCTACTCTTAAAATTAATTGAACGTCACATGGTTGGCATGGCATATACACAACTCATCAATTAATAACATGGTTTAGAATCTCAACCAATAAAACTGAAATCTGAATTAAAAGACGCCAAAAGAGACTACATAGAACTAGGCTAGGGTTTCAATTACACCCTAGCCCTAAAAAAATTAGCTACTCATGTTTTTAATGAAAATAAACTAGAAAGTAGAGTCATAAGAATAAAACTAGAAGATGATGGTGAAGTAGTGGATGGCCAGCAGCTTTTCCCCTTTATTCCTCCTCCAAAAGCTCTCCAAAGATGGCTTCAAAGATGCTCCAAAGGTGCTGTATGGCTGCTGTCTTATGGCTGGTTATATGGCTGGAATATATGGGATGAATGGTGGCTGGACGTGGCTTGATGGGGCTGGAAAGTACTATTCACGTTTTTCCCTTGTATGCTATTTATAAGTCTTCAAAACAGCCCCTTTTAGCAAGTATTTCCTTGTAGAAATAGATCTTCAACCTTCCTTATAATTAGGAAACCTAATTAGATTGAATAAGGAGTCTTCTTTCTTGTTTTAGCAAGCTTTCTAAATCTGGTCCCACTTGTATCTTCTAGAAACTTATTCACATGGACCCACAAATCTGAAATTAATTGCAAGGAATTAAATCTAAACTTTTGACATAAAAGTGGGCCCTATTTGATGCGTGTAACATAAGTGTGGGACCCCTCTTTTAGGACTTCTATCTTGACTTGAACTCTTGCTCCAAATTTTCCTTATTTCTCTCCATTCTTGAACTCCACTTCTAACTTGAATGAGACTTTCTAATTTCTGAAATTCTTCTATTTGTAATAGATGTGGACCCCCCCTTGGGCGTGTAACCCTAGATTGGGTTTCTTCTTTCTTTCTTTTGTTTTTCTTCTTCGATTAGAATTGTAAGTTGTCCAAATAATTAGAAAGTCTTCTTGAAATCTGGAATATCTTGAATGGGACCCACCATGGTCCTTCTTTGGGATTCACGCCCATCATCCTCTTCATTAATTCCTCTCTTTTTGCTCCTTTTGACCTTAGCATAAAAATTAACAAAACTATGTAAAATCAAATAAAATAACTATGACTAGCGCAAGATGAATCAAATATTAGGGCTTAGATTGCAAACAATTAAGCACTTATCAAATTCCCCCAAACTTACCTTTTGCTAGTCCTCGAGCAAAACAATAAAATAAACAAGGGAGAAATTAAAAACACTAAAATATGAAACCTATCCTTCCACCATTTGTCTCAGAGATGTCTGATCAATACATGAATCAAAGAAGCAAGAGTCTCAACCAGTTCACAATCCACATGCTCAAAAGGGTCGTGTGTAAAACAATACCAACATAACTTTTAGTTTAGGCTTTCACACAACGAAACAATCATTTTTGCAATTCAGTTTAACTTCAATCCTCACCATGCATACACTCACAATAAAACACTCAATAATTGGCTAAGAGTGAACAGATAATGATCTCATGAAAAATACCATATGCTTGAAGTGAAATCACACACCATAGGCTCCCATTCCATCTCATCTCCACACTGGGACTACACTTCACCTAGAATCAAGTAGGACTTTTGCACATAGGTTATCATGGGGTTAGGGTGAAGGGTTATGAATGAAAGGAAATGGATAACAAGATCTAAGGAATTTGCGTAGAATTACACTTCAGGTTCCTTTATACACTTCTGATTTTTTGGCGGCGAAGGCTTGCATATTGAATTTCCACATTGCTGAGTCACACGTGTACCCTCCTTTATTCTTTTTTTCTTTCTGCTTTTTTTTTTTTTATATATGTTTTCTTTTTCCTTTTTTTTTTTTTTTATTTTTTTATTTTACACAATACTATGGAGATGCAGGGTAACGGCAACTTTTTTTTTTTTTTTTTTTTTTCAAGCCTTGAACACATTTTGTAATGAACCTTGAATTCATCTTTATACTTCCTTAGATAAGGTAAGGCTATATATATGGTAAGGTAACTCCCCCAAACTTAGGGGTTGGTATGGGTGCAAGAACTGGCTTAATTAAGGCTCAACATGGATAACTAGCGGTAAACATCAAAGGGGATCGATAGAAAAGCACAAACTAGTCAAACATGGCCTAAAATCATCTCCTATGGTTCATGTAGTCGAAATTTGCCTCAATCGGATAAAAATGAGAGTTCTAGCATGTTTTTCCATATAAAAGTCAGAACATATGATCAAAGAATGATAATGAAATCAATTGCATCATATAGATCAAGAAATGAAAGATCATATCACTCAGCATATAACCCTCTCAAGAATAAGCATTTAGGCTCAAATCTCACTAGGTTGAACAAGTTTTCACCAAAAGCATCTAATCATTCAATTGTGCGCGAGCTTTCAACCTCAGACTATATCAGCATTGTAATCCACACAATGATAGCTCAACATGCTTAAACGAGATTTACAACAATTGAATAATAAAAAGAACTAGCATAATTAAGTTCGATGAACCATGCAAGACAAATCATCATTTCTCATCATTGTGGTAGGAAGGAACTATATGACTCAAAGAAAAACAAAGAAAAACAAATATTTTTGTGATTTTCGAAAAAATTTTAAAATTTTTATGGATTTTTGGACTATAATGACTCTTTTAATGACTAATACTCTTCCCCCAAACTGAAATTAAACATTGTCCCCAATGTTGTAAAATAAAGTAAGAAGAAAACAGTAATAACATAAAGAAAAATAGAAGGACAAAGAAAAGGGTAAAAGAACTCAGCTGGATATGGAGTACATCGCCAGCTCTGAATCGCCATCCTCAACTTTTCCTTGCAAAGATCAGGGCTACCTCCCAGTAGTGCTTGCTTTAGAGTCTTCAGCCAGACTGTGCTTCTCTATCAAGCAGAAGGGGAATCTGTGAATGTAATCACATCCACATCCTTGTCAAAAATCTGGTCCCAATAGGGCTTGAGCCTATGTCCATTGACTTTGAACTTGTTACCATTCTTTGGATTATTGATCTCAATTGCCCCATGCTCAAATACCTGAGTGACCTCGAACGGGCCACACCATCTGGACTTTAGCTTTCCTGGAAATAATTTGAGTCTAGAATCGAAAAGTAATACCTTTTGGCCCACCACAAACGTCTTCCTTAATAGCTTCTTATCATGGAATATTTTAGTCTTCTCTTTATATAGCTTGGCATTCTCATATGCTTCATATCGTAGCTCCTCAAGCTCATTCAGTTGTAACTTCCTCTTCTCACCTGCCTCCTTCATATCAAAATTAAATTTCTTGATCGCCCAGAATGCCCTATGCTCCAATTCCACCGGCAGATGACATGCTTTCCCATAGACCAAACGATATGGAGACATGCCTATAGGAGTCTTGTAGGCTGTCCTATATGCCCAAAGTGCATCATTCAGCCTTAAATACCAATCTTTCCTGTTGGGCTGCACTGTCTTTTCTAAAATCTGCTTGATCTCTCTATTACTCACTTCTACCTGGCCACTAGTCTGAGGGTGGTACGGAGTAGCTATCTTGTGAGTTATCCCATATTTTTTCATTAATGCTTCAAAAGACCTGTTTTTGAAGTGACTGCCACCATCACTAATGATTGCTCTGGGTGTCCCAAATCTTGCAAATATCATGTTCTTCAGAAATTCCAAAACCACCTTGTGGTCATTTGTTTTACTTGGGATAGCCTCCACCCATTTCGACACATAGTCTACTCCTACCAGAATGTAGAGATAACCATAGGATGATGGGAATGGTCCCATAAAATCAATCCCCCACACGTCAAAGAGCTCCACCTCTTGTATGCCCTTCAGTGGCATCTGATTCCGTGAAGAAATGTTCCCCATTCGCTGGCATCTATCACAACTTAAACAAAAAGTATGTGCATCTTTAAATATAGAGGGCCAAAAGAAACCAGATTGAAGTACCTTAGCAGCTGTCTTCTTTCCTCCAAAATGTCCTCCACACGCCTTGTTGTGGCAATGTGTTAAGATGCTTTGAACCTCTTCCTCTGGTACACATATTCTAGTGATCTGATCCGAGCAGTACTTGAACAAATATGGGTCATCCCAGTAATAGAAACGTGCCATGTGCACCATCCTCTTCTTATCTTGATTAGTAAAATGCATTGGGAACTCACCACAAACCTTGTAATTCACCAAGTCTGCAAACCATGGAAGCTTGGTAATCTGAAATAGTTGCTCATCTGGAAAAGATTCATTTAGCGGAATTTCGTCACCTTTGAATGCCTCATCATTCAACAATCTGGATAAATGGTCTGCCACTACATTCTCACTGCCCTTCTTATCTTTGATCTCAAGGTCAAATTCTTGTAGTAACAACACCCATCTAATTAGCCTTGGCTTTGCATCCTTCTTGCTCAATAGATACTTCAATGCTGCATGATCTGTGTAGATTATTACCTTAGACCCAACAAGGTAGGATCTGAATTTTTCTAGTGCAAAAATTACAGCAAGAAGTTCCTTCTCAGTAGTAGAGTAGTTCAGCTGTGCATCATTTAGAGTCCTGGAGGCGTAGTAAATCACATGTGGAAGCTTCTCTACTCTTTGGCCAAGCACAGCCCCCAAAGCATAGTCACTGGCATCACACATGAGCTCAAATGGCAAACTCCAATCAGGTGCCATGATAATAGGGGCTGATGTCAAAAGCATTTTCAGTAGCTCAAATGCTCGCAAGCAATTCTCATCAAAAACAAACTCCACCTCTTTTTGTAACAATGAACAAAGTGGTCTTGCAATCTTGGAGAAGTCCTTAATGAATCTGCGATAGAATCCAGCATGCCCAAGGAAACTTCGTACTCCCTTCACGGATGTGGGTGGTGGAAGTTTGCTGATCAAGTCTATCTTAGCCTTATCCACCTGTATCCCCTTGCTTGTTACCACATGCCCAAGTACAATGCCATGTTTCACCATGAAGTGGCATTTTTCCCAGTTTAACACCAAATTACACTCCTCACATCTCTTTAGCACAAACTCCAGATGATACAAACAGTTATCAAATGATGATCCAAAGACAGAGAAGTCGTCCATGAATACCTCAATAAAGCGCTCCACCATATCGGAGAAAATACTCATCATGCATCTCTGAAAAGTTGCTGGTGCATTGCAAAGCCCGAAAGGCATCCTCCTGTAGGCAAATGTCCCAAATGGACAAGTAAAAGTGGTCTTCTCTTGGTCCTCTGGAGCAATAGGAATCTGATTGTATCCACTATATCCATCGAGAAAACAATAATGTGAATGCCCAGCTAGCCTCTCTAACATTTGATCAATGAATGGTAGTGGGAAGTGATCCTTTCTGGTAACTGTGTTAAGTTTCCGGTAGTCTATGCATACCCTCCATCCAGTGGTAACTCTAGTAGGAATAAGCTCATCATGTTCGTTCTTTACCACTGTCATACCACTCTTCTTGGGAACAACTTGCACTGGGCTAACCCACTTGCTATCGGAGATTGGGTAGATGATCCCAACGTCTAATAGCTTAAGAATTTCTGCTTTGACAACCTCCTTCATATGAGGGTTGAGTCTCCTTTGTGCTTCCCTTGTAGGTTTAGACTCTTCTTCTAACAAGATACGGTGCATACACATGGTTGGGCTTATACCTTTGATATCGGCAATGCTCCACCCCAATGCTGTCTTGTGAGCTTTTAACACTTTTAACAACTTGCTCTCCTCATCAGAACTCAAATCACTGGCTATGATACATGGCAAAGTCTCATGTTCTCCCAAATAGGCATATTTGAGATGTTCAGGTAATGGCTTTAATTCTAACTTTGGTGCGTTTATAATAGAAGGAACGGGTTGCTTTGTGGAAGAACCCAGAATTTCATAAGAGTTAGAATATTTACTTGGAATGGAGGGGAGTACTTCCAGCTGATTTACAATCTCCATAAGTGTTGCCGCAAGCTCATCACTATCATGCTCGATTTCAGATTTGGTGTAGCCTTGCTGAATGCATGTGTCCAACTCCTCCGTGCACCCATGTGCTCTTGGAAACACCTCTACTATAGCATGCTCAATTACCTCAATCTGAAAGCAATCTTCATCTCTAGGCATTTTCATAGCTTCAAACACTTTAAACTCAATTTTCTGCCCATTGACCTTCATTTCAATTGTGCCTTTCTGTACATCTATCTTTGAACCCGCAGTGGCCATGAAAGGTCGGCCGAGTATAATAGAAAGGTGGTGAGGCAATGATACACTCTCCATGTCCAGTACCACAAAGTCAGCAGGTAATATGAATTCTCCTACCTTCACCAAAATGTCCTCCAGAATGCCCCTTGGGTGCTTCACACTCCTATCTGCCAATTGCAATGTAATTGAAGTTGGTTTGAGCTCTCCCAAACCCAAATACTCATAGACTGAGAATGGCAGCAAATTGATACTCGAACCCAAGTCTAATAAAGCTTTCTCAAAAGTATGCTCTCCTATCTTACAAGGTATAGTAAAGCTCCCAGGGTCCTTCAATTTTGGAGGAAGCTTTCTTGAAAGAACTGCACTGACTTCCTCGGTTAACTTAACCTCTTCATGATCTCTGAATCTCCTCTTGTTTGTACATAGCTCCTTGATAAACTTTGCATAAGAGGGTATCTGCTTGATAGCATCAATCAGTGGAATGTTAATCTCTACCTTCCTTAGAGTCTCAAAGATGTCTTGCGTGAACTGATTTTTCTTCTCCTGTCTAAGCCTCTGAGGGTAAGGTGAAACTGGCTTATAGATCCTCTCTGGCGCTATAGAAGTTGTTTCCTGAATAGGAGTTTGCCTTGCGCTGTCCTGTGGCTCAGTGTCTACAGTTTTCGGATTTTCATGTGGCCCATTCACGCTGGTGTCTATGGCTGTACCATGCTGCCTCATTCTCCTGTAGACCTTCTCTGGCTCTTTGGTGACAATAGTTATGGCCTTCAGATGCTCATGACTTTTAGGGTTGATTTCAGTCTGACTTGGAAACTTACCGTCCTCCCTCTTGCTCAAGGCATTAGCTATCTGACCCACTTGTGCTTCTAGCTTGGCCAAACTCTGCTGAGTATTTGTAATTGCTTGGCTATGTTGCTGGAAATTAGCCTGAGATGACTGAATAAACTGGGTCACCAAACTTTTGAACTCATCTTCTTGTGGCTTTTGTGCACTGTTCTGAGAAAAATTATTATTCTGGTAGCTTCTCTGCTGTCCTTGAAATTGGTTCTGATTCCCTTGATTTCCTTGATTGTTTTGATTCCCTCCCCAAGAAAAGTTTGGATGATTTCTCCATCCAGAATTGTAGGTATTGCTGTAGGGATTATTGTGCTTGGGAAAAGCGTTACCAACATAGTTGGTTTGTTCCTGGTCTGTAAAAGATGACATGGGGCAGCATTCGGTAGTATGGTTAGTGTGAGAACATATAGCACATACTTCCTTTGGTGTCTGTCCTTGCATGTTGTTGGAAGCCATTGTTTTGATGAGCATGTCCATTTTTTTATCCATTGCCGCCATCTGGGCAGCTATATTTCCTTGAGACTGGATCTCATATATTCCTTGCTTCTTACCCATCTGTTTGTTTCGACAAGAAAATTGTTGTGAGTTTTCACTAAGGGTTTCAAAAAGATCATAAGCTTCCTCACTATTTTTCTCCATCAGGGCCCCTCCACACGCAGAGTCAACTATTCCTTTATTCAGCTCGTTCAGTCCTTCATAGAAAGCTTGAACCTGATCATCTTTGGTGAGGTTGTGATGTGGACACTTCAATAATAAATCTTTAAAATGCTCCCACGCTTCCCAGAATTGATCTCCATCTTTTTGTTGATATGTTTGGATCTCTCTTCTTAATTGCCTTGTCTTTTGAGCCGGAAAAAATTTCTTTAGAAACTTACTGGCTAGCTGCTGCCAAGAGTTGATAGAACCAGCATCCAAGGAGTTTAACCATATTTTAGCTTTATCCTTAAGAGAGAAAGGAAATAGACGTAGCCTGATGCCCTCTGCAGTAACTCCATGTATCTGTTGTGTCGCGCACAACTCAAAGAATTCCTTAATGTGAAGATAAGGATCTTCATTAGGTAACCCATGATAGTGTGGCACCATATTCAGCAGTTGTGCATGGAGAGTGAAATTTCCAGCCGTATTAGGTGGATAAAGAATGGTGGACGGCTGTTCGGTGTGCAAGGGTATGTAAGATTCCTTCATTGGTCTCTTTTGATTATTTACTACCACTTCTTCTTCGTTTTCTTCTCTGTCAGCCATTTTTCTTTCAGGACCTTGATTTCCGTTAACACTGGTTTCTTCAAGCTCTGAGTCAGATGAGGGCTGTGTATTGGTTCTTGCCCTTTGAGCTTGTCTTCGATTTCTTCTAAAAGTTCGTTCAATTTCTGGATCGTAAACAATGATGGCTAAGTCCTGAGATCGCCTACCTTGCATATACAGAATTTATGACCGCAAGTAAGCACCTGTAAAAGAGTTAATTGTGCTAAAAGAAGAAAAATAGAAATCTGAAATTAAGTAGCTGAAATACTATGATAAAATAGTAATTAACAGCACTTTAAAACTTCAAGTAACTGAACTAAAAATGAAACTAGACTATGACACTACACTAAACACAAGTTTTGACACTATTCTATGCAAACAAATCCCCGGCAACGGCGCCAAAAACTTGGTATGCACCAAGCAACCTAGAAATAAGTTACTAGTATGCACACAATTAAAAACTCGCAAGCGCACAAGATCACTATGTAGTGTAGTGAATTGTAAGTACGAGGTCGATCCCACGAAGACTTGTGATAAAACAATGTCAAAACTAACTAAAAATCAGAATATTAAATGGAATAATTGAATGATGAAAAGTGGAATTAAACTATTAAAAACAGTAATTTAAAGTATCAAAAACTAATTGGAAAGTAACCTAAAAACAACTAGTATGAGAATTGAAAAAACAGTAATAATGAATGAATGAACTAGGGTTTCATCTACTTCCCTAACCAATCCTATGCATGTCCCTTATTATCTTTTAATCAAAAATCAGATTTTATTGGTGACATCTATCAACCTAGACCATGGCATATGCGTCTAGATTATTATTCCCCTAAACCTAATTCATGAGTGGCATACTACATGAATTGCTCATTATGATGCAAAAACTAAGCATGGCATATGTCCTAGTCAAAACAAACATAATGCATAAAAACAATGGGAAAGATAAATGCATGAGTCTAAGCATGGCATATACTTAGATTATTCATGGTTCTAAACCCTAGATGCATAACATCAAGATCAATCAAAATTAAGTTAGCTACTCTTAAAATTAATTGAACGTCACATGGTTGGCATGGCATATACACAACTCATCAATTAATAACATGGTTTAGAATCTCAACCAATAAAACTGAAATCTGAATTAAAAGACGCCAAAAGAGACTACATAGAACTAGGCTAGGGTTTCAATTACACCCTAGCCCTAAAAAAATTAGCTACTCATGTTTTTAATGAAAAATAAACTAGAAAGTAGAGTCATAAGAATAAAACTAGAAGATGATGGTGAAGTAGTGGATGGCCAGCAGCTTTTCCCCTTTATTCCTCCTCCAAAAGCTCTCCAAAGATGGCTTCAAAGATGCTCCAAAGGTGCTGTATGGCTGCTGTCTTATGGCTGGTTATATGGCTGGAATATATGGGATGAATGGTGGCTGGACGTGGCTTGATGGGGCTGGAAAGTACTATTCACGTTTTTCCCTTGTATGCTATTTATAAGTCTTCAAAACAGCCCCTTTTAGCAAGTATTTCCTTGTAGAAATAGATCTTCAACCTTCCTTATAATTAGGAAACCTAATTAGATTGAATAAGGAGTCTTCTTTCTTGTTTTAGCAAGCTTTCTAAATCTGGTCCCACTTGTATCTTCTAGAAACTTATTCACATGGACCCACAAATCTGAAATTAATTGCAAGGAATTAAATCTAAACTTTTGACATAAAAGTGGGCCCTATTTGATGCGTGTAACATAAGTGTGGGACCCCTCTTTTAGGACTTCTATCTTGACTTGAACTCTTGCTCCAAATTTTCCTTATTTCTCTCCATTCTTGAACTCCACTTCTAACTTGAATGAGACTTTCTAATTTCTGAAATTCTTCTATTTGTAATAGATGTGGACCCCCCCTTGGGCGTGTAACCCTAGATTGGGTTTCTTCTTTCTTTCTTTTGTTTTTCTTCTTCGATTAGAATTGTAAGTTGTCCAAATAATTAGAAAGTCTTCTTGAAATCTGGAATATCTTGAATGGGACCCACCATGGTCCTTCTTTGGGATTCACGCCCATCATCCTCTTCATTAATTCCTCTCTTTTTGCTCCTTTTGACCTTAGCATAAAAATTAACAAAACTATGTAAAATCAAATAAAATAACTATGACTAGCGCAAGATGAATCAAATATTAGGGCTTAGATTGCAAACAATTAAGCACTTATCAAGACACGAAGCATCCGAGGGGGAGCAAACATGAAACACCAAAGACCCACAATTGGGTCACCTCAAAAACACCCACAGCTCGGGCCAAGCTAATGAAGCCCACAGCCTGGGCTAGGCAAAGGAAGAGCCAACAAGCAACTCCCAAAAATCAAGAATAAAACTGAACAAATGGATCAGCTATCATCACTGTTGACTGTGTTAAAATTCCTTAGGGGCCTTGCGGCTCTACTCCAAGGAGATGTGGAGTCATCGAAATTGTCGCAAACATAGCAGTTGAAAGCAGAAGTCAAAACTGCTAGCTTTCTTTCATGAAATTGTTGTGTCCAAGGGGAGTTTGCAGGGTCCTTAAGAGCATCTTCATAGCTGCTACTACCATCATAAAAGAGGCTCTCAAGGACTTAAGACAACTATCAATGTGGAGGACTTCTTTCTTGGCTACTATTTGGGTAATTTGGAAAGAGAGGAACAATAGATGCTTTAAAGATAAATCATTAGCTGAGGATCGTCTCAAAGACAAGATTAAATACCATACTGCTTCTTGGGTATCTCCTCTTTGGCGCATCCCCAGAACCTCAATCGAAAGTGTAGATCAATTTCTAAGAGGTTGATCGAATCCAAAAGGATTCCAGCCCTAGGGCACAACACAAACCATAACTAGAGAAACTCACGATCACTGATAACTGGAATTAATTGAAGTATTGAACAATGCATGAACATGACAATAATGAGCTTCTCTATATATAGAGTAGCATTGTTCCTAAATAAGCAATAAAGGAAATATCTAATCCTAATCAACATATAAATTAGAAAGGAAATCTTCCTAAACAATTAAGCAACCTACTAATCTAGAAATAAGCAAATAAAGCAACACTACTAATCTAGAAAATTAGAAAACGTGTGGAACATGTGTACCCCATCAGGTGGGTTCGTCAAGGCTTGCGGGTCTTGTTCTTGGACTGTGAACGGACTGCATCACTCTTCCTTCATTCAAAGGGATCTCAGTCGATGTGGTGTTGAGGAATTGGAAAGAAGTGGCTTTCTCCTCACTAGCCTCTCGTACCGTTCAAAGATGGATTCCTCCTCCTGGGTTCAAGTTAAACTTTGATGGTAGTGCGTTCGGTAATCCGGGCCTGGTTGGAGTGGGGGTAATCATCAGTAATAGTTTGGGGTCGCCTGTTCTCACCTTCTCAGGGCCTGCTGGGGTTTGCTCCGCCAATGAGGCGGAACTTATGCCAATAAGAACAGGTCTTAGAGAAGTGCTTCGTCTAAATCTCCCTAACCTTATTGTGGAAGGGAACTCTTTCTGTGCAATCCAATGGGCCAAAGCCTCTGCTAAACCTCCTTGGAAGCTGGCAGGTGTGGCGGATGAGATTTTGGATCTTGCTAGAAACCTCCACAAGTTACCTTTTCTCACATTCTTCGAAGTGCTAACTCGGAAGCTGATCGGCTTGCTAAGGAGGGCGCCTCTCTATTCTTTTTGTTAACATGTTCCCCTTGTAGTTTTGTCTAGATTCTGGGTTGGGGTTGCAGCAGGCCTTTGTTTTTTGGGGCTTGGCTTTTGCCTTTTTGTTCCAGTATACCTCTCCTATACTGTACAGTTTTTATTAATACAGTTACTTTTTCAAAAAAAAAAAATTCCTTTTATTTCATTCTGGGTTTCTCAGACCTCTGATAAAGAAACCCCTGAGAAACCCTTGATTGGTATCAACCAAGTCATCTAACTATTTACACCTACTGAATATTACAATCTTTTGTTGCTTCATATAGATAGCAACAAAATCTATGACTAAGCACTATCTTTCCATTTGTTCTTGCCTTGGAAGGAAATTTGATTCAACAAAGGAACCAGAATTATCTGATAAGCATTTTTAAAAACTAAAAAATAACATAATTACCTAATTTTTGCAGTTCACTCATAGCTTGCAATTTGATACCAATCATTTCCTAGTAGGTACATTAGTTCATTTTTCAACTCACCCAATATGTAATTCAAGGTCATTCACTTAAACAAATGAATTCGTAACTAGCCCAATTATGTTTGATTCAGCTTGCACAGTTCGAAGGTCCAATTCAACTAGTTCATTGGTGCATATTGTAGAAGTTAACAGGCCTTTAAAATAGGCCCTGGCCTATTTTAAAGGCCTGTTATCTTCTACACATATAATATATACATATTTGCATGGTGTCATAGGTAAGTATAATCACTTCTAGTATGTATAGATAACTATTATATATGGCAGACCACCTATGATGCATGGATACTTCAAAATGGGCAACGTATCGTGTCGTATCGTATCCGAAACTTCACTTTTTATGTGTAAAATCCGTGTCCATGCCGTATCTATGGTGTGTCCTTGTCGTATCTGTGCATCATAGCAGACCACACCATATGGTACGTGCACAATCTACTGTGTGAAAGATCCAAACCATTCGAAAGATGTACCTACACCGGTTTATCTCTGTAGGTCCATGATTTACTGCAACAGTCACTTTTCTTTTTTCTTGTTTCTCTTAATTTTTTTTTTTTTTAAATTGGGTATGGATAGTCCAGATCATCAAAATGTGGGCACCATTGATTTTTAATGTGGGCAACATACAATCATCCTAATCCCTTGAACTTTGGCCCTTGATTTTTAATGACCTCATAATGCATATGTATTTTGGATTTCAAGAGAATGGTGAGAAGTAATCCAATGGTGCTGATATTTTGCACAGCCACAGGTGGCAACAAGAGTTTTCCATCAGCTCAATGGTTGTGATGCATCCAGGAGAGCCAAAACTGAGGTTCTTAGCATGAAGCAGATGATATGCGACGAATAAGTATATCACCATTGCATATGTCCTGCGTATAATAGGGTGTTCTTTAGTTACAGCAACCTGATTTGGTAACTGAAGTTGTTTTTAATGTGTAGCGACAGCTGGTACTAACTAAACTAGAGGAGTGTAAAAGAACGACCTACTAAACTAAGCTAAAGAGTGTTATTAAACCCTTTCTTTCCACCAGAGTGTCAGTAGCTCTTCTTTCCACCATCCTGTTTAAGTATACTGTGAAGAATCTATGCAAATAGTGGAACCTTTTCTGTAAATGGTCATAAAGGTTTTTGATGTCAATGACCTTCCTTAAACACAAATAAACCACTTCTAGTAAACAAACATACCTGTGGTGTTCCTTCGAACTGATTCCATCTTTCCACACAATTTATTATCCTGAAACATGATTTCTTAATTAAGATCATGCAAATCGAATTCCAAGGGAAGTAACTAGATACTCATTGGGGCCTAATGGATAACAGTTTTCATCCATTAAGGAGATAGGACTATATAATATGACAGCAAAGGTTTTGAGGTGCTTTTTTGAAAAGTTTTATTTTTTATATCTTAAAAATTATTGCATAGAAAAGGATAAGTTTGTTTCAAGAGTATAGAAGCCTATAAATTTATAAAGAATAGACTAAAACATGCCTGCGGGAAGTATCATTCATGTAGAATATGGGAGGAGAGGTATCCAAGCAAACGGCATGAAACTGATTGCTGTCTGCACAAGTCAACCTTGCAAAAGACTGAAAATCCCGATTTCTAATGGCTTCTTCCATTTGCAATATGCGCTGTGGAACCACCACCTGTACAGATGCAGCATGAGAACGATGTAGAATAAAAAGTCTTCACTTCAACCTTTGCCAATCTTAGACAGTTAACAGAGTAGGATCCAACAGTATAATGTAAATGGCGGATGCAGAATCTATGGATCATCTTCTTCTCAATCTTACAATGGCTCAATCTCTTTGGATTCCACTTGTGGGATTGTTTGGTTGTCGTTGGGTTTTACCAGATCAGTTCTCTCTCAGAGTAATCTGAAAAGAAAGGATTCGGCATTTCTTAAGGGAAGATCTTATGTGTGGAGTCCTTGTTTGACAAAGAGTAGTTTTTAAGTGCCGTTGTGGGCTTCTATTCACCCCTCTTTTCAAGATTTCCCTGTGTCATCTATTGTATGAGAATGGCATGAGGTGGCTTTCTCTTATTCTCATGAGCACAAGAGCCAGTTGAGATGGTATTCTCCACTGCGAGGCCAATTCAAGCTAAATTCTGATGGAAGAACAGTCAGGAAACCCAGGTGGTATTATTCGTGATGGGGAGGTGAAATGTTCCTTTCAGGTCGTGCTGGTATATCCTCTGTTAACAAACACAGTTGCTTGCTTCACGATAAGGGCTTCATGAGACGCATCACATGAATATGAAGCAGATTATGGTGGAAGGATATTATCTGTGCTATAAGATGGGCATGGGAACTTAAACAGTGCCGTGGTAGCTCTCCATGGATGGAAGCAAAGGAAAATTTCCTAGGCCCGCCCTTGTATTGCTTGGATGAGATGGAGGAAGTCATTGATCTAGGATGCCTCGTTAGACCATGTGCACAGAAGTGCTAGTTCTGCAGCTCATCTTGCAAAGGACGGAGCTCGACGACAAAGTTTGGACTTAGTTGATAATAGATCTTATCCCCAATACCTTTGTAGGGTCCTCCTTGATTTTTTGGGTTTGGGCTCATTATATATCACTCTTGAACTAATTAGCATCTTTAATGAAATCTTATCACTATGAGAGAAAGAGTAGGAACTAACAGTGCTAGAACATAAAAAGTGCATCTGTACCAATATTATCACCAAGAATATTTTATAAGGTCCTCTGTTTGCAAATATGCTTTTATTGTTGCCCTGATTCAGCATGTGCGGCCCATGCTCTGGAATTTGAAGTCATTCTCATGGGTCCTACATAGATACGGTTATGTCCGTAAAACATGCTAAATTGGAAGTTCACACTCTTCAGATCGTGCCCCATGAGTATACATAAAAGATGGGTAAACCCAAAAAACTGAACCATCACTGTCACTTTTTTTACATTGGAGAAAAAAATTAGCACACGGTTCACTGTGTTATGAGGCAAAAACTCCAAAGAAAAATAGAGATTTTCTAATTTAACAGATTTTCATCGCATTCACAATTCACATTGCAACCATCAGAACAATGGTGGGGAACACCAAACAATGCGCTCCACATGCCCAAAATTGTGCTCCTCAAAAATTGCATGTGTGGTTTGGCACAGGACCCTATATTTGGAATTGTAGTACAAAGAAACTTTTGAGACAATTAGTGCATATATATTAAAACATTTTTCCATTAGAAATTCTGTAATGAACACAAACCAAGAATAACATCATGAAAACAATACCTTGGATCTATAATGTAAAAGAGTACTTGTGTCAACACTCTCGCGCATTCCTGCAGTGCTACTTGTGTCTTTCTGTCGTGAACTTACCTACAAACGACAGTTGAAGCAAGGATTCACAAACCGCAACAAAGTGGCGAGCTGCATGCTATAAGAGAGGTCTTACTAGGATACTTGTACAAAAAGGCCATCGAGAATGGAATTAAATCTGAACTGAAACCCAGCAATCCAGATGGACCGATCCAGTTTTCAGCCCTGCACATAAAGCCTTGAGCAACACGCCCATTGTAGAAATATATTTATTTACTGATTGATTGGTCGTCATCATCATCATCAAAGCCTTGTCTCAACTATGTTGGAGTCGGCTACATGAATTATGTTTCTCCATTCCGATCTACCTTGAGCCAAATCCTCAGATAACACGACCTATACTAAAACCCAGTCATAAAGCAGTTTTGCATTTTTTGCATAATGAATATGATATTATATCCTTGCAAAAATATATATATCAAACTGGTCATGAAAAAAAAAACATAATCATATTCCCGAATTTACTGAGTCTCCCATTTTAGAGTTCAAAGTTCAAATTAAAGGCTACAATTTTTAAGACTAGTAAAACAAAGGACTTCCAATATCACTGAGATCTAAAACATGGTATGTATATTCGCACACACAGATGCGCACGCAGAGAGAGAGAGAGAGAGAGAGAGAGAGAGACCAGAAGAATTTGAAAATGCACAACGTAAGTGATGCAGGATAGACCTCAGGCCACATGTGTAGGGAAGAAGTCAATTTGGACCTTTTATTTTACTAATTATTTGTCATTAGTCTCTAATTTTATTTACAGAGTTGTAATTAGGATTAGGTTTCCAGTATCATTAGTTTCCTAGTTTAATTAGTTTTCTTATGGTAGAGTTTTCTTTGTTATTTACATGAGCATTGCAAGAGACTTAGATCTCAGCGAGACTTGAATTGAATACAATTTTCCACTTTTAGGAATTTTATCATTGGAGAGTGTCTTCATTGTGTGATTGTTTCTGCGGAAACCTAAAATTTACAGCGGTACCTGCAATCCAAATCCTAACCCTAGGATTTGCATCAACTGATATCAAAGCATATAGAAGTGGAGTCTTCATCTACATCCATGGCGAAATTTCCTGCAACCATTGCGAAACTGACCAAAGCCGTTGCTCAATTATCCACTACGGTCAATCAACTCCAAGCAACTTTTGCAATGATGACAATCAGATCTATTAATTTAGAAAAATGATCACTACGAGGATAATTATCAAGGTGAAGGTCAAGAAATAGAAGAGTTCAAGGCAAAATTCGATGCAACCGTCTTTAAATAAGAGGACAACATCAGTCACAAGATGGAAGATGCAAAGGAAGACGAAGAAAAGTTGGACATTGCAGACATGGATCTAACATACCACAAGCCTCTTCATTCGCTGAATATAATGATTGTTCCAAAAGAGACATGCTGATCATCAAAGGATAATGACATTGTACCAACGTAAGAAGAACAAATCATTGTTCTACCGTACATTGATTTTATCCTCAGGGATCAACGATGGAAACTTGGAGGCTGTCATGGTACATACTATACAAATGAAGTATCCAAGGGTTCGTTCACACATCCACACAGCGTCCGGCTGTCAAAAGAAGCAATGCGTCAAGACTTAAGCCAGCTTCAAAATGGAGGAAACAATCAATTGCAATTTTCAACGCGTACATATAAGCTGCAGATCAACCAAAAGCTTCAAAGTTCATCCGATTGATCATCGACCCAGTCAGACATTTACTGAACTCGAGGTCGAATTCTCTCCAAGCGGGGGGAGAATGATGCAGGATAGACGTTAGGCCACATGTTCGGCACAAGTAAATTTAGGACTTTTTATTTTACTAATTATCTGTCATTACTTTCTAATTTATTAAAAGAGTTGTAATTAGAATTAAATTTCCAATTTCATTAGTTTCCTAGTTTAATTAGTTTTCTTAGGGCACAAGTTTTCTTTGTTATTTATATGAGCATTGTAAGAGATTTAGATCTCAGAGAGAGTTAAATTGAATATAATTTTTCCCTTCGTGGAATTTTATCGTTGGAGAGTGTCTTCATTGTGTGATTGTTTCTGCGTAAACCTAAAATTGAATTGCAGCACCTACAATCCAAATTCTAACACTAGGATTTGCATCAATAAGTAAATTGATTTTTAAGTTGCATGTTACATGGTGCACAAGAACAAAAACTCTAAATCCCAATAACATTCCCAATATTTGAAGCTTTGAGACTGACATAAAAGATGCTCAGTCTATCGAGCGGATGGGTGAACAAAATGAGGAAAGTAAGCAAATGGTAATCCAGAAGCCGAAGATGGAGCTACAAAATACCAAATCAATGAAATGAAACATAAAGGAAAAATTTTGGGATTCCACATACTACTGCAATAATAATAACAAGATCATCCCAGTGTGACTCATTTGCAAGTTGAACTGCAATGCTGTCATGTCCAGAAGCATCCTGAGCATGCCAAAACAGAAAATCTAAAATTAGATTTATGTCCAAGGATGGACAAGATTCTTACCAATGTAACACACACGCCACAGGACAGAAATCAAACTTACATTTCCCATAACCCATTTTACAAATCCACCATATAGACTGCGACAAGCACTGCCTGAACCTTGCCTGAAAAATACATGAAACATGTCATAGAAAAGAATTATCTGCCAGTGTGTTTACCTGTTGAGAGACAGTTAGGTCTTATTTGTAAACTTCTAGAAATCTAAGGGTTAATTAGTAATTATGAAAAATTTTGGTGAGAAGGTTTTTTATTACTGAAAATACATGATAAGTTAGTCTAAGATTGGAATTAGATTAAATATATGGATTATATTAGGCTACTGTTATGTTGTGATTAGGTTTCCTATTAGGGATGTGATTAGTGATTAGGTTTCCTAGTTAGAGCCAATATCTTTGGTTGTGCTCTATAAATAGTTATTGGCCATTCTTAATGAAACAACTCAGAATTTCTCAAGATGTAGTTCCTAAATTTCATCTTTACCTATACAGATACTGAGATGTACTGCATTATGAACTTCTCAAGCGACAAAATATTATTAGAAAATATACAATCATAACTATATTTTTTATAACAGTAAAATCATGACTATTAACTGTTAGAAAAAAACACTTCTAAAAAGTTGTACAAATATATGACAATATTAAGAAGATACAAATGTGCATAGACTAACCTTGCAATAGATGAAAGTTCTCCATTTTCTTCTTTAATATTCATCAGTTTTGCAAGCGCAAATGCTGGAAAATGAAGAATATGACAACAGGTAATATTGTGCAGTAATAATCACTGAATTTAACTTTTAATCAAAATCACTTGAAGCCATGGGATAATGCATGCACAAGAGTTCATCAGAGAAATCAGAATGATATAAGATGGCATTCTACAATGCAAATATGTAGAGGATACTAATATAAATTTGCATGGTTCCATTTTCTTAGCAATCTTAGCATTTTCTTATTGGTCCATTTTTGCATGTTGGAGAAACATAGGTATATTTGCAGTTGTGCATCCTACGACCACATTACCAATTGGAAGTAAAAAAAAAAAAGTATGATACAAAACGTGTTACAGAAGTAAGGTATCAGAAGCATATCAGTCGACCAAAAACCACTATGTATCAGCATTATGTTGCAGTAATCAATCACTGCAGTCTATAGTTCTTTGGAATTTTATCTGGTCTCAAAAAAACTTGGAAAAAGAAAGGACATCCTTCATTGAGCATTAGGATTTGGTAAATGGGTGTCTAATAGAACTCCAAAAATTGTATAGGTCTTGCATCATTATTTGACCATAAATTGTTGAGTTTGTTGGATTTAATGATTCTATGAACTCTATAGGCTTAAAACAAATATAACAATGAAAGTCATTATCATCATTAAAACCTTCTCCCATCAATCTAGGGTTGGCTAAAAGACTTCTACTACTCAACACAAAAAGTCCACCAAAACCAATACCAATATGAAAAAAAACCCACCTAAATACTGGAACCTAGAAAGTAAGGTTTCATCTTAGAATATCATGTGTGCTAAATAATGACACCCTCTGACTAGAAAATGATAGACCTACACATCCTAGTGGCAAAATCCATTTGCTTAAGATCACATTTCTGAGTTTTGTTCCTTCCACTCTACCCTACTCAATCCATACTCTCAGTTTAACAAATTACTTAAATGCCCCTATTATGAACAATCCATGCTCTCAGTTTAAGTATTTCTTTAGTTGAATTTTTTTTATAGGAATTCTAGCTGCATAGGGTTCCAAAATTCCCATTAAGGAATTTCATGTTCATTTAGCAGAATGTGAAGAATTCCAAAATTCTATAATTTTCAAATGCTCAAAATGAGGCACTGCAAATCCTAGCCTAGCCTCTACATTTATGAAATCTGAAATTTTGGATTCTCAGTGACTTTCTAATGAAACTCTGACGCTCTCTACTTCTAAAAGTAGACACATGTATGAAAATTTCTAAAGGTGAGCCGCACATTATAATTCCTAAAAGAAGTGGGTTTGCGTTTTATATCTAAACAATGGGCCACAAGAACCATAACTTCTAAAAAGATGGGTTCCATGTAATTTCTAAAGGTGGATCCCACATTGTAACTTCCAATAATAGCCCCACATAGAACAAAATTTCCAGACGTGTGCCCCATGTACAACAATTCCAAACGTTGGGACAAATTGCAATTCCCAAAGGTGGATCCCATGTGGACCACCACGATAGGTGGGCCCACATTCTAATATCTACAAAGGTGGGTCCATATACCACAATGCGATAAAAGGTGTGTGCATCCAATTAGAAATTCTAGCAGAAATGAAACATGAAATTCTATTTTAGAGCATTTAAAACTCTAATTTGAAATTCCCACATACCCACTAGACCTGAATTCCAGAAATTCTAGTTTAAAAGAAAGGCCCTAATGGACGTTTCAATAAAATCACTAAGGGTGTGTTTGGTTCGGCTTGTTAATGGGACTTTTTGAGAAGTCTGTTTGGTTATTACATTTTTAGAAGAACTTTTTAAGAAGCAAAAGTTAAAATCCACTTTTCCGTGAATCATATCTCGAACACATTCTAATTCCTATAAAGGTGGGTCCATATACCACAATGCGATAAAAGGTGCGTAATTCCAATTAGGAATTCTAGCAGCTATGAAATACAGAATTTATAGAAACTCAGTATCCATGAAATTTTATTTTAGAGCATTTAAAACTCTAATTTGAAATTCCCACATATCCACCAGACCTGACTTCCAGAAATTCTGGTTATAAAAAAAGCCCTAATGGACGCTTCAATAATCACTAAAAACCAACTTTTTGGTAAATAACTACAAAGAAAAACTTAACCTACTATTTTGATTTTAGGAAAAAAAAAAAAACTACAGAACAAAGAGTGATCTTACCCAGGCAAGCAAATCCTGCAGCAGAGGAAGCCAATCCGGCCGCAGTAGGGAAGTTATTGTAAGAAGCTATATGCACCCGTAGCCTCTCCCAATCCTCTTTCCTAATCCAAATCCCCTTCTTCTCGTCTTCTACATCGCATGCCCTCCTCCTGATCTCCCTCAAACAGCTCTGGTACCGCCCTCCGCTGAGAGAAATCTCCTGCTCTCGGAAAAACGAAATCACCATCCAAATCAAGACCATTATACAGAATCGCTAACAATCAGTCAGTTTGTTGTTTGCATTAAAATACATAGTGTAACAGAGTGGTTAAAAAATCCAAAAATGAGCATCAAATATCATCTTCTTCTTCTTCTTTTGATTATATTTTCCTAACTAGAAAATGTTATTCGATCTTCATTTTGAAAACTCACTTCTTTTAATCTTCATTTTAAACCACCCCCCTGAGTATTCAATTCCTATGTATTCTAATACAAACAAACAGGCATGGAAACGAAATCTCCTTACTTTTCCATTGAGCCACATGCGATCAGAATCAAACGCCGGGCTAACCGCGACGGTGGTGGTCGTGCACAGATGGTCCGGATCCAGCGTCACGCTGATGCTGTCATTGATCGGGAGGATGAGGGTTTCGTCGCGCTTTCCCCAGTACTTGATCACGGCAATGTTCGTCGGAGATCTAGCTGTTACCATCAACATCCATGGCTCAGGTCCATTCGAGACCGCCATGAAAATGAAAAAAAAAAAAAGTGGGATCTAGAGCTCCAAAAACCCTAAAATCTCAGATTCTCTAAGGTTCCGATCTCGGAGGGGATTTCAATGGAAAGATAAAGGACAACAGTGTTTGGAATGATAGGGTTTCAAGATCGATTGGGATTTGAAGGATAGTAGTAGTAGCAGGAGAATGAGAATGGGAGTTCAAAATGGAGTGTGTCGGGAAGAAGAAGAAGAAGAAGAAGAAGAAGAAATGGATGTTTATTTTATATCAAGGCTAGGAGATGCGAGCATGAGAGTATCCAAAATTCCAAATGAGAGCGCGGTTGCTCGAGGCATGTGCGTGCTCGTGACAGTCAGTAGGTGGACTGGAAATCGAACGAATGAAGGGTTCAGATCAGATGTAAGGTCTCTTCCCTGTGATACACGTGAATTTTGTTCGATCTTATTAGTCCCGGGTAACGTTCCGACTCGACTCAACGTGGATTTATATATGGGGCCTCCTCTCCTCAGCTCAAGTGCACGATAAGCCCGTGCACTCAAGGGCGTGGGGCCCACATAGGGACCCACCTAGGCATGGGGATGGGGGGGATTTGAAGCACACACAGGGGCCCTCCTCTCTACAAAAAATCAGCCCAATCCTTAATTTCTATCATCTCCATCTGGGCCATAAGATTTTAATGGTGTATATATATTTATATGTGTGTCATACGATCCAACGGTCCAATTTAATCGAATGGGGCCAAGTTTTGGTGGACATGTGCTATTCAAGGGGCCCCACTATTTGGTCCATTTGGATGGGCCAAACAGTGGGCCCCACCTAGGCAGCGGACGGGATTCCTCCCCTGCGCATGAGCTGAGGGGAGGATTCCCCTTTATATATATATATATATATATATATATATATAATTAGAGGAAGGCTCCCCTAAGTTTAAGATTAGGATAAGGTAAGCTCAAGTGTGTGGTAGGACTTATTTGGGGACCCACATGGGGATGGGGATGGGGTGGGGGATTTCAAGGACTCTTTAGGATCTTCGTCCCAGCAAAAAATCAGCCCCAACCGTAATTTCTATCATCTCTATATAGGCCCAATAGTTTAATGGTCAACAATCTATTCGGATTGATATATAGTCAATCCAACAGTCCAATAAATTCGAATCTTACCGAAAGTTGGTGGACATGTGCAATTTAAGGGGGTCATGTGTTTGGTCCATTTGGATAGACCAAAGGTGGGCCCCACAAGCCCGACCTTACGAAATTTTCTCTCTAAGCTCGAGCTTAGAGGAGCCTTGGCCATATATATATATATATATCGGTAATATTCATCTGAGAACTAATTCTCACATATTATATGAGAACTTTTTTGTGGGGTCTATTTGGGGATAGGACCAGGGGGATGAAAAGATCTATGTGAGACCATCCCAAGTATCAAGTTTGACCTTAAACTCATGCTCTAACCCCTTCATCCGTGGCCCACAAGTTTAATGACTTCATATTCAAAAAAATATTCAATCATAGATCCAACGGTTCAATCCATTCGGATGTAAGTCAATCCTTGGGATTAGTGACTATCAGGGGGTTCCCTATTGGTTGCTAGGTTTGGATGGGTTACTAGTTGGGTCTCGCAAAAAAGTTCTCGTATAAAAGGTGAGAACTAGTGCTCACTTCAATATTTTCCTATATTATATATATGGGGAATGTTCGTATGCATCTTTCCCTCACCCTATGGTGAGGGACACTCTCCTTTTTTTCACATGAAAAGTGCATGTACTTGAAACTTCCCAAAAAGGGGAGTGTCCCTCACCCAATGGTGAGGGATAGATGCATAGGAATACTATATATATTTAGTTATCCGAGGTTTCAATCATTTGGGCTGAACTAATCCCTCAGACCAAGAAGAAAGCCGGATAAATTCTCCTGTAGCCTCAGTATGATAGTGCAATTTCGAACTTACAACTTTCGGGTGCAAACCGTGGTCCTAAGTAAATTGAGCTATCCCTTGAAGTTAACGTGGATTAATTATCGGTAGTCAAAGAGAAGGATCAATGTGTTTGTGCATATAGACCAGTAACAAATGCCCGAGCTAAGGCCCTGCCAAAATTGGGAATTTCTTCACATTTTTATTCTATTAATTTATTTCATTTCTGTCATACATCAAAATGAGAAGATCATATATTCCAAATTTTCGACAATTAAGTCGCCATCATCAAGAAGGAATTGGGAAAGTGAATTTAAATGTACAATACAATATATTATACTGAATGTGTGTGAGAAGAAAAATTATAGAAACTACCTTGAATGTTGAAGAATAAAATGGAAGTAATAGAGTGAATGTATAAAAGAGAGAAGTATATATGATGTGAAAGATTTTTTAAGGACTTGAGGTGAAAGATTTTTAGGAAGGATATTGGCTAAATATAAGTACGATGGGTAATTACAAGAGATAGAAAATCATGTGAGAGATTTTAGGGAGAAAACCGATAGAAAATTATGATGATGCCAAAATTGGGTTTCGGACACCACCGGTCAAGTAATAAATGCAGTAAATTAATGAGAGAGAGAGAAAGGGAATTTATAGTGGTTCGGTCTGTGTGACCTACATCCACATCATAAAGGCAGAGGTCGCCTGTGGTATTTTACTTCTCCAATGAGTAGGGATTACAGGCTAGAAGAATACAATAGTAAAAAAATGGGAAGATATCAATTGCCCCCCAAGTGCTGGTGGGGCTCCTCAATTTATAGTCCTCCCCTAACAGATGGGGACGACTCTTCAACAACGTTTGCCCTGCTTGAATGGAGCCTTTGAACTGCCCTCGCACTGGACGAGGCAGGTGAGATATTCTCCGCAGGACCTGGTAAAAGCGGGACTGTTTCCGAAACGACGTGGCTGCCTTGACTTGGCCAAGGTATGTGGATCTGGACCCGGACCTGAACGGATCAATCGGGCTTCCACTGATTTGGACCTTGGCTCATTGGGCTATTCTGACCTGACTCATCCTCATGGGTTGGGTCATTTGGGCCTGACTCATCAAATTATATTAGAGATTTTGGTTAAAACAAGAAGATGCATGTACCTCAACATTCTGTTTGATGCAAGACTTTCCAGTATGCAGAAAGCAGAGGATGGGTTGTGCGGATGAATGTGAAGAAGATGATAATGGGGCTTCCATCTTGGAGTCGGGGGGGGGGGGGGGGGGGGGGAGATAAGAAAGAGGAAAGATGCCATTAAAATGTAAATCCCTAGCGGCATTGTTTTTATTTTTAGAACCAACCCTGATTTGCTTCTGGGTCTATTAGATGATTATCAATTGGAATCTAAATTAGGTTTGAAATTCAGGTTTTTTTTATTTATTTACCCGGGATAATCAGATAATTGGATGAATTCTATTCCAACCTAAGTTACATATAATGTTTTTTTTGTCAGTAAGTTACACGTAATGTAAAGTTAACTAAAGCTAAAACATTTGATTAAAAAAAGAAAATATAATGAATCAAATTTCATGTTACACAACATGGGATCTATTCTGGTAGTTGAATAGAAACTTGCGTATACTGAGTATACGGATGTGTGAGAATTAGGGGTGTAAAAAAATCGAGAAACTGTCTAACCGAACCGAACCGCTATTAATAACCATGTTTCACGGTTCGGTTATGGTTAATGAAATCCAAAAACCACACAGTAATGTTCGGTTACGATTTTCTATAATAACTCACTGTGGTTAACCGAACTGAACCTTAAAATACGGTTCGGTTAAATGTACACAGTTAACCGTACCGTTATACAAAAAAAGGAAAAAAATAAGGGGCTGAATAAAATATTTCTTAAGTTATGTTAACAAAAGGAAACCCTAACCCTTTCTCTCCTCCGTTTCTCGCCTCAGAGTCTCAGACGCCTCTCTCTTCGCCCTCTCTCTCTCTCTCTCTCTCTCTCTCTCTCGCCTTAGACGCCTTTATCTCTTGCCTCTCTCTCTCGACTCCTTGACAGAGACCAGACCTACACCGACCAGAGGCGAATAAGAAAAAGAACCCTAGTGCTAAGATTCTTGATACAGGAAACCTTGTATTTGGAGAAACCAACCCAGATGGCAATGAAGGGAAAATCTTGTGGCAGAGTTTTGATTACCTAACTGATAGCCTTCTTCCCTACATGAAACTAGTGTTGAATAAGAGTACTGGAGAGAACCATGTTCTTACATCATGGAGAAGTGCAGAGGACCCTGCTCCTGGGGAATATGCTTTTGGGGTGGATACAAATGACAACATCAACATCTGGAAAAATGGAATCTCCCAATGGAAGAGCCGTGCTAGAAGTGGGCAAATCTTCACTGCGCCCCTAATTTGTCTTCCTCTTATATATTGAATTTTAGCTCTCCTTCAGATGAAAAGGTGGGTTCTTTCAGTTATACTACTAATTACAACTCTGTTATTACAAGACTAGTGATAAGTATGACCGAGTAAATGAATCGATTTAGTTGGTCTGTGAGTAGACAAATGTGGATTATATACTAGGAACAACCCAAAAGAGGATGCAATATTTCTTCTTTATGTGGGGCTTTTAGCATCTGCAGTGAAAGTGCTTTTCCTACATGTGAGTGTTTGGAAGGGTTTGAACCGGCTTCTGTGAGAGATTGGACTGTGGGTATTTGGTCAGTTGGATGCAAGAGTTGAGATGTGGTGAGAACAAATCTGTGAATGATGGAGATGATGTGTTTGTGACACTATCCAAGGTGGGTTTGGGGAAAGCTCAGCCACAACCTTTGAGAATTGGTAGTCAGGAAGAGTGCAAAGTAGCCTGCATGAGGAATTGTTCCACGGTTATTAACCGTAACCGAACCGTCTAATCCGATTAACCGCGGTTCGGTTTTCTATGATTTTTGTCTTCACGGTTAAGATTACGGTTAATGAAATCCAAAAATCGCGGTTATGGTTCGGTTAACGGTTTTCCCAAAATAACCGGTTAACCAAACCGTTACACCCCTAGTGAGAATGTACCAAGTAAAAAAATCAAATGGTAAGCATATTATGGTTTTATTGATATTTGATATAATAGTATATTCGGTAATCGGTGAGAAAAATATGAGATATTCATAGATTTGAGGATTCTCCACTACCCTTTGAGTAGGGATTCTTACTGAGGGTTTGTATGGCTAAGGATTTCACATCAATATAAATAATTGAGAAAAATTAGTTTCAGTGCACAAATTCGCAAAAGCAAAGATTTTCAAGTCCTATTGGGGTGGAAGGGAGGTCGAACCTGAAAATCCTAAGGTAGTGTTTGGTTCGCTGTAATGAAGGTCGGAATGGAATGGTCATTCCAACGGAATGATCATTACCGCTGATGGACCGCGCTCCTGCTCGGTTCCTACCGAGGTCGGCGGACGTGGGAGTCGGTTTGGTTCCGACCCTTTCGTAACCAGGGGGCAGGGGCGTGCATCAACATTTCTTTTTTTGTGTGGGTGTGCCAGATTTTCTATTTTACTTGGAATTGCAAGTGGTGATCCGGAGATCAGCCTTCGCAAGTAAAAAGGAAATCAACTTCTTTCAAGTTTTCCATTGCACATATATTTAAGAAAAGAGACAGTTTTCTTGGTTTGCCGTGAAAGGCGATTTTTTTTCCATTTATAGCCGATTTTGGCGTTTATAGCCGTTTTACAATCCTTATCAATAATGAAAGACAAGAGTTGTGATTTTTATCTCTTTTGAAAAAATACAAACTACAATGAAAAGCAAGAAAAGGAGGATCTAACTTCTCAGGAGATTGTGGGGGACCCGTTTAGATTGACGGTCGCAAGCCATATGTGGGCTTCGCCATCATCCATGCAGATGAGAACAGAGGATGCTATTGATTCGCTTGGCTTGGCTATAACCTCAGGTTTTTAGAGGACAAAGACCAGAAGAAGGTCCTATGTCCAATAAAAAGCCGAGTAGACGGGCTGAAAAGCCATATCTAAGCCATTGGAGGCAGGAGGAGAAGGCAAAGACCTTGGGGGGGGGTACCCCCCAAGGGACTTTTGTCACCTTGTTGCGGTAGCCGGTGTAGAACTTCCGCAGAGTTTTCTCTCTTTTCCTTCTCTGAATTTCTGTGCTTCTGTCTGTCTGTGTGTTTTTGCTTTTTTTCTGATGATCCTTTCTTCTTGGAGAGCTCTCCTATTTATAGGCTTTTAGGTAGCCATTTAAGAGGGTTTATGGGCTTTTATTGTCATTAAGCCGCATAATGGGAGGAGTTACAAAATTGAATTGTTTATTTTGTAACCCCTTTTTCTTGGCTTCTGATTGGCCGGAGGAGATTGAGGGCATTTAATCGCCTTTAATCGCCATGATGGGAGGAGTTTCATGGGTTAAATGCCATGAATCTCTTGACTTGTAACTCCCGGATGCTTGCTTCTGATTGGTCCGTCCAAAGAAATGGATTAATGACTGTAATAAAGCTAGTCAATAAATCACATTAAGTGGTCGCCGAGCATCTGAAGAGTCGCGGGCCGTGCCGCGTCTTTTGGGATTCTTCTGGCGATGATCATCGATGAATCTTCATGTAGATCGACATCAGATGACCATGTAATTTCAGGTGTTTGTTGCCAACAGCGGGTCGGTGCCATCTGTCCTGTCGATTTCTCGATCGGTCGGGTAGAAAGCACACTTTTTTTGGTTGACCGGGTGGCGATCAATACTGTTTTCGATACTCTTGATGATTGACCCGTGTTTTGGACGGATGTCAGAGGATTTGGTGTCTCAAAAGCATGAATTTTGGAAAGTACCAGAGGCTGGGCGCTTCGAATCACGAAAAACGGTGAAAACCGGGGTTTCCAGGGCCTTCCCGGCGACCCCGGGCTCCAAGGTCGCCGGCGACCCTGGGGGGGTTTTCCCCCTTTGTGTCCCGTTTTGTGTCCGTTTTTGCTGTTTTTTTATTCTTTTTTCTTCTGTACTTTTCCTTGACATTTTGACCATTTATTGGCCTGATTTCTTTGTAGGAAACCTGATGAGAATCCTTGCATTTTATTTTGCAAAGTTTCCAATTTCCTGAGAAAGCCGAAGACTTTGTCGCGCAGA
This sequence comes from Litsea cubeba, assembly GCA_012931725.1. NCBI lineage: Eukaryota > Viridiplantae > Streptophyta > Magnoliopsida > Laurales > Lauraceae > Litsea > Litsea cubeba. Next base: position 50,042,898 of record CM022952.1, read on the forward strand.
GCTGCCGATTTTCCGTCAGAAGCTGAAGCTGGGTCAAACGATGTCGGAATGACCTGAAATTTGGTGTGAAGCCTCCTGAGCAATAAATAAGACCAACCATAGGCTTTTGTTTGAGTTTTGAAGCCGTTTGGGGTCCTATCACCAGTAGACTTGCTTTTGCCGCGATGAAGATGTCGCGGTTTGATGTGCGGTCAACCGATGTCCGATTGACTTGAAATTTGACAAGGAACCTATTGGAGTCATTTTAAGATGATCCAAAGGCTCTGTCTTGGAAACCATGGTCCCGGAGAGCTTTGCCGCCGAGAGGCCTGATTTGGCTTCCGAGCGTCAAACTATGGTCAAATGTTGTTGAAATGACCTGAAATTTGACGTGTAGCCCTTTATAAGCATTTTGAAGCCGTCCATGTGCTCTATCTGATGAGTAATGGCCTCGGTGGTTCTCGCCGCCGAGAGGCTTGATTTAGCTGTTCGAGGGTTGATGTAGGGTCAAACGTTGTCGGTTTGACTCGAACCTTGACGTGGAGCCTTTTGGAAGTATTTTGAGACCATCCATCGGCTCTGATCGAAGATTTGGTGTCTCCGATGCTTTTGCCGCCGAGAGCTCCTTTTCGGCTGTCGGAGAAGCGAAGTTAGACCAAATGATTTTGAAATGGCCCGAAACTTCTTGTGTACTCCTCTTTTGGCTGTCTTGAAGGATCTTGCAGTTTTTGTTTGATTCTGACAAGATTTGATTTTTGGAAGTAGCATTGCCTATTTATGGCAGGTTGCGACTTCATGTAGCTCTTTGGATCTTGAAGAGGCAAAGTGACATTTTTGGTGTCAACAAATGCCCCCTCGAGGTACAGCGACGAGTTGCTTAACTTTTGTAGTCGATGTGCCTCGAAGAGATTTTGAAGGAGAGCCTGTGACTTGACCAAGAGTCTTTGAGCAGTCTTTCTTTTTGGTATTTGTAGCCTTTTGAGCTTCCAGGGGAATTTTATGGTAGTGAAAGGGATCACGTACCATCTCGAGGCAAAGTTTTGAAGATGACATCAGGGATGTGGATTTGGGTTTTGACCTTGTGACCTAACAGGCTATATGTGGCAGGTTAGGGGGTCGGGTTTGGTTTTGATCGTGTGAACCAACAAGCTGTATGTGGAATGTTGGGGGATCAATTTTGGTTTTGATCTTGTGACCTAACAGGCTGTATGTGGCAAGTTAGGGGATCAGGTTTTGGTTTTTGGTTTTGGTTTTTGGTTTTGGTCTTGTGACCCAACAAGCTGTATGTGGCAAGTTAGGGGACCAGGATTTGGTTTGATTTTTGTGGAATGTCAATTTCAAGATTTTGGCTCAATTTGGTAGATGAGGCTGGATGGTTTGATTTTTGGAAGCTCATGGGGCTTGGAATTTTCTTTGTATGGTCCAATCAACTCAAAAGAGGCATGGAACCATTTTTGTATGCTCTTGGTAAGAGGGATTTCTCTTTGACTAAAAGCCCAAATATTTTTTTTTTTAAGTGCCTAGGTGGTCAAACCTGGCTCATATGGGCTAACCCATGGGACCTTAAGCTTTTGAAATGGCTTAGATCTCATATGGTGTCATTTTTGTAAAGAATATCCAAAAATATCTCATTTGGATAGAGAATATCTAAGAATATCTTTACTTGGAGAGAATCTCTCATATTCCCTTTATTTTGGGATAGGATATCTCAAGATATCTTTCTTTTGGGAAAGAATCCTTCATCGATCTCTTTTTGGGAGAAAATCTCTCAAGATATCTTTCTTTTGGGAAAGAATCTTTCTAATCTCTTTCTTTTGGTAAGGTTACTAATTAGTAACACTTATCTCTTTTTTCTTTCCTTCTTTGGTTTGCTCTCTTCTATAAAAGCAAGGAGGAGGTTGGATCTCTTGCTCTTATTACTTTCTTTTGCAATAATCTCAAGAGGGCTTCAAGACCAAGAGTTCTTCTTCTTCAAGATCTTCAAGACTTTTCTTCTTCTTCTCCATCAATGGCTTCAAGTAAGTTCCCTTTTTCAAGAAAACTCCATTGTAGGGAAAATAAAAAGTTCTTTCTTTCTTTTTTTTGTTGTTTCTTTCTTTTTCTTTTCTTTTTTTTTTCACGTGTTTTCCTTTTTTTTTCACACGTTTTTTTTTCTTTTCTTCTTTTTTTTCATGTTTTGTTTTTGTTTTTTTTTTTTTTTGTGGGCCGTACGGACAGATCCGTACGGATCTGGCTGTACGGCCACGTGGCCAGTGGGCCACGGCCTGTGGGCCAGCCCCCTTTTTTTCTTCTCTTTTTTTTTTGTTTTCTTTTCCTCCTTTTTTTTTGAGAAAGTTTCTTTTTTTTTTTTGCTCATCATGATAATGCCCCTTTTTTTTGGCAAACCTAGATGTTCATGCATGCATTTAATTGTAAATTAAATTTGTAGCATGATGTGATAGCATACCTGAAAGTTTTCGCAATTTTGGGAATTTGGAGTTCGCAGCGATGTTGAGCGCTTCCTGATTTTGCGGAGACTTTGAGGTTTCGAAAGTTTGGAGTTTTGGAGCTCGCAGCGATGTTGAGCCCATCTTCAAGCTTTCTTATTTCTTTCGGGATAGTTCCTTTTCTTCGGAATTGCCCCGTCATCATGTCAAAATTTCGCCAGATTTTTTTAGCGAGATTCTATCATTTTGATGTTTGATCTTTTTCTTTTCCATCCTTTTCAGGTGGTTCCTCCAGAACGAACAAGGGTAAAGAGCCTGCTACAAGCGTACCTCATCGATCTTCTAGATCTTCTAATCCGGCCGTTCAGCAGGCCTTTGAGAAGGTCCAGTATGTTGAGAGAAATCTGGAAGAGTGCGACTCCCTCAACAGAGATGAGATGAGGTAGCGACTGATCACTCTCAAGGGAGAGGGATTCTATAAGATCATGGTAAGCAGTCGTCCATGGGTGATGGAAGATCAAAGCGTTTTGCCCAAGCCTACCTTCTTCTTTGGTGATGCAGTCCCTGATGACATGGCATACCAGAGGAGATGTTTTCAGTTCTTTTTCACAGCAGATGGTGAGAAGAAGACTGTTGCTACCCGGTCGACGTTTGATCGCACCATCTCGATTCTGAGCCTTACCCCCACGTGCCCTAAGAGGGAAGATCCTCCAAGCTGGGTGAGAAGGACAAATGTAATCAAGACCGGGGTTTTTGTTGGCGGTTCTCCTGGATATACGGAGAGGTCGCCTGTTGACATGGACCTTTTGATGCCATCCAGCGGCTACCAGGGCTCTGATTATCCGTCGGTCGATTTGAGACCGGTGGGCCTTGGTATTTTCAGCGGTGACGGCAGCAATTGGATCAAGCCTTTTCAACTTCGTGGCCGTTTCAATGCTGACTCTGAGTGGAAGTCGTGGACTGATCGCGTCTTGCTGATTGGTGGCGCCGTTTTGAAGGAAGCCGGGATTTTTGATGCGGTCCGCGCTTTTAGGGAGACCGTGATCTTTTCCGACGAGGCCTTCATGGCTATGCTAGAATCATTCCTCCCACAAACCAATACCTTCGTTGTGACGAATGGTGAGATTGGTTTTTCTTTGAAGGAGCTGAGCGCCATTACTGGATTGCCCATCCTCGGCAAACTCTATGAGGAGTTTATGCCGATTGACAGCGTCCTCGAGGGGCAGTCTGAGGAGTTCAGGCTTCTGTACTTTCAGCTCGTCGCCTTCTATGATTTTTTGAAGGAGAAGGAGGGTTTGAAAGTTAGATCCAGCAGTTGGAAGAGTTTTAGCTCTTCATTCCCCAACTTTTTTGATAGCAGGGAGTCTTCTGATAGTGTGACCCAAGAAGCCGGAGCTCAGGATCCAAGTTCAAAGAAGATCTTGGCCATGCAAGAAGAGTTGAGAGATTTCTGTGCAAGTACAAACGCCATATGTCCTGACATTGCACTGCGGAGAGATCTCGCTAGTTTACCTCACTTATTGGCTTGGTGAGGCTATTTTTGCTGGAGGAGATGGAACGCACATCAGGCCGCATTGTATTTTTCCGGCTTGTCAGATGGCGTTTGGAGAGCCGCTTGCTTTGGTGCCAGCTCTTTACTCCTACCTGTGTACCGAACTGCAGGTTGCTGCTTTTTTGGTTCGGCTTGGGCTTCCTATGAATAGGGTATTTTCAGCCCATATCTTTTATTCGTGGTATGTGTACCACTGTCCTGGCTTCCACCGGCTGGGTGCTGCACAGGATGATGATCCTCTGATGATTCGACTGGCTAAGGGCAAAGCCGTGTCCGAATCACTTTTGTTTGCCCGCATGAGGATCCGACGGTTCAGGGACGTCGAGATGGGGCAGTCTTCAGTGAAGCTTTCTCCGGAGTTGCGGAAGAAGGCTTTTGATTTTGGTGCCTCCCGAGACTCTACCAGGGCGGGGTCGGGAAGGCATTATTCCTTGACCAATGTAGAGAGAGAGTGGCTTTTCAGCATACGTGTCGGCACGATGGTGTACCGTAGACATCTTTTCGTCGACATCCAGCCGTATGTACCCTCTCGCTTTGCCTTGCAGCTGGGCTTTTCTCAAGGCGTTGTTGGAGCGCCTTCAAGCATGGTGAAGCGCTTTGGAGGCTTACAGGACGGGAGAAATGCATGGGCTTTCTATAGTGCTGAAGACACTACAGCCATGATTTCTTATCCTGTGTTGCTGACTTCCCGGACTGCCGGCTTTGCGAAGTGGTTCGCGGAGAGCTTTTCGGCATATCAGGGGCTTTCCAAGAAGGAGCTTGATGTGAAGCTGTCATCTGGAAAGGGCCTTGGAAAGTCGGATGGCGTCCGGCGAGAGGAAGTTTGGGCCTTCCTTTCTGGAGAGAAGCACAAGATAGGCTTTCTCGGTGACCAGGGCGTCATTGGTTCTGAAGCTGTTCGAGAAATACCTGATGAGGCTTTAGAGCAGCTAGAACAGGAGGAAGCCGAACTTGGCGCTTGGATGCAAGCGGCACAGAGGCAAGCTTCCGTGGAGTCTACTAGCAAGAGTAGACCATCCAGTGAGGAGTCAAGTGGGAAACCTGACTCTGACAGCGGGGTAGGTTCCTCTAAGAAGCGAGCCCGCCGGGGTAAGAGGGGGAGGAGTCATCATCGCAGCAAAGGGCAGCATGAGGACTCTCCTGACTTGGAAGTTCCTCTTACTATCAATGAGGATGTGCCAGTGGATGCTGACGAGCCTCCAGAGAAGAGAAGCCGAGAAGAAGAGACCGTCGGTGAAGGTATGATTCTTCCTTTTTCTCTTTCCATTTCTTTTCATGGGATTTTTTTCCATGTTATGATTTGCTTCTTGTTTCTGCTTTTCTCTCTTCTTTTTTTTTTTTTAGCAGAGGAAGGCTTGATGATGCCTGAGGTTCCGGTCGATGAGGTGGTGACGGATCCTGTCGAGGCACCTGAAGAAGAACCGAGGGACTCTGGAGTGAATCCAGAATCTCCGATTGGTACGACTTCTTTTGCTCTTTTTTTTTGTGTCTGTGACTTGGTTTGCTAACATTTTTCTTGCCAGCTGACTTGCCACAGGATTCCGATGACTTTGAACCCTCGATGGACGCAAATGTTGATGATGCTTCCGATGAGTTCATGGAGGAAGAAAGTGTTCCGCCAGTCGTCGAAGAAGGTATTTTGTAGTAATAACCCTGATAATGATTTTCAAACAGGATTATATTCATACCTTTTTGTGTTTCTTTGGCAGGTTTTGAAGTGACAGAGGAGGATCCGTCGATTTCAGAGCAAGGGATGCCAGAGGTTGATCCAGAGGTAGAGACTCCTGGGACCAGTTCTGACAATGTTGAGGAGATACCTCGTGCTGAGATTCCTTCCCGAGCAGGAGCAGCTTCAACTAGAAAGAGTTCTTTTGTTACTCTTCCAACAGATGATGATATGAGCGGCCAACCAACGGAGTTGGGCGAATCTTCAGCTGGGCCATCTCTTCTTTTTGCGAAGAAGGTGGTGGTGCGAGTTCTGAGCTCTTGGATTGAGACTCTGCTTTCTGGGCACTTAGATGCCGGATTTGGGATGACCCAGCATGTGCGTGAGATTCTCGGTGATGCCGAAGAAGCTGGTCTGGCTGTCACAAGTGCCAGGGCGATCATTGATAGGATCATCGAGCTGGGTGACAAGTGGTTTGAGACCATGGGTTTTCCTGACGATCAGTTCTTCAAGGAGATGTTCTTGGACCCTGCGGATAAGGCTCAATCTAACCTGGATGAGGCTACAGAAAGCAGGAAGCAGGCAGTCCGAGAGAAGAACTTATAAGAGCTAACCATCATTGGGCTGACACATGACCTTAACATCCTTGATAGGGAGGTCGATGAGGCCAGGAAACGTCTTGAGCAATTGCAGGCACAAGTCGCTGCCAAGTGGACTGAAATAACAGAGGCTCGTGAAAGGGAGACTGCTCTGATTCACCGGGTTGCGGATGCCAATCGAGTTCTCAAAAGGAAGTCTGATGAGAACAAACAATGGAAAACCGCTCGGGGGAAGCTTCCTGGTGCGAAAGAAGGGTTACAGCCCACCCCAGCATCTCATGGCAGGTTCCTGAAGAAGCGTGCCTTGGAATCCTTGACGGATGAGGCCAAAAGCTTGCTTAAGGAGCTGAACTCTTGGCTGGAGACCATTTTTGATTGAGCTTCTGTTTTTTTTTATAGCAGAAACTATCCCCTTTTCTCTTTTTTTTTGTACCACTTGTATTATTATTTTTTTTTGGTACTTATTTTTTGTAGTGCATGTGAACACTTTTTTTTTTTGGTACCACATGTATTTTTTTGGTACTTTTTTTTGTAGTGCTTGTGAACACTTTCTCTTTTTTTTTGTTATCCCTACGCTCACTTGAATCTTTTTGCGATAAAAGTAATTGCTAAATGGGATTTGATCAAAAGGTTGTCATTTTGTGAAAATCTTTTGTCAAATGATTGTCTTGGCATGAAAGCCAGGTTTTTGTTTGTGGCATGGAAGCCAATTTTGGCATGAGAGCCAGCTTTTCTTGTGGCATTGATAGCCAAGTTTTTTTTTTGTGGCATCTATAGCCAGTTTGGGTGGCATTGATAGCCGATTTGTTTTGTGGCATCTATAGCCTGTTTTGATGGCATTGATAGCCGGTTTGTTTTGTGGCATCTATAGCCGGTTTTTGGTGGCATTGATAGCCGGTTTTTTTTTTTGGTGGCATTGATAGCCGGTTTTTTGAAATCCAAGTTTTTTGTTTGTGGCATTGATAGCCGGTTTTGTTTTGGTGGCATTGATAGCCGGTTTGTGGCATTTATAGCCTGTTTTGTTTTGGTGGCATTGATAGCCGGTTTGGTTTTAAAAAATGCAAGTATCGACTAAAAGTCACCTCCCTGCTGAATGTTCTTGCAAGTATCGATGGAATGTCGCATCCTTGCTCATTCGGTTGCGAGTATCAATGGAATGTCGCATCCTCGCGGATTTGGGTGCAAGTATCGATGGAATGTCGCATCCTTGCTTTTTTCAAAAATTTTGGTTTTGCGGGTACTGACTTGATGTCGTTTCCCCACGATTTTTGAAATTTGTGGTTTTCTCGAACCTTTGGGTTATGGATATCAACTGAAATGTTGCGTCTCCATGGTTTTTTTTTTTTTTTAGGTTTTTTCGAACCTTTGAAATTTGGGTTGTGGATATCAACTGAAATGTTGCGTCTCCACAGTTTTTTAGGTTTTTTCGAACCTTTGAAATTTGGGGTTGTGGATATCAACTGAAATGTTGCGTCTCCACAGTTTTTTAGGTTTTTTCGAACCTTTGAAATTTGGGTTGTGGATATCAACTGAAATGTTGCATCTCCACAGTTTTGGATTTTGCAAGTACCGACGAAATGTCGCTTCCCTGCGATTTTGGAAGTGTTGAACGTGGTTCGTATGCTTCCGATTTGTGCGAGTATCGACTAAGCGTCGCTTCCCCGCGATTTTTTAAAAAACCATTTTTTTTGTTTAAAGACACGAGGGTCATAAGTTTTGACCTAAAACCATTTTGGCGGTAAAAGGCAGGGTGGACTAGGGTGGAAATCCCTGAATCCGGATTTTGTTTCAAACCATGAATTTTGGGTTCAAGGGTTGAAAATTTTGGTCAAGTTGGGGAAAGGTTCCTAAACTTGGATATTTTTTTTTTGAACAATGAAACGATGAAAGTAAGCATTGCTTTAAATTTCTAGAAATTTCAACATTTGATATGAAAATTCTAAAAAAAAAGGGTGGGTTTAGCGAGCGTGTACCTGGAAACCGGTTTTGGCCGTACAGGCATTGCTCTTACCCAGTTGGGTAAGTCTTCAAGGGTAGTACCACTTTAAGAACTTGCCGTTGATGGGCAGCATACATCTGTCACCTTCCATGTTTAGGAGTGCGTATGCGCCGTTGGAGAAAACCTTGTCGATGACGTAGGGTCCCTCCCATTTTGGCTCAAATTTGCCTTTGGACTTGTGAGCGAAGACCATTGGTCTTTTTACCACAAGAACCAAGTTACTCTTTTTGTAGGCGCATTGCCTGACCTTTTTATCGAAAGATCCTGCCATGCGTGCTTGGTAAAGTTCAATGCTTTGTTGAGCTTCGAGCCGTCTCTCATCGAGATTGTCCAGCTCATGGAGTCGCAATTTGACATTGCTTTCTTGAGTCATGTCATTTTGCAAGGATACCCTCAAGGAAGGAATTTGTACTTCCAAGGGTACGACAGCTTCGCATCCATAGACCAAGGAGAATGGTGTGCTATGGGTTGGTCCTCGAACAGTGGTTCGATAGGCCCACAAAGCTTCAGACATTTTGTCGCTCCAGTCTCTTTTGTGACTAGAGACCATTTTTTTTGAGGATTTTGCAGAGTGTCTTGTTGAAAGCTTCTGCTAACCCGTTTGCTGCCGGACTGTATGGAGTCGAAGGACAGCTTTGGATTTTGTATTTGTCGCAGAACCTGTAGAATCGATGATCCCGGAATTGTGGTCCATTATCATGGACGAATCTTTTGGGTATGCCGAAACGACAAATGATGTTGGTGCGCAGGAACTGAAGGACTGATGAGGTCTTCATTTCGTTAAACGCAAATGCTTCTGACCACTTGGAGAAATAATCCGTAGCGGCGAAGATGAAGCGATGACCTTTGCTCGAAGGGGGAGAAATAGGACCTATGATGTCCATACCCCAGGCTTCGAAAGGCTATGAGATTACTGTAGGATGCAGCCATTCTGGAGGCATGTGAATGTAATCTCCATGAACTTGGCATTGTTGGCAGCGCTTAGTAAATTGCATTGCGTCAGCTACCATGGTAGGCCAGTAATATCCTAACCTTTTTATCTGATCATAGAGCTTAGGTCCAGCCTGATGAGCTCCGCAAAGACCAGCATGAACTTCTTTGAGTGTTTCTTCAGCCTCTTGTTGTGACAAGCAGCGTAGAAGTACTCCGTTGAAGGATTTCCTGTAAAGGATTTTTGAAGGAATATCCAAATGAAAGCTTGGGGTTAGCCTTTGGATGCTTACCCGTTCTTTTGGATCTTCAGGTAGGATTCCGAACATAATGTAATCAATGAACGGATCCTTCCAGTCGCCGATTGAAGTTTGAAGGATTAAAATCCGACTTCCGACCACTTAGTGGCATTCAGCAACTGCTTGGTGTGTGTTAAGAGGAGGAAGGATTCTTCTTTCGCACACTGTGATTTGCATGTTTTCCCCTTCCTAGATTGCCATGGATGCGGCAAGTCCGGCTAGGGCATCTGCACGTATGTTTTCACCTCTACGAATGTGGGTGATGTGACAGATGTCAAACTTTTGCAGAAGTGATTGTGCCTTGTTGTAGTAAGGCAACAAATCTGGCTTCCTGACTTCAAATTTCTGATTCATCTGGTTGACGATCAGTTGAGAGTCTCCAAAGACTTCCAGCATGGTGATACCGGATTCGATGGCGAGTTCCAATCCTAAGATCAGAGCTTGATATTCAGCTGCATTGTTTGTGCATGGTTCCAGTAGCGAGAAAGCGTGTGGAATCATGTATTTGTCGGGGCTAACAAAGAGGATGCCAACTCCCGAGATCAGTTGTCTTTTTTCATTTGTCCTGGTTGCACCGTCAAAGTACATGTCCCAGGAGGCACTTTGTGAGAAAGTCTCCACATTGTAGACTGGTTCGTCTGGGAGATCATCTCTAAGCAGGAGAATCTTTAGGCAATGGATGCTCTGCGAGGAAGTCCGCTAGAGCTTGCCCTTTGATTGCTTTTTGTGGTACATACCTAATATCAAATTGTGACAGAAGGATGGACCATTTTGCCAGTCGAGCATTGAGAGAACCTGCCTTTGTGACAAGGACCTTCAAGAGGTTGACCCTCGAGACCAGGTATACTATGTTGGAAAGCAAGTAGTGACGCAGCTTTTGTACGGTGAACATCACTGCAAGGCATTCTTTTTCGACTGGAGAGTAGCGATGCTCTGCACCTACTAGCATGCGGCTGAGGTAATATAGAGCAGCTTCTTTTCTTTGATCGTTTTCTTGCGCAAGCAGAGCTCCCAAAGAGTGATCAAGGGCTCTTGTGTACAAGATGAATGGTTTTCCAGTGGTAGGAGCAGCTAACACTGGAGTTTTTGTCAGGTATGACTTGATGTCTTGGAAAGCAGCTTCACAGTCAGCATCCCAGACAAAGTTTACACCTTTTTTCATCAATCGGGAGAATGGACGGCATTTCCCCGAAAGATTGGAGATGAACCGTCTGATGTAGGCTGATCTCCCTTGAAGCCCTTTGAGTTCTCTCAAGGTTCTTGGAGAGGGCATTTCTAGAATGGCTTTGACTTTTATGGGGTCAAGCTCTATTCTAGCTTTCCGAAATAAGAATCCGAGGAACTTACCCGACGAGACGCCGAAGAAGCATTTCAAAGGAGTCATTCGCAGTTTGTGTTTGCGAAGCCGGAGGAAGACTTCTCGAAGGTTTTCGAGATGATCTTCTTTTCTTTTGCTTTTGACGGCGAGGTCATCAACGTAACATTCAACCGTCTTGTGCTGCATATCTTGGAATATTTTCATCATAGCCCTCTGATATGTGGCACCAGCATTTTTTAGACCAAATGGCATGACAGTGTAGAAATACACGCCAAATGGGGTCCGAAAAGATGTATGTTTTTCATCTTCAGGATGCATCTTTATCTGATTGTAGCCAGAGAAACCATCCATGAATGTCATTCGCTCGAATCCACAGGTATTATCGATCATTACCTCTGGTATGGGGAGCGGAAATTCATCTTTAGGGCATGCGCCATTCAGGTCTCTATAGTCAATACAGACCCTGATCTGCCCATTTTTCTTTGTCACGGGGACAATGTTGGCCAACCATTCAGGATGTTGTTCCTCACGGATGAAGCCGATGCTTTTGAGTTTTTGAACTTCTTATTCAATTTTATCCATCACATCTGGACGGAATCTTCTTTGGCCTTGCTTGACATGCTTGATGTCTTCTTGAATATTGAGTTTGTGAACTGCTATTTTGGGGTCTAAGCCTGGCATTTCAGCGTAAGACCATGCAAAGCAATCAACGAACTCACGAAGAAAGGTGATATACTCGGGTAACTCATCATCCTTTATATTCTTGCATATGAATACAGGACGTGGGTTATCTGGTGTTCCCAAGTCTATCTTTTGAACAGGATCTTCTGTTGGAAGGTTCGAAGGTGGTTCCTCCACAATATTTTTGGAGGCTTCTAGCTCAACGAAACCTTCTGGGTTTTCAAAGGCATTTCCAGACCAAGGTTTTGTTCCTTTCCACGGGTCTTCTTGATCGGTAATTTTCCCAAGGCTTGCTATGAGATGATCCCAATCGCCTGTTGAAACCGGGTTGAAGTAGGCTACTTCTTTTGGAGATGAGGGTTCTTCTGGTTCAGAAGACCACATGTCTGTTCCATCGGACAACTCCTCTTCATTTTCGGAGAAATCGTGCCAATTGGATGAGCTTCCTGGATCTTTGTCAGGTGACTCATCAAAAAGATATCCAGGGAGATCGATGTCTTCATGGACTTGAGAAGTTGAGGCTTGGTCAGTATATTGACTTTTAAGCCTTTGTGTCAACTGTCTCAAGGGAGTGTCAGGATCATATCCTAACCCGTGTGAAGACTTTTCTACATAGCCGTAGAGTCTCCAATCTTCGAGCTGGCTTTTGGTCAAGACGGGCCCCAATGGCGTGAGAATACCGCGTCCTTCTCCCAAACCGACTGGGTTTTGAGCGTCATAGCCCATTTTCTTCATAATAGCTTGTGCCACAGAACTGTATAAGGATAGTTGAGGCATACCTTTATTTTGGAAAGGTTCAAGCATGGAGTTTGATGAAGAAGCATCCGATCTATAAAAGAAGATCGGCTTTTCCTTTGCTGAAGTTGCTGGAACAACGAAGGAAGCTGACGTAGGATCTTCTATGTCAGAAGTTGTCTCCATTGGAGTGAGAGCAGGCTGAACTTGCTGAGTGTCAGCTTGGCTTGACGATGTGTCGTCTTCTGGCTCTGAATCCGAGTCCGTGTCTTGCATGATAGACACGAAAGAGACAACAAATTTGCCCCCAGGCTTTTGCTTTGCCTTCTTCACTTTAGTTGTGATGACCAAAGGTTTTGAAGGTTTGAGGGAGATGATGAAGGGAGTTTGAATGCTCTCTTCGAATTTACCGGATGATTTGTTTTCTTCCGGTGATTGTTGAGGAGCTTTACCTTTATCTTTCTGGAGATTTTCGGCAAAGGATGCTGTGTGCTTCTCCTCTTCTTCTTTTTCACCTTCATACATCTGTGAGTCTGCGAAGTGGACTTCTTTACCTTTGAAGGGTTTTCTGTCTGCAAAGACTCGATGTATCATGCCGTCGTCGCCAACAAACTTGATGCATTGATGTAGAGTTGAAGGCACAACACCATTCTCGTGGATCCAAGGGCGTCCGAGAAGGATGTTGTAGCATGAAGGGGTTTTTATTGCATACACTGTGACCTCAGAGATAAGATCACCGATCTGCAATTTGAACCTGATTTTGCCGATAGGCCTTTGAGTACTCCCATCGTATCCAAAGATAGATACAGATGTGTGGCTCAGCTTGCTAGGTGGGATGCCCAACTCTTCAAGAGCTGATGTGGAGATGAGGTTGAGTGCAGAACCTGGGTCGATCTGAACTCTGTGCATAGGCATTTCCTTGATATACCCTGTGAAGTATAGGGGTCGGTTATGCCTGGTTTCGCCAAGTAGGAGGTCGTCCTTTGTGAAGGCGATGGTTGCACTGGCTGCTTTTTTAACCGAGAGGCATTCAATGCATGATCCCTCAGTTTTCTTCTTTTCTCCCTTTGAGGAGGCTTCTGAGTTTTTGACCCGGTAATCCATTTCAATTTAGAGGACTTGCGGGGCATATTTGTCGACATCCTCATTCAGCTTTTGTAATTCTGAGATGAGATTATCACGAGTGTGCGGGGACATTCGCAACAAATCTAGGATGTGCAGACGTGCAGGTATGTGCTTGAAGTGTTCAATCAAGTCATACTTGAAAGCCTCCTTAGGGCCTGCATGTTCATCATTGTTGCCACTAGGGGCGCTTACAACATCTTTTCCCGAAGGATTTACATATGTAAAGGAAGATTGGTTGTAATTTTTGTGGTAGTCCCGACCAGAGCGGGCGCCTCTACCAACTTCGAGAGCTTCTTGAGAAGGGTCTTCGTTTGGAAGATTGTCTTCAAGATCAAGAGGCTGTCGTTTTTCATTTGCTGAGGATGAATCAGCAGCAGAGTTGCCATCCTCAGTGATCGTGTTGCATGGAGCATTTTTCGGGAACAAGTCCTGAACAGCATCCAGCAACCTTTCTTCTTCGTTGACTAATTCATCGTCCCAAGCATCAATGGCTGGGAATTCTTCAGTCAGGAAGGGTGTGAACTTTGAAGTCACAGTCTCAGGGGAAGAAACCTGAGAGGGTGTTATCTCAGTGAAAGTCACGTGAGACGAGGTGGCTTCAGAAGATATATTGCTAGGCGTCGCCGGAGTGTAAGTGCTCTCATCAGACGATGCTTCGGAAGAGCTATAATCCCGAATTATCACATTACAGGAAGCTCTAACGGGAGACGTTGCCTGCTCGGAGTCAGACTCATCCTCGGATGTAAGAGGATCGTCTATCCAGCAATTTTCTCCATTTTCAGGAGTTAAGGGAGGATGTACCTGATGGTCTTCAGGGACTTCAGGCTCTGGGTTGCGAGGAGGCTCGTTGACGCGTTCTTGCTCTTGTTCTAGAGCGAGTCGCTGCAAGATCCTTGCATATTCTTCAAGATCAGGCATGGGAGCCGGATCTTCTTCTTCATCAACTCTTTGTGGCTCAACATGGTTGATTTCCACTGGAGTAATGAGAGGTGCTGGGTCAGCAACATTTTCTTGTATAGCTTCTTGGTCTTCTACATCATCAGACCAGGATCCTTGTGGCTGTAGGGGGTTATACCAGATTACTGACATAAGATGAGACTCAGGAACCCATTCTTCATCGGAGAGATATTCTCCTATTTCAAGGGACTCCTCCCACTCATCTGTGTAGTTGATTCGAATCCATCATCGGTGTCGCTGGACTCGTATCCATCAATGGAGAATCCAACTACCGAATTGCAAGAGTATGATGCCTCCTGCATGGCTTCTTTGAATTGAGGTGGCATGAAATCACTGAGAGTGAATTTCCTTACTGCCTTTGAAGTCTCTGGAAGGGATGTTTTTGTTACCTCCAGTGAAGCGGTAGAGGAAGCCTCTGCCTTTTCTTTGACCTCTAGTTTTGGCTGGGTCTTCTCTTGCCGTTTAAGCTTGAGGAGATGTTTCCTAGCCTGCCTTCGCTGTTGAGCTGTAGGCTTTGTTTTCACGACCTCCCAATTTTCATCTTCCAGGAGATCGGGATGTACCCATATCGGTTGTCCGTCTGGTGTCGGGTAAGGAACCAGTTCCTCGGACGCTTGGATTGAGTTTATCACGTTGAAGGAAGTAGTGATCTTCTTCTTCTGTGATTTTGATGTTTGTCCACATGTCACCATGTTGACGGAGGCAGACCCATAGTTTTTGTCAAAGGTGATGACTCCGCTTTTCCACATCTCGTTTATTTTCTCTCTCACAACGAAGCATTGATTGAGAGGATGCGAGATCATCTGGTGGTATGGACAGTACCGAGGATCGTTGGTTTTGCCAACATCACCCGGTCTTTTTGGTTCAGGCAAGGTGAGCTTGCCATTTGCCACAAGAGCCCCGAAGATTTCATCAACGTCTTCATCAAATGGGTATTTCTTCTCTACTCGTTCTTTGAAGGCATCTGGGAGTTCAGGTCTCTTACCAGCAACTTTATTTTCAGCTTTCTTTGGTGGCTGAGGAGCTGACTTGGTCTGCACATTGAGGACCTCTTTTTTCTTTGGTTTAGAGGTTGCAATGGCGGTTGGCTTTTTTCTTGATGATTTCTGACTGTTGAGGTCTTTAATCACCGTTTCGGCTTCCATGGAAGCTTCTAGGAGTTCTCCAAGGTTTTTTGATTTGTTGACGATGATCATGGAGCGGATTCTGGCTCTCATGTTGTTTCGGCAAATGTCGACTAGCGACGTTTGTGGCAATACAACAGAGCATTTGTATGCCATTGCTTTCCACTTGTGAATGAAGTCATATGTTGATTCATTCTCCCCCTGTTTTAGGCTGCACAGCTGAGCCATAGTAGCGGGATGATCCTCACCTTTGAAGTGAGTCAGTAAGCTTGTCTCTAGCATGGCCCAGTTTTGGATTGAGTCCTCCGGCAGAGTGGAGTACCAACCGAAGGCCGTACCTTTTAGGGTACTTGCAAAGAGGCGGATCTTGAGTGCATCTTGATCCGCGATAGCTCCCGTCAGGATCTTGAAGTTGATGACGTGCTGTCTGGCTGATCCTTTCCCCATATATGTTTGGAGAGTAGGATGCTTGAATTTGGTGGGGAACGGGACCGAGTCCATCCATAAGGGATATGGTGGCTTGATCCCATGCTCCTTGAGTATATCCTTTTCTTTTGCTTTGGCGAGGATACTGTCTACGTCCTTTTTGGTAAGGGCGCGTGACTCATTTTCTTCTCTATTTACCTCGTCGTCTTGATGATTCGGAGGAGGTTCATTGTTCGCCTGATTTTGGAAGGCGAGGAGAAGGTTTTCCATCAGAGTTTCAATCCTCTGCTGGCCCTGTTCCAACTGCTAGATGCGGGTGATCGCATCTTCTGGAGGTGGATTGCGGGGTGGTGGCTCAGAATTTATAGCCAAGACATTCATCCTTCGTGATTCGAACGAAGAAACTGTCCTGGTGACTGAGCTGGGGCTCATTCTTTTTGAAGAAGAGCTTGAGGAAGGATCACTCTGCTGTCCTTTGCTTGAAGGAGCAGGGGATTCTTCTGAATGTCTTCTTGTCCTTGAGACGCTGCGGGTCATCAGACGTCGGACATGGATTTTTGTTGCTGATTTTTGGCGCCTTCTGGTTTTTCCAACCATATGGACGGCAGCAACTTGGTTGGGTCCTTCTTTTTCGACCCATTTGGGAGAGAGTTGAAGTGTAGGAGGCTGGGTCCTTTGCTTCTCTAGTCTCTTTTGTCGATACGACGCGCGGCGGCGTATGCGACGAGCAATTTGAGCTTCGGTCAGCTCTGGCTGGACTCTGACGATGAAGGATGTGCTCCCTCGGGCGCAGCAGCTGAGCCTGTCTTCTTTGCAGCTGGGCAAGGACAGGATGCGAACCCTGTCCTTCGCCTGTTGCAGTGAAGTTTTGAATTTTTGGAGTTCGGCCCCTGTAGAGATGAAGGGTCGAACTGCAGGTTTGTAGGCCTTAGCAGGTGCTTGTAGAGGCCTTGTGATGCATGATCTGATTTTGGGCTTGTAGGAACAAGCCGGCTCATGCTGGGGTGACTTGGAAGTCAGGTTGGAGATGGGTCTCTCCTCTTTCATGTAGGCAAGAGGGTAGAACTGGTTCTCCTTGAGTGGGGCCAGGAATGCTGGCTTAGTGGATGTTTGGGACCTTCTTTGCTTTGGTGAAGGTCTTGGGGACCAAGTCTTGGGATAGACCTGGTTGCTTGCAGGTCGAGGCTTTGTGGGGCTGCCACGGGCTTCAGGCCTTCTGGTGCTCGCCTTTGGTGTCACGGTAGTGACACATTGAGAGGCGAGTTTCTGCTTCTTGGAGGGAGCAGTTTGTTCCTCAGGAAGTGGGAATGGTCCCAGCGTCCCAAAGACGATAGTCCGGGGAGTCGAGGTCGACCCGGTGTTCAGAGAGTTGCCGAGGGAGTTGATGCTTCGGCAGCTGATGGGGCGCTTGTAAGTGCGCGTGGTTTGCTTCTGTTGAAGCATGAGTTGGTGCTTGTTTTCATCGAAAGTAATGGTTAGTGAAGCTGCCATTGTTAGTTTTTCGAAAATTTCTGAAACAAGACCACATCCATTAGTAATCACAAGAATATAATGATCATAAATGGGAAGTTCTATGGTTTCGTCTTTTCAAATTGCTCGAGGGAGATGACCCAAGCAATATGAGGAAGGCAAAACGCCATAGAGGGTACAATTGTTCTGATCGCAGGTATGGTAAGCCCAGAATGGGCATCCCAGTGACTGCTAGAAGCAATTGTGAACTTAAATTCGACTTATCGAGGAGCAGAGCTTGCTCGAGGTAAGAAGAATAAAAAGTTGGAGTTACAGATGTGCCGGTCGCAATACAGTAGACCCTGAAAGGGCGTACTAGTACCGCTAGACACAAATGTTTTGAGACCGCATCTATGAGATGAGATTCTCTGTTTTGAAAGGTCAAAATTGGATTCATCAAAGAGAGCAGATGGTATTCCGATCTAAACACGGGCTCAGCGATTTCCGCGAGCGCTAGTGCTCAGAAAGAAATGGACCATAATTTCTCGAATCTGAATCTAAAAATGACGATTTTTTTTTGAAAGGCCAATATCGGGTTCATCAAAGAGAGCAAAAGGCACTCCAATCTGAACACGGGCTCAGCGATTTCCGCGAGCGCCAGTGCTCAGAAAGGAGAAGACCTAGATTTCTCCAATCTAAACCCAAAATGACGGAAGTTTTTTTTTTTGAAAATTTTGAAGATTTTTTTTTAAAAAAAAATCTTTTTTTTATTTTTTATTTTTTTTTTTTTTTAAGATTTTTTTTTTGAAAATTTTTTTATTTTTTATTTTTTATTTTAAAATTTTAATTTTTTTTAACATTTTATTTTTTTAAAAAAAAAATTATTTAAAAGACGAGAGAGTACACATAGGCCTCCTAACCCGGTCTTATGAAATCTTGATTGATAGAATTGCCCCCAGGTAAGGGTAGGATTACTTAATGAACCCGTTTGGAGGACCCTTGCCTAGAACAGTCAAGCTGTCTCCACACTCTGGACAAGGCTTTTCTTTGAATCAACCATGATCAAAGAACACAGTTGGTTTAACCTTAGTGGTCTATGTCTCTTTTTTTTTTAATTATTTTATTATATTTTTTTTAATGAACTCATCGAAGAGAAACGATGGCCCAAAACCTTAGTCGAACAGGCTTAACATTTCTGCAAGCGCGATGAACGATAGGAACGGATCAAGGTTTCTCAATTTTGAATCCAAAATGAGAAATCTAAAATTTTTTATTTTTTTTTATTTATATTTTTTTTAGATCTTTAATGAACTCATCGAAGAGAAACAATGGCCCAATCCCCGATCCGAACACGGTCTCAGCGATTTCCGTGAGCGCCAGTGCCCAGAAGGGAGAGGATCAAAGTTTCTCAATTTTGAATCCAAACTGAAAAATCTGATTTTTTTTGTTTTTTTTTTAAAAGAGAAAGAGTGGAAATAAATTCAAAGAATTAGAAATTTCCAAACAAAAATCTCATCTCATTTTTTTTAGATGCGGAATTCAACATAGGCCACCAATTATAAAGTAGCCAAGGAATCGAGAAAAGAAATATAAGCATAGAGCAAAATATATGATATGCAAATATTTCATTTCTAGCATCGTATTCTCAAATAAACGAGTCCCACCGGGTGTGCCAGCTTGATGGACCGCGCTCCTGCTCGGTTCCTACCGAGGTCGGCGGACGTGGGAGTCCGTTTGGTTCCGACCCTTTCGTAACCAGGGGGCAGGGGCGTGCATCAACATTTCTTTTTTTTGTGTGGGTGTGCCAGATTTTCTATTTTACTTGGAATTGCAAGTGGTGATCCGGAGATCAGCCTTCGCAAGTAAAAAGGAAATCAACTTTTTTCAAGTTTTCCATTGCACATATATTTAAGAAAAGAGACATTTTTCTTGGTTTGCCGTGAAAGGCGATTTTTTTTGGCATTTATAGCCGATTTTGGCGTTTATAGCCGATTTTTGGCGTTTATAGCCGATTTTGGCGTTTATAGCCGTTTTACAATCCTTATCAATAATGAAAGACAAGAGTTGTGATTTTTGTCTCTTTTAAAAAAATACAAACTACAATGAAAAGCAAGAAAAGGAGGATCTAACTTCTCAGGAGATTGTGGGGGACTCGTTTAGATTGACGGTCGCAAGCCATATGTGGGCTTCGCCATCATCCATGCAGATGAGAACAGAGGATGCTATTGATTCTCTTGGCTTGGCTATAACCTCAGGTTTTTAGAGGACAAAGACCAAAAGAAGGTCCTATGTCCAATAAAAAGCCGACTAGACGGGCTGAAAAGCCATATCTAAGCCATTGGAGGCAGGAGGAGAAGGCAAGGACCATGGGGGGGGGGTACCCCCCAAGGGACTTTTGTCACCTTGTTGCGGTGGCCGGTGTAGAACTTCCGCAGAGTTTTCTCTCTTTTCCTTCTCTGAATTTCTGTGCTTCTGTCTGTCTGTGTGTTTTTGCTTTTTTTCTGATGATCCTTTCTTCTTGGAGAGCTCTCCTATTTATAGGCTTTTAGGTAGCCATTTAGGAGGGTTTATGGGCTTTTATTGTCATTAAGCCGCATAATGGGAGGAGTTACAAAATTGAATTGTTTATTTTGTAACTCATTTTTCTTGGCTTCTGATTGGCCGGAGGAGATTGAGGGCATTTAATCGCCTTTAATCGCCATGATGGGAGGAGTTTCATGGGTTAAATGCCATGAATCTCTTGACTTGTAACTCCCGGATACTTGCTTCTGATTGGTCCGTCCAAAGAAATGGATTAATGACTGTAATAAAGCTAGTCAATTAATCACATTAAGTGGTCGCCGAGCATCTGAAGAGTCGCGGGCCGTGCCGCGTCTTTTGGGATTCTTCTGGCGATGATCATCGATGAATCTTCATGTAGATCGACATCAGATGACCATGTAATTTCAGGTGTTTGTTGGCAACAGTTGCCATCTGTCCTGTCAATTTCTCGATCGGTCGGGTAGAAAGCACACTTTTTTTGGTTGACCGGGTGGCGATCAATACTGTTTTCGATACTCTTGATGATTGACCCGTGTTTTGGACGGATGTCAGAGGATTTGGTGTCTCAAAAGCATGAATTTTGGAAAGTACCAGAGGCTGGGCGCTTCGAATCGCGAAAAAACGGTGAAAATCGGGGTTTCCAGGGCCTTCCCGGCGACCCCGGGCTCCAAGGTCGCCGGCGACCCTGGCCCAGGGTTGCAGGGGCCTGCGACCGTGGGCCAGGGTCGCAGGGGCCTGCGACCCTGGGGGGGTTTTCCCCCTTTGTGTCCCGTTTTGTGTCCGTTTTTGCTGTTTTTCGATTCTTTTTTCTTCTGTACTTTTCCTTGACATTTTGACCATTTATTGGCCTGATTTCTTTGCAGGAAACCTGATGAGAATCCTTGCATTTTATTTTGCAAAGTTTCCAATTTCCTGAGAAAGCCGAAGACTTTGTCGCGCAGAGCTGCCGATTTTCCGTCAGAAGCTGAAACTGGGTCAAACGATGTCGGAATGACCTGAAATTTGGTGTGAAGCCTCCTGAGCAAAAAATAAGACCAACCATAGGCTTTTGTTTGAGTTTTGAAGCCGTTTGGGGTCCTATCACCAGTAGACTTGCTTTTGTCGCGATGAAGATGTCGCGGTTTGTTGTGCGGTCAACCGATGTCCGATTGACTTGAAATTTGACAGGGAACCTATTGGAGTCATTTTAAGATGATCCATAGGCTCTGTCTTGGAAACCATAGTCCCGGAGAGCTTTGCCACTGAGAGGCCTGATTTGGCTTCCGAGCGTCAAACTATGGTCAAATGTTGTTGAAATGACCTAAAATTTGACGTGTAGCCCTTTATAAGCATTTTGAAGCCGTCCATGTGCTCTATCTGATGAGTAATGGCCTCGGTGGTTCTCGCCGCCGAGAGGCTTGATTTAGCTGTTCGGGGGTTGATGTAGGGTCAAACGTTGTCGGTTTGACTCGGAACTTGACGTGGAGCCTTTTGGAAGTATTTTGAGACCATCCATCGGCTTTGATCGAAGATTTGGTGTCTCCGATGCTTTTGCCGCCGAGAGCTCCTTTTCGGCTGTCGGAGAAGCGAAGTTAGGCCAAATGATTTTGAAATGGCCCGAAATTTCTTGTGTACTCCTCTTTTGGCTGTCTTGAAGGATCTTGCAGTTTTTGTTTGATTCTGACAAGATTTGATTTTTGGAAGTAGCATTGCCTATTTATGGCAGGTTGCGACTTCATGTAGCTCTTTGGATCTTGAAGAGGCAAAGTGACATTTTTGGTGTCAATAAATGCCCCCTCGAGGTACAGCGACGAGTTGCTTAACTTTTGTAGTCGATGTGCCTCGAAGAGATTTTGAAGGAGAGCCTGTGACTTGACCAAGAGTCTTTGAGCAGTCTTTCTTTTTGGTATTTGTAGCCTTTTGAGCTTCCAGGGGAATTTTATGGTAGTGAAAGGGATCACGTACCATCTCGAGGTAAAGTTTTGAAGATG
Organism: Litsea cubeba; assembly: GCA_012931725.1. Classification (NCBI taxonomy): domain Eukaryota; kingdom Viridiplantae; phylum Streptophyta; class Magnoliopsida; order Laurales; family Lauraceae; genus Litsea; species Litsea cubeba. Next base: position 50,064,674 of record CM022952.1, read on the forward strand.
ACATCAGGGATGTGGATTTGGGTTTTGACCTTGTGACCTAACAGGCTATATGTGGCAGGTTAGGGGGTCGGGTTTGGTTTTGATCGTGTGACCCAACAAGCTGTATGTGGAATGTTGGGGGATCAATTTTGGTTTTGATCTTGTGACCTAACAGGCTGTATGTGGCAAGTTAGGGGATCAGGTTTTGGTTTTTGGTTTTGGTCTTGTGACCCAACAAGCTGTATGTGGCAAGTTAGGGGACCAGGATTTGGTTTGATTTTTGTGGAATGTCAATTTCAAGATTTTGGCTCAATTTGGTAGATGAGGCTGGATGGTTTGATTTTTGGAAGCTCATGGGGCTTGGAATTTTCTTTGTATGGTCCAATCAACTCAAAAGAGGCATGGAACCATTTTTGTATGCTCTTGGTAAGAGGGATTTCTCTTTGACTAAAAGCCCAAATATTTTTTTTTTAAGTGCCTAGGTGGTCAAACCTGGCTCATATGGGCTAACCCATGGGACCTTAAGCTTTTGAAATGGCTTAGATCTCATATGGTGTCATTTTTGTAAAGAATATCAAAAAATATCTCATTTGGATAGAGAATATATAAGAATATCTTTACTTGGAGAGAATCTCTCATATTCCCTTTATTTTGGGATAGGATATCTCAAGATATCTTTCTTTTGGGAAAGAATCCTTCATCGATCTCTTTTTGGGAGAAAATCTCTCAAGATATCTTTCTTTTGGGAAAGAATCTTTCTAATCTCTTTCTTTTGGTAAGGTTACTAATTAGTAACACTTATCTCTTTCTTCTTTCCTTCTTTGGTTTGCTCTCTTCTATAAAAGCAAGGAGGAGGTTGGATCTCTTGCTCTTATTACTTTTTTTTGCAATAATCTCAAGAGGGCTTCAAGACCAAGAGTTCTTCTTCTTCAAGATCTTCAAGACTTTTCTTCTTCTTCTCCATCAATGGCTTCAAGTAAGTTCCCTTTTTCAAGAAAACTCCATTGTAGGGAAAATAAAAAGTTCTTTCTTTTCTTTTTTTTTGTTGTTTCTTTCTTTTTCTTTTCTTTTTTTTTTCACGTGTTTTCCTTTTTTTTTTCACACGTTTTTTTTTTCTTTTCTTCTTTTTTTTCATGTTTTTATTTTTTTTTTTTTTTGTTTGTGGGCCGTACGGACAGATCCGTACGGATCTGGCCGTACGGCCACGTGGCCAGTGGGCCACGGCCTGTGGGCCAGCCCCCTTTTTTTCTTCTCTTTTTTTTTTGTTTTCTTTTCCTCCTTTTTTTTTGAGAAAGTTTCTTTTCTTTTTTTTTTTGCTCATCATGATAATGCCCCCTTTTTTTGGCAAACCTAGATGTTCATGCATGCATTCAATTGTAAATTAAATTTGTAGCATGATGTGATAGCATACCTGAAAGTTTTCGCAATTTTGGGAATTTGGAGCTTGCAGCAATGTTGAGCCCTTCCTGATTTTGCGGAGACTTTGAGGTTTCGAAAGTTTGGAGTTTTGGAGCTCGCTGCGATGTTGAGCCCATCTTCAAGCTTTCTTATTTCTTTCGGGATAGTTTCTTTTCTTCGGAATTGCCCCGTCATCATGTCAAAATTTCGCCAGATTTTTTTAGCGAGATTCTGTCATTTTGATGTTTGATCTTTTTCTTTTCCATCCTTTTCAGGTGGTTCCTCCAGAACGAACAAGGGTAAAGAGCCTGCTACAAGCGTACCTCGTCGATCTTCTAGATCTTCTAATCCGGCCGTTCAGCAGGCCTTTGAGAAGGTCCAGTATGTTGAGAGAAATCTGGAAGAGTGCGACTCCCTCAACAGAGATGAGATGAGGCAGCGACTGATCACTCTCAAGGGAGAGAGATTTTATAAGATCATGGTAAGCAGTCGTCCATGGGTGATGGAAGATCAGAGCGTTTTGCCCAAGCCTACCTTCTTCTTTGGTGATGCAGTCCCTGATGACATGGCATACCAGAGGAGATGTTTTCAGTTTTCTTTCACAGCAGATGGTGAGAAGAAGACTGTTGCTACCCGGTCGACGTTTGATCGCACCGTCTCGATTCTGAGCCTTGCCCCCACGTGCCCTAAGAGGGAAGATCCTCCAAGCTGGGTGAGAAGGACAAATGTAATCAAGACCGGGGCTTTTGTTGGCGGTTCTCCTGGATATACGGAGAGGTCGCCTGTTGACATGGACCTTTTGATGCCATCCAGCGGCTACCAGGGCTCTGATTATCCGTCGGTCGGTTTGAGACCGGTGGGCCTTAGTATTTTCAGCGGTGACGGCAGCAATTGGATCAAGCCTTTTCGACTTCGTGGCCATTTCAATGCTGACTCTGAGTGGAAGTCGTGGACTGATCGCGTCTTGCTGATTGGTGGCGCCGTTTTGAAGGAAGCCGGGATTTTTGATGCGGTCCGCGCTTTTAGGGAGACCGTGATCTTTTCCGACGAGGCCTTCATGGCTATGCTGGAATCATTCCTCCCACAAACCAATACCTTCGTTGTGACGAATGGTGAGATTGATTTTTCTTTGAAGGAGCTGAGCGCCATTGCTGGATTGCCCATCCTCGGCAAACTCTATGAGGAGTTTATGCCGATTGACAGCGTCCTCGAGGGGCAGTCTGAGGAGTTCAGGCTTCTGTACTTTCAGCTCGTCGCCTTCTATGATTTTTTGAAGGAGAAGGAGGGTTTGAAAGTTAGATCCAGCAGTTGGAAGAGTTTTAGCTCTTCATTCCCCAACTTTTTTGATAGCAGGGAGTCTTCTGATAGCGTGACCCAGGAAGCCGGAGCTCAGGATCCAAGTTCAAAGAAGATCTTGGCCATGCAAGAAGAGTTGAGAGATTTCTGTGCAAGTACAAACGCCATATGTCCTGACATTGCACTGCGGAGAGATCTCGCTGTTTACCTCACTTATTGGCTTGGTGAGGCTATTTTTACTGGAGGAGATGGAACGCACATCAGGCCGCATTGTATTTTTCCGGCTTGTCAGATGGCGTTTGGAGAGCAGCTTGCTTTGGTGCTAGCTCTTTACTCCTACCTGTGTATCGAACTGCAGGCTGCTGCTTTTTTGGTTCGGCTTGGGCTTCCTATGAATAGGGTATTTTCAGCCCATATCTTTTATTCATGGTATGTGTACCACTGTCCTGGCTTCCACCGGCTGGGTGCTGCACAGGATGATGATCCTCTGATGATTCGACTGGCTAAGGGCAAAGCCGTGTCCGAATCACTTTTGTTTGCCCGCATGAGGATCCGACGGTTCAGGGACGTCGAGATGGGGCAGTCTTCAGTGAAGCTTTCTCCGGAGTTGCGGAAGAAGGCTTTTGATTTTGGTGCCTCCCGAGACTCTACCAGGGCAGGGTCGGGAAGGCATTATTCCTTGACCAATGCAGAGAGAGAGTGGCTTTTCAGCATACGTGTCGGCACGATGGTGTACCGTAGACATCTTTTCGTCGACATCCAGCCGTATGTACCCTCTCGCTTTGCCTTGCAGCTGGGCTTTTCTCAAGGCGTTGTTGGAGCGCCTTCAAGCATGGTGAAGCGCTTTGGAGGCTTACAGGACAGGAGAAATGCATTGGCTTTCTATAGTGCTGAAGACACTACAGCCATGATTTCTTATCCTGTGTTGCTGACTTCCCTGGACTGCCGGCTTTGCGAAGTGGTTCGCGGAGAGCTTTTCGGCATATCGGGGGCTTTCCAAGAAGGAGCTTGATGTGAAGCTGGCATCTGGAAAGGGCCTTGGAAAGTCGGATGGCGTCCGGCGAGAGGAAGTTTGGGCCTTCCTTTCTGGAGAGAAGCACAAGATAGGCTTTCTCGGTGACCAGGGCGTCATTAGTTCTGAAGCTGTTCGAGAAATAACTGATGAGGCTTTAGAGTAGCTAGAACAGGAGGAAGCCGAACTTGGCGCTTGGATGCAAGCGGCACAGAGGCAAGCTTCCGTGGAGTCTACTGGCAAGAGTAGACCATCCAGTGAGGAGTCAAGTGGGAAACCTGACTTTGACAGCGGGGTAGGTTCCTCTTAGAAGCGAGCCTGCCGGGGTAAGAGGGGGAGGAGTCATCATTGCAGCAAGGGGCAGCATGAGGACTCTCCTGACTTGGAAGTTCCTCTTACTATCAATGAGAATGTGCCAGTGGATGCTGACGAGCCTCCAGAGAAGAGAAGCCGAGAAGAAGAGACCGTCGGTGAAGGTATGATTCTTCCTTTTTCTCTTTCCATTTCTTTTCATGGGATTTTTTTCCATGTTATAATTTGCTTCTTGTTTCTGCTTTTCTCTCTTCTTTTTTTTTTAGCAGAGGAAGGCTTGATGATGCCTGAGGTTCCGGTCGATGAGGTGGTGACGGATCCTGTCGAGGCACCTGAAGCAGAACCGAGGGACTCTGGAGTGAATCCAGAATCTCCGATTGGTACGACTTCTTTTGCTCTTTTTTTTTGCGTCTGTGACTTGGTTTGCTAACATTTTTCTTGCCAGCTGACTTGCCACAGGATTCCGATGACTTTGAACCCTCGATGGACGCAAATGTTGATGATGCTTCCGATGAGTTCATGGAGGAAGAAAGTGTTCCGCCAGTCATCGAAGAAGGTATTTTGTAGTAATAACCCTGATAATGATTTTCAAACAGGATTATATTCTATAATAATAATATAATCTATATATTATTATTATTATTAAGAATAAAATGACATAACTTGTGTGGGCCCCACTTAGATAATAATAATATAATCTATATATTATTATTACCCTTTAAAAATAGAAGAATTTGGGCCCCACTTATATAATAATAAGATTATAAAAAAGAAGAACTTGTGTGGGCCCCACCTATATAATAATAACATAATCTATACATTATTATTATTATTATTATTAAGAACAAAATGACATAACTTGTGTGGGCCCCACTTAGATAATAATAATATAATCTATATATTATTATTACCCTTCAAAAAAAGAAGAACTTGGGCCCCACTTATATAATAATAATAAGATTATGAGAAGAACTTGTGTGGTCCCCACCTATATAATAATAATATAATCTATACATTATTATTATTATTATAAGATTATAAAAGAGAAGAACTTGTGTCGGCCTCACCTATATAATAATATAATATATACATTATTATTATTATTAAGAATGAAATGACATAACTTGGGTGTAGTACTGCAACTTTGACTGAGCCAAAGATAAAAATCTAACAAAGGTATTTGGTCAGTCTTATGTAAATTTTATTCCATTCCGGGACTCATTCCAGTGTACCAAACGCAGGAACATGAATCAAGATTTTATTACTGGGTTGATTCCTCGGCGTATCAAACGCTGGAATGGAATTGACTATTCCTGTCTCATTCCATTCCAGACTCATTCCGGTCTCCATTCCATTCCCGCCTACAACCATTCCAGCGAACCAAACGCTACCTAAGAAGTGATGGAAATCTTCATAGAATTATAATTACCAAACATGAGTTTTCCATGAATTTTTGAAAAGTAGAAATCTTCTCTCTAAGGATTTGATAACCAAACATGACCCGAGACTATTACAATTAGTTGAAAGCGATTTTGAGTAGTTCAGATTTATTAGTATCCCCTAAGAGTATTCGTTAGAGCCTTAGGAGGATTTGGATCTCACTAAGAATGTCAATTCGGCCCTTTGGTGAAGGAGCCCAGCCCTCAAAAGCCTGTAGAACGAGGGCTTTTATTTTTGTCCTAAAGCTTGAAGGTAGGATAAGGCCCAGTTTTGAAAAGCCTGCAACCTTGAGGGTTGAGCTAGCTTGGGCTTGGACCAAGTCAAGTTCGACCCGGCCCGGCTCGCTTGCCATTAATATATATACATACATATATAGACATATTATAGTATACACATACATATTATAAACAAGAGGAATTTACCTGGTAGAGCCCAGTAGTACCCTATACCACTTCGGAAGTATTGTATTTCAAGTGGACACGAGCAAGGCTCTCTGGGTGCTTTTTGGTATTTTTTTATACATTTAGTGGTATGGTCGGTATCGACCACTTCTCTAAACCCTTTCGACCACTTCTTTTTCCCATTCCTATCGACCACTTTTCTCCCCCTTCTTTTTCCCTTTTGTCTTCTTCTCCACGCGGTCTCTCCTCCCCCTCCCAATGGTCCCCTCCTCTCGCTTTCTTCTCCACGCTGTAGAGGCCCCCCCTTCCCAGTGGTCCCTGGTAGAGCTTGGCGCCATTTTTCGAAACTGATTCAAATGGAGGTGTGTTCATTACTTTCTCTTCTTCTTTTTTTTTTCTATTTTGTGCCCTAGATTTTGAATGGAAACCTGGCATTTGAGTGTGTTCGTTTTGATTAGTCTAGAATGTGGTCTTAGTTGTTCTTCTCCTCCACAGATATCCAAACTGATCCCTACTCATGTGTTTTTTTTTTGTGCCCTAGATTTCGAATGCAAACTGTGGCTTTGATTATGTTCATTTTGATGTGTCTGGCTTATTGTCTGAGTTGTTCTTCTCCTCCACACATATCCAAACAGATCCTTGCTCATCTTCTTTTTTTTTCTTTTGGCCGTGAAGAAGATATGGGCCTGTTCTTGTCTTTTGTGATGGGGTTTGAGTAAAAAGGTGTTTATGGAATCCCCTTTTGTTTGTTGATGGAAGATATATTGATTTGATAGTTATGGGTTTCTTTCACTCTTGTTGATCGGGTGCCTTTGGAAATTGATAAGGTTTTATGTTGTTGCTGACAATACGTAGATATAATTTTATTCTTGTTTGATGCCATTTTGATTATTTGAATTTCATGTGAATTTCTCAACTTTTCAATCAATGGAAGGTTTTGTTGCTTTGTTTTTTTAAACCCTTGCTATTTCTTACTTTGATGTATGTTGGTTTGCTTCTTTCTGATAATTGAACTATAGGACTTCTTCTTTTTGTGTGTAGTTTTTACTTTTGGATGTTGGGGTGGGGGTCTCTCTGATTATCCACTGAAGTTTTTTTTTTTCAAATGAGCCATAGATTGAGGCTGATCTTGCATGGGGTTTCACACTTTCTCTTCTTTTATTTTGTTGATTTATGTTTCTAGGACCCGTGGATTTTTTGAAAAAAGGGGAGATTCTCGACACCTGCAATGCTTTACATATTTTCTAAAATCCTGACCTTCTGGGAATTAATGTGTTCGGTGCTACTATTCTTGGCTGGCCATGATAAGGGACTATAACTTTCACTGACATAGAGGAACCAACCCCTTTATTTCTTTTTTAAATCTTTCTTGCTTTCCTTGACATCGTCTTAATTTTGTGTTACCCGTATGAGTCTCTCACGCAAATGATACTTCTGTATTAGGCACTGTGATACCCATAGGGGGATTGATAGCTATAATAAGTTGATTGTGTTGTATATGGGTTTGTTTAAATTACGTATCTATAAAGATAGATAGATAGCGAAGAATGAGAGCGATCGCATTGGTACTCCTTCCCATGGACGTTCTCAGCTACAGACTTGCTTCGATCCTTCTTTTCCATTTTGTTTGCTAAGTGCGAAAGTGTCAATGAGAGAAATAGAGATATTTCTCTTCCTAACTTTCTAAGCTTGGAAAAGGAAAAAAACAAGGGAAAGATGAGTTCTTTTAGAGTCTTTCAACCGGGGTTATATAGAGGTTTGAGAGGGTTTGGTTCATGAGCATGAACCTATTACGGAAGATACTAGCCTTTTGAGATCCTTTTGAGATAGACCACACTTTGAAAAAGGGCTAACAATAGGTAAACCCTTTCAATGGATTGTAAAAAATAAAATAAAATACATAGGTAATGGAGATTAGTGGCTCAGGTTTTGCTGTTGTCCATATGCATAAAAATAAGTATTGAGTCTTCTTTAGCAGATCCCTTCAAAAATATAATTTCCACAAGTTTCTAAACTTGCACCTAAAAATAGAGACCAGGCTATCTCCATCTGTTGCTCAACTGGTTAGATAATCATCCAGTAAGGTGTGTGATTTTGAGACTCTTTACAAAACGATAAAAGGAAAACAACTGTAACAGCTTGGCTTAGATATATCTTAGCCGTGTTTTCCCTTTTTTTTTTCTCTCAGATCCTTCAACTTGAATCTTGGTTCTAACTTAAACAAAGTCTAGCTCTTTGATTCATGTTAACATTATACCAGAAAGAGAGAGAGAGCGCACTTTCCTTAATAAAACAATGTTGCTTATATGTATCAGGGAATAATGCAATAGAATTTGAATTGTAAAATGCATTTATAGAAACAAATGTATTTATAGAAACAAATGCATGAGCATCGTAGGGGATCTTTATCTTCTTATTCTTACAAATTAGAAATTATTGATCCATTTATTTGGTAAAAGAGAAATTAATGATCCTAAATACAATTTAATGTCACCCATAAATTCAGATGTTGTCTATGTTTTTTTTTTTTTTCATCTATTATCGGTTCTGTAACTCCTCTACACCATAACAGTGCTTATTTAAGGAGATGATAAAATAGAGAGAAACAGAAATACTCTCTCGTCTAAAATGACTGCACTTAACTTAGATCTATACCAAATGTATTTAGAAAATTAGTAGTAAGATGAGATGATAATATGAATGAAAGTATGATGGGTTTTATTGATCAGCCCAAGTAACAGTTCATAGCAACACACCAAGAGGAAGAGGAACTTATTTTTTTTTTTAAAAAAAACAAGAATATATATAAAGATTAGATTAGGCTACAAATCAAATGCAATTGAAGGAGTTGTTCTCTACCACCTATATCAACCTACATAAGGAAAATGTCCCCAACGGACAACTAACAAAAATATTTGGGATGGTTAGCAAATAATTAAGCTTATATTTGAAATGATCGATTTTATGAAGAAAATTAAGAAAATCACCATTCAGTTGGTCGTATCTATTTTTTGGACGTTGGCGATATCGTCAACTATCTGTATTGAAACCCATGAAATTACTTCTCCTTCTTTCTGAAACACTCTTCTCTCTTATTCCTATTCATCCGTTTCATGGGTTTACTCATTGCCATGACATTTCAAATGAGTATAATACTCATTGCCATGAGAGATCAAACAAACCCAGCCCTTAACTATATATATTTAAAATATTGAGTCAGGAATCACTAAGTTTTGGATTCATAAGAAATTCATCGGGTGAGTCCTCATACACGAAGGGGGCATTTATTTTCTAGGATATAGATGTCACACTAAAACTGAATCTAGGATTTTCAAGTTTTTTAGGATACTTGAACCCATTTTGTTGAAAAAAGTGCGCGAGTGCATAAGAAACCAAACGCGTTCGTTTCTGGCTGTTCAAATGCAAATTTGAAGTGTTCTATGTATTGTCATATGAAACCCCAAAATAACAGAGGAAAACTCTCTCGTGAAGTGGGTTAAACAGCCCCCCTAAATAGGGGTACCCGACAATTTTATTAGGTTTCAGCAGATCTGAACCCACTTGGTTAAAAAAATGCGCGAGTGCAAAACTAACCAAACACGTTCCATTCCATCCGAAAAAATGCAGATTTTAAGTGTCCCATATGGTCTTTGATATCCTAAAATCTCAGAGAAAAACTCTCTCGGGAAGTGGGCTAACCAGCCCCCTAAACAAGGGTACCCGGGCAAGTCTGTAGGTTTCATCACATCTTAACCCATTTTGTTGAAATAAGTGCACGACTGGAAAACTAACCAAACGTATTCCATTTCATCCAAAAAATGCAAATTTTAAGTGTCCAATGTGGTATTTGAAACCCTAAAATTTCAGAGAAAAACTCCCTCAAAAAGTGGGCTAACCAACCCCCTAAACAGGGGTACCCGACAATTTTTCAATATTTCAGCAGATCTGAACCCACTTGGTTGAACAAGTGCGCGAGTGCAAAACTAACCAAACGCGTTCCATTCCATCTGAAAAATGTAGATTTGAAGTGTTCCATGCAGTCTTTGAAACCCCAAAATTTTAGAGAAAAACTCCATCGGAAAGTGGTCTAACCAGCCCCCTAAACAGGGGTACCCGGCAATTTTTCACTGGTTTCAACATATCTGAACCAGGTTGGTTGAAAAAGTGCGTGAGTACAAAACCAACCAAACACGCTCCATTCCATTCGTAAAAATGAGATTTTAAGTGTCCCATGTGGTCTTTGAAACCCCAAAATTTCAGAGAAAAAATCCTTTGGGAAGTGGGCTAACCAGCCCCTAAACAGGATACCCGGGCAATTTTTCATTGGTTTTAGCAGATCTTAACCCGGTTGGTTGAAAAAGTGTGCGAGTGCAAAACTAAACAAACATGTTCCATTCCATCCGTAAAAATGCAGATTTTAAGTGTCCCATGTGGTCTTTCAAACACCAAAATTTCAGAGAGAAACTCACTCTGGAAGTGGCCTAACCAGCCCACTAAAAAGGTCCTTGACAGGGTGCCTTACAGCCAAGGGCACCCCACCATTTGGTCAATCATACTGTCACCACGTGGCTCTTCCTCCACCTCAGAGGTCATGTGACCTTCATGCACCCTGATGTCGTGGGACCCATAATCAAAATTATGTCATATTCCCATACCATATAATAAGAACACACACAGAGAGAGAGAGAGAGAGAGAGAGAGAGAGAGAGAGAGAGAGAGAGATCTGGTTACATTAAATTAGTTATGTTTACTTAAACCCTTAGATTAAAATTGATAACAAGTTAATTGAAAGTAACAACTAGAAAGAGAGAGGAGATTTTTCCCTCCTTGTATAAATTATAACCTAGAGAGAGTAAGCTAATGTGCTTGAGCCTGAAGTTAGCAGTTACTGTCATGGTTATCCTAATCTCTGCCTGCTGGATTCCTTCCAAAACCTGGCAAGGAGTCCATCCTTCGGGACCGGAAATGGGCCATACTGAATCCCACTTTGAGATCCTAGCACTTCCCACCTGCACCAAAACATCATCACCAACAACAAAAAAACAATTCCATGTCATTCCACACTCACATGTAAGACTTCACTATACGACGTACGGTAAGTGCTTGACAGATACCAATGCTCAACGAATGCGTATGGATCATAATTTCTGACCTTCATTGATGCCAATGCATGACTACACGGGATGCCTAATAGCTGCCATTTCCGACATGTGCAGGTTTTCCATTCAAGTTCAACAACGTCCACATACTCCGTAGATTGAACCTGAAATTCAACGAGACCGGCTACTCGAACGTGCACTCGACGAGCATCCTCTATTTCTTGGCTCAGAAGTTTCTCCACATACGGAGTTAGACGAGTTGTTATGCTTTTAGATATCAAATGTCGTTTCTGATAGAACTCCATTAACTTGGCGCGTATTTCCTCAACCTGAGATGTGATAGGCAGGACTCTTGTGTCTTTTAAGAGACTGTTAGTGCACTCTGCCGTGTTGCTAGTAAGCATCTCATACCGACGACCTTCTACATATGCATTCGCCCAACGTTGCCGCCCAATTGCCTCAATATAGTTAAATGCCTCTTGGCTTACTGCACATATATCCGTCATGTAAGCCTCGTACTCGTAAAGCCTATACGACTTTGCTGCCCACCAGAATTTCATAACTATTACGCCATCGCTGAAACAACCTTGATGTTTTTAGCAATGTGACGACAACAAAAATAGTGAATTGCGGATGGCATAGTATTCTTCAGTGCTGGAATGAGGCCCTTCTGACGGTCTGACACAATAGTCAAGTTGGCCGGCTCACCCAGTGCTAGGAACAAATTAGCAAGGAACAACTCCCAGCTGTCACGGCGTTCAGATTTCGCAAATCCGAAGGCGATTGGAAGCAGCTTCTGATTGGCATCATATGTTCTGCTACAAGCAAGACACCCGGATACTTTCCACAGAGATGTGAACCGTCGACAGCAATCACCGGTCTCAACGAAGACGTGAAAGACCTTAAACAAGGTCCGAATGCACAAAAAAATCTTTTGAAATGGTCTTATGTTGTGGTGTCTATGTTTGTTATAGTGCCAGGGTTGCTCATATGAAGTTCTTTACAGTACAGAGGTAGTTGTTGGAAGGAGTCTTCATGCGATCCACGAACCACATTCAGTGTCATCTGCCTTGCTATATAAGCCTTCCTGTAGCTAATGGTCACCCCAAACTCCATCTGATAGTCATTCATGATCTCCTTCGGTTTCAAATTGACATTCTGTCTGACCCTATCCATGATGAACTATGTAATAAGTGCCGAAGATGCTTGTCGATGTGCCATGCCCATCATTGGCCTTGAGCATTTATGTTTAGGATTGTAAGTCCTTTAAATTGTGGGCCTAATTCGACAATTGAAGCGTGAATACGCCATGGACATTCCTGATCTCTGCAGCGTGCAGTTACCTTGGTCATATTGGTCTTCAAGGGTCTAAGAGTGAAGTTGCTATAAATTGCGAACTTAGCCAAAGTATTCCGGAAAGTTTGTCGGTCTTGGAATTCACGGCCGATCCACATTTCCCGTGCCGAGTTGTTGCCAACATTTGTATTTATGTACCAGGGCTCCATTTGATCCTCAAGATCAACAGCCGGAGTTTCATTACAATGAAATGACTCATTGATTGGATTGGCTCTTGCGACTTCAGCTGGAGTTTCATTACAATCTAATGCCTCATTGATTAGATTGGCTCCTTCAAATTTACTTTCGGCCTTAGACATTGGAATTGAATGGATTTGGCCTATGAAGGGAGGACCATTAAGATGGATATCATCACCACGATTTGTCCCAAATACCAGATCATCATCAATAGTGTCTTGTCTGCCCGTCTGATGTGGACTGCAATCAACTCGCACAGTAGGGAAATACATGTCTTTGTCTTCATGGATGTCAATGGTAGGTACGTATCCACAACTAGTTGAGTTTAACCCTTGTTTTTTTTATGAAAGTTCCTAATGAGTTCTTTGATTTTTCCATAGTAGTACGACGGTCAGAGCTCCTTTGAAACCTACAATGAATCATTACATAAATAAGCAACTAGGAAGAAAATTCTTTCATTTGACGAATGTAAAAGCTACTTATGTAATCTATAAGTCTACCTCCAATTATCTCCTCCTACGCACTGCTCCTTGTTTCGACCGTTGAAGACGTATAAATATATCCCATTAGACTCATCACCCGATGCTTTGAACATACTTCTAACATCAATATCATCATCAATGTTGGCCATGGAGAATACTCGTCCGTTGTGATGTAGGTATTGCATGCTTATATTCTGGATGGATGATGAGTCCCCATTAGATGCTTCAATTGCTTCTTTAACCAGAGATTCAAATGTTATGTCTGTAGCTAAATATCTCATCTTCTGCTTTTCTCCGTTGTACACAGGACGACTTTTATCGAATTCAAAGCCACCGCCATAGTGGAAGATGAACAACACCTCTCTATCTGACATGCTGTCATTATATCAGAAGAAATTAATAAAGACATCAATAAAAATTAGGTACATTCAGAATGTCAGTTAATACAGATCTATATTAACAACATTTGTAATATAATGAGTAGAGAAAATGTCTTCACATTGATAAAAATCCGCACACCATGCCAAATAAAAGGATTAGCAGCTGTTCTCAAACAGAAAGAAAAGACATTTTGATCAATAGTCTATTTATTATAGGGCTTGGAACAATGCTTTCAAACCACGCTATTGACTGTTATTTCCTCACACATTATTCCACCCATTCTCATGTTATTCAGAAATCATCAAGAGAACCGACTATAATTATATTATTTATATGCAATACAGCTTTAAAGTCTAAAACTTTGTAAGATTAGTCCAAAAAAAAAAAAAACAAAGGTATATGCAGATTCAGTTTCACCCACAACATCTTATCAAATTGATACAAACTATTTATAGTTTTCTTCTAAAAGTGACAAATGCATGAAAAGAGGGACAACTCCAAAACAAACCCATCAAACCCATCAAACCCCATAAACCACAGCTGTTTGGGGCCAAGAAAGTAGATTTCCCACAGTATCTAGGGTTTCCAACAGTTAAATATTGCGAAAAATCTAGGTGATGGTGCTTTAGGCTACATAAATCAGTCTAAGGTGGTAGATAATGTGTGTACCTTTGTCTTAATGGAGTTCAACCACCATGAAGATGGCGTTTTATGGTGGTTTCTAGAAGAAAATAACTCCAGAGCAGTATTGAAGACGAACCCAGATGGAGAAATGCGAAAAATGAAATCGAGGCGACAAATTATATATTCTTGCATTGTGGTCGATATTGACCATATTGCAAAACGACAAAAAAAAAGCCTATACGAGGATCTCTCCTGTATCGAACAATAATCTGGGTCCTGCTGGGACGTATGCGGTCCTAGAGGGATTTTATGGGTAAATTCCTCTATAAACAATATACAAATAGCAATGATTTCTTTATATTTTTAATGTGGGTTACATAGCTGTATTTTTTAAAACCTTCTATTCCCACTTGATAAAGATAATTTCTTTTGTCATTTTGAGAAAATTATTAAACAAAATCAGTTCTTCAAAACTTATTTTCCGGACCAACTTCTTACTTCCATCTTATTCTTCCTCAAACTGAAACCTATACTATCTAATGTTATTAGTAGCTGACATTAATATTGAACCTTTGCAAGTAGTTATAGTTAAAGGATGAATTGTAATAGCAGTACCAGAAGTATGTTTTGGCTGGAGTTGATTTTTTTATTATGTTTAGGACTTTTTTAGGTGTGGTGATATGAAATAGAAAAAACAAGGGGAGAAAAGTATTGTTTGCAATATGAAATTGAATTGCAGTTAGTATTTCTTCATCTTTATTTTTCCGCCTTTTCTCTGTATTTGAATAGACCTTTAGACTTAAATAAAGTAAAAGTACATATAATATAAAGGTTGTGAAATTAGCTTCAATACATTTCACATTCTAAGCTGAAATCGTTACAAAGAATATATTGGTCATGGCTAGAATCTCTAGGTATTAGATAATATATTATGGTTTTAGATGAGTTTAAAAGAATTATTATTATTATTATTTATTTTATGTTTTACTTTATAAAAAAACTCTTTACGATGCCATGTTTTATTTTATAAAAAATACTTTGCAACGCCACCAACCCACCAATAAAATCAACTTGTTTTTAATCTCTCACATGCTATCCTTTGCATTACATTGCTAATCCCCATATAGATAAAGAAGGAAGGTTAGTATCGTGTAGGAAGTCGATGGTGGTATAGAAAATATAAAAGAGGAAATTTTTTTTTTGCCTTGGCCCTTGAAGGTAGGATAAGGGCTAGGCATTGTAGGCCCGCCAAGGACACCAGCTGCTTTGGCTTGCAGGCTTTGTTAGTTTTATGGCTCAATCCAGTAGATGATATAATAAATTGATTAATTTCTTTATTTATCAGTATATTCATGCTTTCCTTTCATGAGATGAATGGTGATTTATTATATACTTGCACATAACTAATACGAATGACATGATGGTTCGTGAGATGAACCGGGGTCCATAAGTATATTAGATGTAACACATGTGTATGGATGAGATCCACATACGGGAGACATGTGTGGCAAATCTTATACTTAAATATTATCACAACCAGTGATGAGATTGGACATCTCATACTGATAAGGTTGCAGTACTTTGATCACTATGAGATAGTGTGATTTGTCTCAATCATCAGAATGGAAGATTCTGGATCATAGTGCTGGTACATTTGATGTATTGAAGGACCATGAGAAGCACCTTATAAACACTGTCTTTATTTTAAGGTCTGCTCTCATAATTCCCTAGCAATAGGCTCTCAATCCTGAGACATTAATGAACTCAAGTTTCTATCTATTCATTTGCTTTGAGTCACCAATGAGTGAGGCCAACTGTAGGTCAACACCTCGGTGATTTGGGTACATGGTAGTAGAGCTGTGGGAACATTCAATAGTCAAGAAGGAATCTATCTCTAATATCCCCTTCTGCCAATTAATGGATTTATCATTGGTAAGTGCGCACCCATTCCGATTAAGAGTTAATTGGAAAGGTACCTATTGATCATTATAATTAATTGGGGCTTAAGGATAATAAGATATGGATCTATTTTGGAAGACAGGTCCAATTGATCCATGGATATTGATAGAGGGGTCTACTTATGGTAATGTGGAAGTTTAGGGTCTTCTATGTAATATTCCTAAGACTGGAGTTCAATTGCATTTATATAGTGGAGTTATTTGCAATTAACTATGGGCCCAGATTACACATGAGTTGTGGGGTCGCGTGTCCCAGTTGGAGCCAGCTTTCTAAGGAATCCCTAGTGGTCCCCACGCTAGCCCAATTATTAGAAAGTATCTAATTCTAGTTAAACTCTAAAAGGAAAGTTACTATTTTTATTTGAAGTGAGACTTCTAATAATGGTAATAGTAGACTTACTAATTTTAGTAGAAGTGAGACTTCTATTTTTAATTAGAAAGGAATTGGAAAGTTACTAATCATATTTGAAGTGAGACTTCTAATTATGATATAGTAAGTTACTAATTATTGTGGAAGTAAGACTTCTATTTTAACTAGCAATAGAAGAGAGTTGCTAATTGTTAGAGAAGTGAGACTTCTATTTCAATTAGAAAGAGGAGGTGACTTAATAGCTTTTAAGCTATAAATAGAGGATTGCAAGGCTTGGACGTCCCATGCAAAAATCCACCTAGGGATTCACGCCCAAGTCCCCTAGAGCAAGTGTTGCTCGAGTTTTTCCTCTCTCTCCCTCTTCTAGTTCTCTTTCTAGTTCCTCCCTAGAGTTCCTAGTAGTTTTCTCTTGGAGATCCCACCATCTTCTTGAGAAAAAGGAGAATCTGATACGGGTCATAGCGTGGAAGATCAAGAGGTCTTGGAGATCCCTATTTGATTAGTGAAAGCGTTTCATCATCAAAGAAAGACGCAACTCCTCCATTAGAGCACAACCGAGCTCCAAAGGTATAATCTACTTCCTTGCATGTTGTAGATTTATTTGTAGCTTATATGTTGCTGGTTCTATCTTCTAGATAGATTGTATTTACTGATCATGATGGCTGAGATTGAGGACATAGATCTTGGATTGGGTTTTATAGCCTTATGGACAGTTGATCCCTGCGTCAAGTGGGTCAAAAGTTTTTTGAAACCTATCCTAGAGGCCCACCCTATTTCCAACAGGCTTAACCTAGGCCCGGTCCGCATATGTGAGGTAGGAAAAGGGCTTACCCCCCCTCGCCAGTGCCCTAACCCTTTGACACCCCTAGATATCAAGTTATGTCCCTAGAGTATGCGTTTGCTCCAGGTCCTCGTGGTAGATCCAACAAATGAGTGTAGTAGTGGTCCTCATCATTTTTTAACGGTAACTTGTTAGCATGTGAGTCCAAATGTCACAGCTCCTAAGGGCACGTTTGGCATTTTACTTTTAAAATAAAGTGGAGTGAAGTGAAATAAAAAGTATAAATAAAATATATAGTGGGTTATGGTGGTATTTTGTTTTTAGTTGTTTGGGATGGAATATTGTTGACTTTTGGTATGGGAAATGGATTTTTTTTTATCTTTTAGCTAATAAATGTAATTGCTTTTTGACTTTTTGTTGGAAAAGTTGGAAGAAATTTTGGTAAAAAGTGCTTTTGATTTGATGTGTAAGATGACTTGACTTGACTTTACTCGTAGAATTACCAAACGTGTTTGGACCTATAAAAAAAAAGAAAAAACCAACCTCCTTAGGACCACACGTACATGTATGCTATGCTCCTTTTGGTATATTTGTGTCATAGTCAGATTGCTGATGGGGAGGGAAATTCTTTAAATTTTGAGAAAATTATAAAAAAAAAAAGGACCTTAGATGGCCACTAACCAAAAGAGGTACTCATAGTTTTGATGCAACAGGATCGGTATTCCTGCCATAATATTCATTTCTTTTTTGCCTTATTTCAACAAGCGACGACGTCGTCGCTTAATATAGAGAGTTAGCAATGACGTCGTTGCTAATTCGTCAAAACTGCATCTTCTCCGACCTTCATCATCTGCGATTGCTGGTTTTCTGTACTAAAATGAATCAAAACTCTATGTTACTGTTTTTTCTACATAGATATGAGTGTGGGTCACGGATATGGAAGAGCAAGGGAGAAGCTCAAGAGGCAGCTAAGAAAGAGTCCATCTACCGCTTGAAACTGTTGGAAGGAGAGCTCGAAGACAAGCCATTTTATGGTGGCAAGAGCTTGGGGTATGTGGATGTAGTGCTTGTTCGATTCGCCTGCCGGTCCTACACGTATGAGACTGATGGTAATTCTAGCATAGAGAATGAGTGCCTTAAGCTAATTGCTTGGTTGAAGAGATGCATGGAGAAGGAGAGTGTCTCCAAGGTCCTTCCAAACCCTCACAAGGTCTATGACTTTGTTGGCGTTTTAAAGAAGAAGTATGGAGTAAAGTTCTGGTAAATAGGGTTTATGGGGGAAATGATGGGAGGAAGAAGGGGAAAATGGGGTTTCAGGCGATTTGTATGAGTTTACATGCGACGACGTCGTCACACGTTTAATGGGGTTTCATGCGATTTGTATGAGTTTGCATGCGACGACATCATCACATGTTTAAATCTTTAATAAAAAAACACAGAAGTGGTCACAGGGAACCACTTCCGTGCCAAAGTGACTAGTAGCTAGGGTTGTAAATGGGTACCCAATTCTCCGATTACCCGAAGGTTCCGACCCATTAGGATCTGGGTCTGGGTCCTTATTTTGGTCCCGATAAGAAAATGGTTCCGGTTCCGGATCCTTTTTTTGGAACCGATACCTAAACGGGTCTGGTTCCGGATCCACAGTGGCTTAGACCCGTGGACCCGAGACCCGACCCAATATATACTAACATAAGGTAACTTTAGTATGTGAGAACAGAACCCTTTTTACTTTTCTACATTAGGGTTTTCTACTTTTCTACATCTCATTGCTGGTTTGGATGTGATTTCTGAGTTTTTGGTTAAAAGTGTCTGTTATTGATAGACAAAATGTCACATTAGTGTTTGTAGGTACGTGATCCAATTGAAATGTGGAAAAAGCATAATTTTTTAAAAGAAAAATACAGGTATTAGTCTAGATCCGGAACCGGAACCAGACCCGCCTCACAAACGGTTCCGGTTCCGGTTCTGGTTCCCATTATTCTTATCGGTTCCGGTTCCCTTTCTTAGAAAACGGTTCTGGTTCCACCCTAGACCCGGACCGGAACCGACCCGTTTACAATCCTACTAGTAGCCTATTTTTCGGTTATGTGCCATCTAGGGTCCTTTTTTTTGTAGTTTCCTCTTAAATTTCTGTACAACCACCTTTTCCTAGTTTAGTGCAACACTCTTTTATAAGAGAAAAAAAATAAATTAATTTTTCCATAAAAGAAGATTTTAATTTTCTATGTGATGAGTAGGACTCTTGAAAAATAAAAATTCATGTAGCTTAAGAAACTCACTAGCGAAAATTGCAGGCAAGGAAAGAATGACATTTATAATATGAAATTCATAGAGAGAAAATAGATGTATACATTTTTTAGTGCATACTTCTGCTACTATGCAATTGATAAATTAATTCAATTATAAAAATAAATAAAATATCTAAATGACTTCTTAAAACACCTAAACAATAAATAAGAGGAGCCCCTATTAATGAAAATATATAGGAAATCTTGTCATTTCATCTTCATTTATAATGCCAGTAGAATATATTGAAATAAGCAATATGTACTATGTAGACTCCTACACAAATACATAGAAAAGTAAAGGAAAATTAAATGTAATACAAACTAAAGAAATGGGTAAAAAATAAAATTTAGTTAAAAGAGTCATAGTGGATTAGTTTAATCTAGGTAAAGATGTGCTTGGGAGGAGATTTTCTAATATGATCATATAATATCAAATTTCATAAAAAAAAGCAAAAAAACATTATCGGCTAGTTGGTTTGGAAAAAAAGGAATTCAACAAAACCAAAAAAAGTAATATCTTGGTCTCTAGAAAGAAAAACCATAGATTAAAAAAATAATTCAACAAAATCGACAAACTCTGACATTTCTCTCTACATAAAATCAAAAAAATTAAATGTAATACAAACTAAAGAAATGGGTAAAGTATTCAATTTAGTTAAAAGAGTCATAGTGGATTAGTTTAATCCAGGTAAAGATGTGCTTGGGAGGAGATTTTCTAATATGATCATATAATATCAAATTTCATAAAAAAAAGCAAAAAAACATTATAGGCTAGCTGGTTTGGAAAAAAAGGAATTCAACAAAACCAGAAAAAGTAATATCTTGGTCTCTAGAAAGAAAAACCATAGATTAAAAAAATAATTCAACAAAATCGACAAACTCTGACATTTCTCTCTACATAAAATCAAAAGAATTAAAAAAAATAAAGAATGAAATAAAGTTAAAATTAAAAATTAAAATTGTCAAAAAATAAAAAAAAAATTGGTTAATTTGATATTAAGTGCCTTAAAAAATTTAAAGAAACTAAAATCGTCAAAAAATAAGAAATCATACACTAATGGATTGAGAAAAAAATATATAAAGAATTAGTCTCTTCATTGATTAACTCAGAAATCAAAGAAAGACCCAAGAAACCAATGGAAAAATAAAGAATAAATAAAAAGAATTAAGTTTCAATCTAGCAAAGAAAAAAGTCTCAGAAGACTTAAATATGATATTGTACATTTATCAATAGTTTAGCAAAACACTTTTTGGCTTGCCACCAAACAACCCCTTAATTAATACTGTAGTCAAGTTAGTTATTCTTGCAAACATGATAATAAGTTTGATTTTGTACACAATTTACGTGCAAAGATGCCCATGGGGTGAGTCTAAAATGCCCCAAAAAAGGACCCTTGTATTGCATATACCACAAAAAGGATGGGCTTTATATCATTTGCCAGCTCTTAGTGAAATTAATATCTTCTATTTCAATTCAATCAAGTAGAAATGACTTTTGAATGTATTAATTAAGTTATAAGAATCAGTATTTCTAGAATAATTTCCCCCTCAACTTAGTGAACAAATGCCTACAGGCCTATTACAATTGGCACCCAATATTGAGTTTCATGCTTTCAATATAAAATCAATAATAGTTCATAGCTATTTCTGAAAAAAAAATATATTGAGCAAAAGTCTAGCATTAGATTGAGCAAGGTCCAAAGCTATTTCTCTCTAAGAGAAGGCTCAAATTCAACCAAGTAGTAAGTAATCTCTGTCACGACCCAAAATCGGATTTTTGCAGTAACCCGATCTCGGGGCGCGAGTGGGACTTAACTAGGATCTGCACATGTGAGGAGATCCAAATTCCAACACAAAATGAATATTTTCACGGAAGCTTACGTGGCATTACGACTCGGAGTCCGTGGCCATCGAAATCTGTGTCGTACTCAACCGTTCAACAATAAAGCTATCATCAAGGGGCCCATCATCAGATTGGAACAAACCTTACATGAAAATAATACAAAGCTGACAGTAATAGGATGTTTATTACCCAAAATGTTCAAGTTACAAATTATAAAGGTGTATTAATTACAAACCCAAAAGAACAAGCTAATAAAAGCCATACGAGAAAATATATAAGTACAAATACTACCCTAAGTATGACGTAACTCCGATGCCAAGCTCGACATCTAAATGATGTCGTCGGCATAACAAACCATAGATACCTACGGCTCCATAGCCGTCTCCACGTGCTCGAACTCAAGCAATGACCTACTACCTAAAGCACTAAGGGTGTAGCATATCAGACACGACGGCCTACCAGGTGATTGATAACAAAATATAATATGTTTACAACAAAACAGAATATAAACTGATTGGTAAGTAACAAAATGTGAAGGATAGTACAACTAGGCAAATCATGTAAAAACAGATACTGAAAAGCATATAAAAGAATAAAGGTGCAAGTACATGTATACTATCCAGTCCTAGCAAGCCAAGAGGCAACCAACATAAGCTATTTCTCTATCACAATTGCGTGCAGTGTGACCTTGACAGAGCCAAGTGTAAATCCAGAACAAGCAAGGCACACCTTCGGCTACGTGCAGCATGGCCGGGGTGGTGGCTAACTCACGGTTGCATGCGGCATGACTGGATAGCCAACAGATAAACCAACTGCAGTGACATAAATAACAAGTATAATTCAAACCTAGAAAAGGTTGGCCTAACCAAGGAAGGGTCAAAGACTAGTGGTGCCTGACTTGAGAATCCAAGACAAACAAACTGTGAGACCCCGACCCCTAATTTTTGAGATTAGTGTTGATTTATTTGTAGATTAGGGATTAGTGGTTGTTTGGTTGAGTTTGTGAGTTAGAATGACTTTTCATTAGTTTTGGAAAGTTTTGAGAGCCAGTGAACCTAGTGACTGTAGGGTCATAATTATTTTGCATGGTCAACATGGGGAGGTTCTTTGTGATTCCCGAGAATTCCTATTTCAGCTTTATTTTACTAATCCCATCGTTCCCTACAACTTTCGTGTTCACTCCGTACCTATTCGAAGCTCCGAAAATTAGTTTTTCCAGCCCTGGGGGCAAAATCGGTCTTTTCACATTGAATCTAGACCCAAATTTCGAGATCTCAGAACCATGCCAAAATTATACTTTTTGAAAAATAGATTTTATGAGAAACATTTTTCCTTCTTCATCAATCGCATCCGGGGCCCAGAGATCGATGTTTTAATCCATCAAAGCTTTGGTTAGTAGTGGGCCCCACCCCCACTCTTTATATAAGCTCACCCTCTCCCTCATCTCTCCCAAATCGTCCCAGCTGAGAGGGAGGGGAAGCTACAGCAGGAAATTGGAGTTTTTCATCCCCTTTCTTCTTTCTCTTATTTTCTCTCCCTAATTCCATCTTCAAGCTTGCCAAATGGGAGACCTTAGCCCACCATCACTCTCCTCTCATTCTCCTCTCCCTATTTGTGCTTTTCTTGCTCAAAGGAGGCTGCGCAGCCCCTTCTCCAAGCTCCTTCTTTCTGGTTGTGGTCTTAGAGGTAATGTCACAACCCGGGCCCGAGATCCGATAATCCCCGGAATCGCGATCCATACTTAATCCCGTAAACCCCGAATTAACCGAAGTTAAAACAAAATCCATAAGGGATAATCATTCAATCATCCTGTCAAATATACAAATTTGTGGAAACATATATATATTTAACATCATCCATACTAAAATGTATGGTCCTAAATAAAAGTGAGGTTCTTATACATGAAATGTTTTATCAACCATTGTATATTCAAATACAATACAAGGTGACCAAAAATCGAATTTCCCAAAAACAATTTCCTTCAAAAGGAATCTAAATCATCCCAAAAGAATTCCCAAAATGAATCTCCATTCCATTATGCACTCGGATACTCATATCAATTAGTATCCTATCTATTCCATTCTACAATCCTCCTGGAGGAACCGGAGCGGTCTCCTCCGCTGGTGCTGGGGCCACTGCAGGGCCGGCATGGGCAAATGGGTCTGTAATGCCATCAATAATGCTAACGAACACGACGATTCAACAATGTATATATAGTTCTATGATATAGCATGTTAATGCATATATTTTCATTTAATCACATTTCTATCAATTCTAACAATTCATTTCATAATAATATCATTAGAGTCAATTAATCAACATATACAACTTTGGCAACTACAATAGCATTCGTTTCATTACATTTCACTTTTCCATCTTCCCTCAAAGGAAGGAATCATCTTCCAAATGGAAGGTATCATTTAGTCATATTCTTTCAATGACGTTCATTCAATATTCAGTTAATGTCATGGGATCTACTAGTGTCCGGGGCAGGGACAACTAGCATCACCATGGAGCTCCGGAACGCCCCCAATTCATCTACTGTAGTAAGAATAATCATTCGTTCATTTACAACTCATTTTAATGAAATAGCTATGTAGTGCCAGACTCAAGAGTTTTTACCTTAATCCATTTCTGGATTCAATTCAATATATATAAGTCTACTAAAGCAATTAAAAGGACCATACATTACACTAATCACCCTAGACATTACACTAGAGTTCAATAATATTAATTACAATATGAACATAAACACAAGTCAATGAGGGAATTCGGATAATTAGGAATCCCACTTATTTCTTTCTCAATTCTAACCAACCATTCAAGTGTAATCATTGGTTATCTAATGTACGTGCTATTCTTGATGGACATCACATTTAGATAATGTGTACATTAGGGTCCCCGTAATTAACACTCATGGAGGTTTAGTCTATAACCAATTGAACATTCAATACTTTATTAACCTTATGGTTCAATCAATTGAAATCTTCTTTTATTGTTCATTAATTCAAATAACTTATAACCACATTATAATTAGTCCTTAAAACTGCTTTAAAGAGTGATTGTACTCAGAAGAAGTATCCATAATTTGGACGAAACTCGAAATCCAACCGGTCCGATCGATCTGCCCGAAATAAAAGGCCAATCGATCTCAAAGAGACCCACCTGGCCGAGCCCAAGTCCGCTCGAGCGGACCCCATCCAAAGGCTGATTGGGCCGCGAGCGGACCCAGCTGCTGCTTGGGTCCGATTTCTATGCAGAAATTTGCCTTCTTCCTATTTTTATTGGTTTCTTTCACTCCACTTTCGTCCTTTCTATTCCATACATGTAACATTCATGGACCTCCTGTCCTCCCTCATTATCAATGATGGACCGCGCCCTGAATGCTCGGGTTCCTACCGAGGTCGGCGGACGTGGGAGTCCGTTTGGTTCCGACCCTTTCGTAACCGGGGGGCAAGGGGCGTGCATCAACATTTCTTTTTTTGTGGGTGTGCCAGATTTTCTATTTTTACTTGGAATTGCAAGTGGTGATCCGGAGATCAACCTTCGCAAGTAAAAAAGAAATCAACTTCTTTCAAGTTTTCCATTGCACATATATTTAAGAAAAGAGACATTTTTCTTAGTTTGCCGTGAAAGGCGATTTTCTTGGCATTTATAGCCGATTTTGGCGTTTATAGCCGATTTTTGGCGTTTATAGCCGATTTTAGCGTTTATAGCCGATTTACAATCCTTATCAACAATGAAAGACAAGAATTGTGATTTTTGTCTCTTTTGAAAAAATACAAACTACAATGAAAAGCAAGAAAAGGAGGATCTAACTTCTCAGGAGATTGTGGGGGACCCGTTTAGATTGACGGTCGCAAGCCATATGTGGGCTTCACCATCATCCATGCAGATGAGAACAGAGGATGCTATTGATTCGCTTGGCTTGGCTATAACCTCAGGTTTTTAGAAGACAAAGACCAAAAGGAGGTCCTATATCCAATAAAAAGCCGAGTAGACGGGCTGAAAAGCCACATCTAAGCCATTGGAGGCAGGAGGAGAAGGCAAGGACCTTGGGGGGGGGGGGGTACCCCCCAAGGGACTTTTGTCACCTTGTTGCGGTGGCCGGTGTAGAACTTCCGCAGAGTTTTCTCTCTTTTTCCTTTCTCTGGATTTCTGTCTGTGTGTTTGTGCTTTTTTCTCTGATGTTTCTGATGTGTCCTTTCTTCTTGGAGAGCTCTCCTATTTATAGGCTTTTAGGTAGCCATTTAGGAGGGTTTATGAGCCTTGATTGTCATAAAGCTACATAATGGGAGGAGTTACAAAATTGAATTGTTTATTTTGTAACTCCTTTTTCTTGGCTTCTGATTGGCCGGAGGAGATTGAGGGCATTTAATCGCCTTTAATCGCCATGATGGGAGGAGTTTCATGGGTTAAATGCCATGAATCTCTTGACTTGTAACTCCCGAATGCTTGCTTCTGATTGGGCCATCCAAAGAAATGGATTAATGACTGTAATAAAGTTAGTCAATTAATCGCATTAAGTGGTCGCCGAGCAGCTGAAGAGTCGCGGGCCGTGCCACGTCTTTTGGAATTCTTTTGTCGATGATCATCGATGGATCTTCATGTAGATCGACATCAGATGACCATATAATTTCAGGTGTTTGTTGCCAACAGTGGGTCGGTGCCATCTGTCCTGTCGATTTCTCGATCGGTCGGGTAGAAAGCACACTTTTTTTGGTTGACCGAGTGGCGATCAATATTGTTTTCGATACTTTTGATGATTGACCCGTGTTTTGGACGGATGTCAGAGGACTTGGTGTCTCAAAAGCATGAATTTTGGAAAGTACCAGAGGCTGGGCTCTTCGAATCGCGAAAAAACGGCGAAAACCGGGGTTTCCGGGGCCTTCCCGGCGACCCCGGGTTGCAAGGTCGCCGGCGACCCTGGCCCAGGGTCGCAGGGTTCTACGACCCTGGGGGGGTTTTCCCCCTTTTGTGTCCCGTTTTGTGTCCGTTTTTGCTGTTTTTCGATTCTTTTTTCTCCTGTACTTTTCCTTGACATTTTGACCATTTATTGGCCTAATTTATTTGTAGGAAACCTGATGAGAATCCTTGCATTTTATTTTGCAAAGTTTCCAATTTCCTGAGAAAGCCGAAGACTTTGTCGCGTAGAGCTGCTGATTTTCCGTCAGAAGTTGAAACTGGGTCAAACGATGTCGGAATGACCTGAAATTTGGTGTGAAGCCTGCTGAGCAATAAATAAGACCAACCATAGGCTTTTGTTTGAGTTTTGAAGCCGTTTGGGGTCCTATCACCTGTAGACTTGCTTTTTGTCGCGATGAAGATGTCGCGGTTTGATGTGCGGTCAATCGATGTCCGATTGACTTGAAATTTGACTGGGAACCTATTGGAGTCATTTTAAGATGATCCATAGGCTCTGTCTTGGAAACCATGGTCCCGAAGAGCTTTGCCGCCGAGAGGCCTGATTTGGCTTCCGAGCGTCAAACTATGGTCAAATGTTGTGGAAATGACCTGAAATTTGACGTGTAGCCCTTTATAAGCATTTTGAAGCCGTCCATGTGCTCTATCTGATGAGTAATGGCCTCGGTGGTTCTCGCCGCCGAGAGGCTTGATTTAGCTGTTCGAGGGTTGATGTAGGGTCAAAGGTTGTCGGTTTGACTCGGAACTTGACGTGGAGCCTTTTGGAAGTATTTTGAGACTATCCATCGGCCCTGATCGAAGATTTGGTGTCTCCGATGCTTTTGCCGCCGAGAGCTCCTTTTCGGCTGTCTGAGAAGCGAAGTTAGGCCAAATGATTTTGAAATGGCCCGAAACTTCTTGTATACTCCTCTTTTGGCTGTCTTGAAGAATCTTGCAGTTTTTGTTTGATTCTGACAAGATTTGATTTTTGGAAGCAGCATTGCCTATTTATGGCAGGTTGTGACTTCATGTAGCTCTTTGGATCTTGAAGAGGCAAAGTGACATTTTTGGTGTCAACAAATGCCCCCTCGAGGTACAGCGGCGAGTTGCTTAACTTTTGTAGTCGATGTGCCTCGAAGAGATTTTTGAAGGAGAGCCTGTGACTTGACCAAGAGTCTTTGAGCAGTCTTTCTTTTTGGTATTTGTAGCCTTTTGAGCTTCCAGGGGAATTTTATGGTAGTGAAAGGGATCACATACCATCTCGAGGCAAAGTTTTGAAGATGACATCAGGGATGTGGATTTGGGTTTTGACCTTGTGACCTAACAGGCTATATGTGGCAGGTTAGGGGGTCGGGTTTGGTTTTGATCGTGTGACCCAACAAGCTGTATGTGGAATGTTGGGGGATCAATTTTGGTTTTGATCTTGTGACCTAACAGGCTGTATGTGGCAAGTTAGGGGATCAGGTTTTGGTTTGATTTTTGTGGAATGTCAATTTCAAGATTTTGGCTCAATTTGGTAGATGAGGCTGGATGGTTTGATTTTTGAAAGCTCATGGGGCTTGGAATTTTCTTTTGTATGGTCCAATCAACTCAAAAGAGGCATGGAACCATTTTTGTATGCTCTTGGTAAGAGGGATTTCTCTTTGACTAAAAGCCCAAAATTTTTTTTTTTTGTGCCTAGGTGGTCAAACCTGGCTCATATGGGCTAACCCATGGGACCTTAAGCTTTTGAAATGGCTTAGATCTCATATGGTGTCATTTTTGTAAAGAATATCCAAAAATATCTCATTTGGATAGAGAATATCTAAGAATATCTTTACTTGGAGAGAATCTCTCATGATCCCTTTATTTTGGGATAGAATATCTCAAGATATCTTTCTTTTGGGAAAGAATCCGTCATAGATTTCTTTTTGGGAGAAAATCCTTCAAGATATCTTTCTTTTGGGAAAGAATCTTTCTAATCTCTTTCTTTTGGTAAGGTTACTAATTAATTGTTGGAATTTGAGATGACTTGAGAAGTCTTTTGATGAATTGAAGAAGTTAGCATCTCAAGTATTGATTTGAGTTGGAATTCTTGTCAACACATTGTCACAAACATGATGTTAATAGGCTAGTGTTGATAGAGCTGAAAAGAAGAAACAGAAGTGAAACAGTCAGGAATTCAGAATTCCTGAAGCAGAGCACGCGGTCGACCGGGCTCTTCATGCGGTCGACCGAGCAAGAAGAAACCTGCAGAAAACAGATTCAGGCACCTCTCAGTTATTTTCGTGACACAGTGTGTCTTCGGTCGACCGGGACCCCAGGATGTCGACCGAGCTCAAAAGTTGTCTGTTTCCAGTCAGTGTCTTCGGTCGACCGAGCAAGCCAGGATGTCGACCGAGCACGGGAACCAGAGTTGCGCAGAATTAGAAGTTTTGCACGAAAATTCAGCACTCTTATCTAATTTGTTTGGGACTCTTTCTAAACGAATTGTAGCCCGTTTTGAATACAATTAAGGGTTATCAAAACCTATATAAAGGCATGTATGGGTCGTTCTAAATATACACCAGAAGAGAAGAGAAAAGAGAGAAGAGAAGAGAGAAGAGTGTGCTGTGTGCTGGTGCTGGTGCTGGTGCTGTTTTGCTGTTGTGCTGCATCTTTCTACAGCAATTGTGGACGAGATTATGCTCTAGAAGATGGTGATTCGTCCATGAGTTAAGTGTCTCTCTGTTTATGCTTTAATTTCAATTTGTAAGGGATTGAGAGAGAGAGAATTGTAGAGGGGAAGGGCTGTAGACAGAATTAATCTTCTATTCTGTTTTTAACATCAAGTTGGTGCTGGTGTTGGGTTTGGTGATCCTATCTGTGGGTGCAGATAAATTGTAAAGGGAGTCGGTGCTTCCTAGATAGTTGGTGCTATCTGAAACTAAGGGTTGGTGCTCTTTGTTGTTGGTGCGACTAAATAAGATTCAGATCTGTCCCAGATTGGTGTTCGGACAGTCTTTGAACCGTGGACGTAGCCTTTCGGTAAACCACGTTAAATCTGGTGTCATTGTGTGGTTTGACTTGTTTTGTTGTTGAATTGGACCTGTTTTTAGAAATCACTGATTCACCCCCCCTCTCAGTGATCGCGGTATCCAACAATTGGTATCAGAGCGAGGTTCCCTTGATCAGTTTAATACGCTAAGGGTGATCTCTTGTCAAATCACATGGCAGTCAATACAGGGAATATGAAAGCACCTCTGTTTGATGGTTCTAATTACTCCTTTTGGAAGATTAGGATGCAAGCCTTCATCAAATCTCTTGGCTATGATGTTTGGGAGGCTGTCAGAGCCGGTTACAATGCTGCCACCGTACCCAATGATACAGCATCAAAGAAGTTGGCAGACAACGACTCCAAGGCGCAGAATGCACTCTTTAGTGGCCTTGTGGACAGCGAGCTTGTCAAAGTAATTGCATGCAAAACAGCCAAGGAGATTTGGGACAAGTTGCAAAGCATACATGAAGGTGATGAGAAGATTAAAGAAGCCAAATTACAAACCCATCGCTCTCAATTTGAATCTCTTCGCATGGAGGAAAGCGAGAATGTTGACTCGTATATGCAACGAGTGAATGAAGTCACGAATGACATTCGTGGACTAGGGGAGGAGATTAAAGAGCCGGTCATCGTCAAAAAGGTTCTAAGATCTCTTCTTCCCCGGTTTGATTCAAAAGTCTCAGCCATCGAAGAAGCCAAAGATCTGAATGCATTTTCCATGGATGAATTACATGGTTCTCTAACTGCCTATGAGATGCGCATAGGAAAAACGTCTTCATCTGATAAAGAAGCGGCCTTCAAAGTTCAGAAAAAGGCAAAAGAGACTGCTGGTCATGATGTTGATTCTGATGATGATGAGCTTGAGGCTCAATTTGTTAGAAAGTTGAAGAAAGGAAGCAATGGCAAGTACAAAGGGAAGCTACCCTTTAAATGCTTCAATTGTGGAGGTATTGGTCACTTTGCTGCGAAGTGTCCGCTAAAAGAAGACAATGATAATGACTCTTATGCTGAAAAGAGTAAAGGAAAGAGAAATTTTAGAAAAAGGGGCAAAGCTAAAAACTTTCTATGTCAACAAGATGACAGCACGTCTGAAACTTCAGACGATGATGAATCAACCGAAGCTCTCTTCATGGTCACTTGTTGAAGAAGAAGAAGAGCTAGATCCGGAAGAGGATGAGGAGGCTGAAGTCAATCTTGAAGAGGAACTCATAGCCGCACTTGAGGAGCTTAGCATGGAACGCAAATCAAGTAAGAAAAACCTGAAACTTCTCCATGAATCTGAAAGTTCTATTATTGCTTTGAAAACTCAAGTAGAAGAATATAAAAGAATGGTAGAAGTCCTTGAAAACCAAATAAGTATCAAAAGGAAGAGGCTATGAAACTTGAAACTGAGATCGCTAGAGCAAAGGCTGAAAATTTGGAAAATAGCAAAAAACTCAAAGCGCTCCAAGCGATTGAAGGGACTATGAAACTCAATGAACTACTGAAAGTTCAAAGACCTGCCCACTTCAGATTTGGTCTAGGATTTGAGAAAGGTGAATCCTCTAAGATTGCACCTCCTGAAAAGAAAGAGTTTGTGAAGCAAGTCACTGCACCTTCTAACTCTATGAAGCCCACTCAACCTAGAAAGGAGTCCATTCCTGTTAGAAAGGTAATGAAGACTAACCAGCCACAAAGAAGATACAAATTCTATGGTTATTGCTTTCATTGTAATATGTTTGGACATAAAAGAGCTGATTGTAGATTCTATGTTAGAAACAGCCCACTTGTGACTAGGAACCCTTTTTCAATCTAAACAGCCACAAAATTGAGTGCTATATATGTCATAATTATGGACACTTGGCTAGGGATTGTAGGTTGCATATTGCTAACAAATTTCAGGTTGAAAAGAAACCCAAGTTAATCAAGGCTTGGAGAGCAAAGCAAAGTGCAGAAAGTCCCAAAGAATCTCTCATTGTGCAAACGGCATTCAATGCACAAAAGAAGGCAGCACCATGGGTCCTTGATAGTGGTTGTTCAAGCCATATGACTGGTGATAAAGATAAATTCATCAAATTACAGCACTATGAAGGCGGTTCAGTGAAGTTTGGCAACAATGATGGTGCCAAAATCTGCGGAAAAGGTGTTATTCAGCTTATGGCAAACAAGATCAGATCGGAAGAAGTCTTATATGTGTCTGGATTGAGACACAACCTGCTTAGTGTGAGCCAGATCTGTGACAAGGGTCATGAAGTTATCTTCACAAAGAATGGGTTTGCCATCAAGAAGAGTAGCAACGGCAAAACAGTGGCAACTGGATCAAGAACTGCTGGAAATCTCTATACATTGTCAGATGGAGCTGAAAAGACCTGCTTGATGAGTCGGACAGAGGAAAGTTGGTTGTGGCACAAACGCCTTGGGCATCTAAGCTTTGATAACATGTCAAAGATTTGCAATTCAAAGGCTGTAAGAGGCATGTCTAAAGTTGAAAAGCCTTCCAATCCCATTTGCGATTCTTGTCAAAAGGGAAAGCAAACGAGGGTTATGTTCAAGTCAAAGGAGCATCATTCCAAGAAACCTCTTGAGCTAGTGCACACTGATCTCTGTGGACCGATGCGAACTCAAAGCACCAATGGAGATAAGTATTTCATGTTATGCATTGATGATTATACTCGTATGACATGGGTATTGTTTCTTAAGCATAAACATCAAGCACTTGATCGTTTTAAAGTGTTTAAGGCACAGGTTGAAAATCAATTGGAAAAACGTATCAAGATTTTAAGGTCTGATCGTGGAGGCGAGTTCACATCTGAAGAGTTCACTAAATATTGTGAACATCATGGCATTCAAAGACAGTACTCAGCCCCTAGAACTCCACAGCAAAATGGAGTTGTGGAACGGAAGAATCGCACCGTACAAGAGATGGCTCGTACGATGCTAAGTGAAAGCAAGATGGCTGACAAGTATTGGAAAGAGGCAATTCATACGGCTGTATACATTCAAAATCGATGCTTGATCAGGCCACATGAAGTCAAAACTCCCTATGAGCTATGGTTTGGAAGAAAAGCAACAGTCAAGCACTTCAAAGTCTTCGGCAGCAAGTGTTACATCAAGCGGCTCGAACAAAATCCGGGCAAATTTGAAGAAAGAGCTGACGAAGGTATATTTCTGGGTTACTCCTCTACTAGCAAGGCATATAGGTGTCTTAACAAAAGAACCAGAAAAATCATAGAAAGTGCTGATGTGAGAATAGATGAGAATATTGAACCAAAAAATGCAACTCATAATGACAGTCCAGTTTATGAGGACTCGAGTGAGATTGATGATGAGATGGCTGAATCTAATGATTCTGAGAAATCAAAGGATGACTCAGAAGATACTTCACCTAAGAAGCACAGCACTTGGGTAGAGCAACACCCTAAGGATCAAATCATTGGAGATCCTAAGGCAGGCGTTCAAACTAGACAAAGTGTAGTTAGCAATTACTCACTTGTGTCCACCATTGAACCCAAGACTGTGGCTGAAGCCAGTCTCGATGAAAGTTGGTTGAAAGCTATGCATGAGGAGTTGGAGCAAATTGAGAAGAACTCCACATGGGAACTTGTTCCTAGACCTACTGATAAGAATGTTATTGGTACTAAATGGGTCTTTCGGAATAAGCTGAATAAAGATGGTCAAGTCATTAGAAACAAAGCAAGATTGGTTTGTAAAGGCTATGCTCAAGTTGAAGGCATAGATTTTGAAGAGACCTTTGCACCGGTGGCTCGTCTGGAAGCTATTCGTATGTTTCTTGCATTGGCCGCATACAAAACCTTCAAGGTATTTCAGATGGACGTAAAGTCAGCTTTCTTGAATGGTTTACTTGAAGAGGAGGTCTATATTGAGCAACCTGATGGTTTTCTCATCAGCAAAAGTTCAGATCTAGTGTGCAAGTTGAAAAAGGCTCTTTATGGACTGAAACAAGCGCCAAGGGCATGGTATGCAAGGCTGGATCTCTATCTCCGCAAGATCGGTTTTGGAAAAGGAATGGTTGATAGCAATCTATATGTCAAAACTGAGTTAAGCAAACAGCTGGTTGTCATTGTTTATGTTGATGACATAATCTTTGGTGGCAATGATGAGGAGATGTGCAGGAATTTTGTAGAAGAGATGAAGAAAGAATTTGAGATGTCGATGCTTGGAGAACTAAAGTTCTTTCTTGGTTTACAAGTTCAGCAGCTGAAACATGGCATCTTCATATCACAAATGAAGTACATTAAGGAAATGCTGAAACGGTTCAATATGGAAGACAGCAAGCCAGTAAGCACACCAATGTCAACGAACACGAAGCTTAGCAAAGATGATAAGGCCTCGTCCGTTGATCATACCACCTATCGCTCTATGATAGGAAGCTTGCTCTACTTGACTGCTACAAGACCAGATCTTCTACAAGCAGTATGTATGGTTGCACGTTTTCAAGCAGCACCAACTGAAACGCACCTTACAGCAGTGAAAAGAATCTTTCGATATCTGAAAGGTACTATGGAGCTTGGTATCTGGTATCCCAAAGGAAAATCCTTCACTCTTGTTGCATATTCTGATGCCGATTGGGCTGGATGCGTAGATGATCGCAAGAGTACTAGCGGCGGCGCATTTTATCTTGGAGAAAGATTAGTTGCTTGGCATAGTAAGAAGCAAGACTCAGTATCCCTTTCGACAGCGGAAGCGGAATATATTGCAGCGGCAACTTGTTGTACGCAAGTGTTATGGATGCGGCAAATGCTCTCTGATCTAGGAGTTCCTACAACGGATCCTACGCCGATCCTATGTGACAACACGAGTGCAATTCATATATCTAAGAATCCTGTTCAGCACTCTCGAACGAAGCATGTGGCAATTCGTTATCATTTTCTTAAAGATAAAGTTGCTGATGGAGAGGTCAAGTTGGAATATGTTCCAACAACTGAGCAAGTGGCTGATATTTTCACGAAACCTCTGCCAAAGGAAGTTTTCGAGTATCTCCGGAAAAAGTTAGGAGTTACTCACTCTCCTAAACCGTAGGAGTTGTGCTTGAAAGGGGGAGCAATGCATTCATTGAATATCCTATTCGCTCCTCGGTTTGGTCCCTTTGGACTTGTTGTCAAAGGGGAAGAGATGTTATGCTATGATAGCAAGGAGAGATGTTATGCTATGAAAGCTAGGGGGAGATTGTCGACAGTGCATGGTTGTTATTTCAGAATTTTAGAATTGGTTCCAAGTGAGTGTTGAAAAAAACTTGGAAGAGCTGCAAGCTGGAGTTGAAAGTGTTGCCAATAGTGATGCCAACAATTCCAAAGGGGGAGATTGTTGGAATTTGAGATGACTTGAGAAGTCTTTTGATGAATTGAAGAAGTTAGCATCTCAAGTATTGATTTGAGTTGGAATTCTTGTCAACACATTGTCACAAACATGATGTTAATAGGCTAGTGTTGATAGAGCTGAAAAGAAGAAACAGAAGTGAAACAGTCAGGAATTCAGAATTCCTGAAGCAGAGCACGCGGTCGACCGGGCTCTTCATGCGGTCGACCGAGCAAGAAGAAACCTGCAGAAAACAGATTCAGGCACCTCTCAGTTATTTTCGTGACACAGTGTGTCTTCGGTCGACCGGGACCCCAGGATGTCGACCGAGCTCAAAAGTTGTCTGTTTCCAGTCAGTGTCTTCGGTCGACCGAGCAAGCCAGGATGTCGACCGAGCACGGGAACCAGAGTTGCGCAGAATTAGAAGTTTTGCACGAAAATTCAGCACTCTTATCTAATTTGTTTGGGACTCTTTCTTAATGAATTGTAGCCCGTTTTGAATACAATTAAGGGTTATCAAAACCTATATAAAGGCATGTATGGGTCGTTCTACATATACACCAGAAGAGAAGAGAAAAGAGAGAAGAGAAGAGAGAAGAGTGTGCTGTGTGCTGGTGCTGGTGCTGTTGCTGTTGCTGTTGTGCTGCATCTTTCTACAGCAATTATGGACGGGATTGTGCTCTTGAAGATGGTGATTCGTCCATGAGTTAAGTGTCTCTCTGTTTATGCTTTAATTTCAATTTGTAAGGGATTGAGAGAGAGAGAATTGTAGAGGGGAAGGGCTGTAGACAGAATTAATCTTCTATTCTGTTTTTAACATCAAGTTGGTGCTTGGTGATCCTATCTGTGGGTGCAGATAAATTGTAAAGGGAGTCGGTGCTTCCTAGATAGTTGGTGCTATCTGAAACTAAGGGTTGGTGCTCTTTGTCGTTGGTGCGACTAAATAAGATTCAGATCTGTCCCGGATTGGTGTTCGGACAGTCTTTGAACTGTGGACGTAGCCTTTCGGTGAACCACGTTAAATCTGGTGTCATTGTGTGGTTTGACTTGTTTTGTTGTTGAATTGGACCTGTTTTTAGAAATCACTGATTCACCCCCCCCTCTCAGTGATCGCGGTATCCAACATTAGTAACACTTACCTCTTTCTTCTTTC
This sequence comes from Litsea cubeba, assembly GCA_012931725.1. Classification (NCBI taxonomy): domain Eukaryota; kingdom Viridiplantae; phylum Streptophyta; class Magnoliopsida; order Laurales; family Lauraceae; genus Litsea; species Litsea cubeba. Next base: position 50,100,237 of record CM022952.1, read on the forward strand.
CTTCTTTGGTTTGCTCTCTTCTATAAAAGCAAGGAGAAGGCTGGATCTCTTGCTCTTATTACTTTCTTTTGCAACAATCTCAAGAGGGCTTCAAGACCAAGAGTTCTTCTTCTTCAAGATCTTCAAGACTTTTCTTCTTCTTCTCCATCAATGGCTTCAAGTAAGTTCTCCCCCTTTTTTTCAAGAAAACTCCATTGTAGGAAAAATAAAGTTTTTTCTTTTTTTTTTGTTTCTTTCTTTTCTTCTCTTCTTTTTTTTTCTTTTCCACGTGTTTGCCTCCCCTTTTTTTTTCACACGGGGGTTTTTTTTTTTTTTTGCTTTCTTTTCTTTTTTTTTTTTGTTTTTTTTTTTGTGGGCCGTACGGATCTGGCCGTACGGCCACGTGGCCTGTGGGCCAGCCCCTTTATTTTATTTTATTTTTTTTCCCTCCCTTTTTTTTTGAGAGAGTTTCTTTTCTCTTTTTTTTTCTTTCTTTCTCTTTTTTTTTTTGAGAAAGTTTCTTTTCTTTCTTTTTTTTTTTGTTTTGCTCATCATGATAATGCATTTTTTTTTTTTGCAAACCTAGATGTTCATGCATGCCTTTAATTTGTAAATTAAATTTGTAGCATGATGTGATAGCATACCTGAAAGTTTTCGCAAATTTGGGAATTTGGAGCTCGTAGTAATGTTGAGCCCTTCCTGATTTTGCGGAGACTTTGAGGTTTCGAAAGTTTGGAGTTTCGGAGCTCGCAGCGATGTTGAGCCCATCTTCAAGCTTTCTTATTTCTTTCGGGATAGATCCTTTTCTTCGGAATTGCCCCGTCATCATGTCAAAATTTCGCCAGATTTTTTTTAGCGAGATTCTGTCATTTTGATGTTTGATCTTTTTCTTTTCCATCCTTTTCAGGTGGTTCCTCCAGAGCGAACAAGGGTAAAGAGCCTGCTACAAGCGTACCTCGTCGATCTTCTAGATCTTCTAATCCGGCCATTCAGCAGGCTTTTGAGAAGGTCCAGTATGTTGAGAGAAATTTGGAAGAGTGCGACTCCCTCAACAGAGATGAGATGAGGCAGCGACTGATCGCTCTCAAGGGAGAGGAATTCTATAAGATCATGGTAAGCAGTCGTCCATGGGTGATGGAAGATCAGAGCGTTTTGCCCAAGCCTACCTTCTTCTTTGGTGATGCAGTCCCTGATGACATGACATACCAGAGGAGATGTTTTCAGTTTTCTTTCACAGCAGATGGTGAGAAGATGACTGTAGCTACCCGGTCGACGTTTGATCGCACCGTCTCGATTCTGAGCCTTGCCCCCACGTGCCCTAAGAGGGAAGATCCCCCAAGCTGGGTGAGAAGGACAAATGTAATCAAGACCGGGGTTTTTGTTGGCGGTTCTCCTGGATATACGGAGAGGTCGCCTGTTGACATGGACCTGTTGATGCCATCCAGCGGCTACCAGGGCTCTGATTATCTGTCGGTCGATTTGAGACCGGTGGGCCTTGGTATTTTCAGTGGTGACGGCAGCAATTGGATCAAGCCTTTCCGACTTCGTGGCCGCTTCAATGCTGACTCCGAGTGGAAGTCGTGGACTGATCGCGTCCTGCTGATTGGTGGCGCCGTTTTGAAGGAAGCCGGGATTTTTGATGCGGTCCGCGCCTTTAGGGAGACCGTGATCTTTTCCGACGAGGCCTTCATGGCTATGCTGGAGTCATTCCTCCCACAAACCAATACCTTCGTTGTGACGAATGGTGAGATTGGTTTTTCTTTGAAGGAGCTGAGCGCTATTACCGGATTGCCCATCCTCGGCAAACTCTATGAGGAGTTTATGCCGATTGACAGCGTCCTCGAGGGGCAGTCTGAGGAGTTCAGGCTTCTATACTTTCAGCTCGTCGCCTTCTATGATTTTTTGAAGGAGAAGGAGGGTTTGAAAGTTAGATCCAGCAGTTGGAAGAGTTTTAGCTCTTCATTCCCCAACTTTTTTGATAGTAGGGAGTCTTCTGATAGCGTGACCCAGGAAGCCGGAGCTCAGGATCCAAGTTCAAAGAAGATCTTGGCCATGCAAGAAGAGTTGAGAGATTTCTGTGCAAGTACAAACGCCATATGTCCTGACATTGCACTGCGGAGAGATCTCGCTGTTTACCTCACTTATTGGCTTGGTGAGGCTGTTTTTGCTGGAGGAGATGGAACGCACATCAGGCCGCATTGTATTTTTCCGGCTTGTCAGATGGCGTTTGGAGAGCAGCTTGCTTTGGTGCCAGCTCTTTACTCCTACCTGTGTACCGAACTGCAGGCTGCTGCTTTTTTGGTTCGGCTTGGGCTTCCCATGAATAGGGTATTTTCAGCCCATATCTTTTATTCGTGGTATGTATACCACTGTCCTGGCTTCCATCGGCTGGGTGCTGCTCAGGATGATGATCCTCTGATGATTCGACTGGCTAAGGGCAAAGCCGTGTCCGAATCACTTTTGTTTGCCCGCATGAGGATCCGACGGTTCAGGGACGTCGAGATGGGGCAGTCTTCAGTGAAGCTTTCTCCAGGAGTTGCGGAAGAAGGCTTTTGATTTTGGTGCCTCCCGAGACTCTACCAGGGCGGGGTCGGGAAGGCATTATTCCTTGACAAATGCAGAGAGAGAGTGGCTTTTCAGCATACGTGTCGGCACGATGGTGTACCGCAGACATCTTTTCGTCGACATCCAGCCGTATGTACCTTCTCGCTTTGCTTTGCAGCTGGGCTTTTCTCAAGGCGTTGTTGGAGCGCCTTCAAGCATGGTGAAGCGCTTTGGAGGCTTACAGGACGGGAGAAATGCATGGGCTTTCTATAGTGCTGAAGACACTACAGCCATGATTTCTTATCCTGTGTTGCTGACTTCCCGGACTGCCGGTTTTGCGAAGTGGTTCGCGGAGAGCTTCTCGGCATATCGGGGGCTTTCCAAGAAGGAGCTTGATGTGAAGCTGGCATCTGGAAAGGGCCTTAGAAAGTCGGATGGGATCCGGCGAGAGGAAGTTTGGGCCTTCCTTTCTGGAGAGAAGCACAAGATAGGCTTTCTCGGTGACCAGGGCGTCATTGGTTCTGAAGCTGTTCGAGAAATACCTGATGAGGCTTTGGAGCAGCTAGAACAGGAGGAAGCCGAACTTGGCGCTTGGATGCAAGTGGCGCAAAGGCAAGCTTCCGTGGAGTCTACTGGCAAGAGCAGACCATCCAGTGAGGAGTCAAGTGGGAAACCTGACTCTGACAGCGGGGTAGGTTCTTCTAAGAAGCGAACCCGCCGGAGTAAGAGGGGGAGGAGTCATCATTGCAGCAAGGAGCAGCATGAGGACTCTCCTGACTTAGAAGTTCCTCTTACTATCGATGAGGATGTGCCAGTGGATGCTGACGAGCCTCCAGAGAAGAGAAGCCGAGAAGAAAAGACCGTCGGTGAAGGTATGATTCTTCCTTTTTCTCTTTCCATTTCTTTTCATGGGATTTTTTCCATGTTATGATTTGCTTCTTGTTTCTGCTTTTCTTCTTTTTTTTTTTTTTAGCAGAGGAAGACTTGGTGATGCCTGAGGTTCCGGTCGATGAGGTGGTGACGGATCCTGTCGAGGCACCTGAAGAAGAACCGAGGGACTCTGGAGTAAATCCAGAATCTCCAATTGGTACGACTTCTTTTGCTCCCTTTTTTTTTGTTTGTGACTCGGTTTGCTAACACATTTTTTTTTTGTGTCAGCTGACTTGCCACAGGGTTCTGATGACTTTGAACCATCGATGGACGCAAATGTTGATGATGCTTCCGATGAGTTCATGGAGGAAGAAAGTGTTCCGCCAGTCGTCGAAGAAGGTATTTTGTAGTTATAACTCTGATAATGATTTTCAAACAGGGTCATATTCATACCTTTTTGTGTTTCCTTTGCAGGTTTTGAAGTGGCAGAGGAGGGTCCGTCGCTTCCAGAGCAAGGGATGCCAGAGGTTAATCCAGAGGTAGAGACTCCTGGGACCAGTTCTGACAATGTTGAGGAGATTCCTCGCGCTGAGATTCCTTCCCGAGCAGGAGCAGCTTCAACTGGAAAGAGTTCTTTTGTTACTCTTTCAACAGATGATGACATGAGCAGTCGACCAACGGAGTTGGGCGAATCCTCAGCTGGGCCATCTCTTCTTTTTGCGAAGAAGGTGGTGGTGCGAGTTCTGAGCTCTTGGATTGAGACTCTCTTTTCTGGGCACTTGGAAGCCGGATTTAGCATGATCCAGCATGTGCGTGAGATTCTCGGTGATGCTGAAGAAGCTGGTCTGGATGTCACATATGCCAGGGCGATCGTTAATAGGATCATTGAGCTGGGTGACAAGTGGTTTGAGACCATGGGTTTTCCTGACGATCAGTTCTTCAAGGAGATGTTCTCGGACCCTGCGGATAAGGCTCAATCTGACCTGGATGAGGCTACAGAAAGCAAGAAGCAGGCAGTCCGAGAGAGGAACTTAGAAGAAATAACCATCATTAGGCTGACACATGACCTTAACATCCTTGATAGGGAGGTCGATGAGGCCAGGAAACGTCTTGAGCATCTGCAGGCACAAGTCGCTGCCAAGTGGACTGAAATAACAGAGGCTCGTGAAAGGGAGACTGCTCTGATTCACCGAGTTGCGGATGCCATTCGAGTTCTCAAAAGGAAGTCTGATGAGGACAAACAATGGAAAACCGCTCGAAGGAAGCTTCCCAGTGCAGAAGAAGGGTTACAGCCCACTCCAGCATCTCATGGCAGGTTCCTGAAGAAGCGTGCCTTGGAATCCTTGACGGATGAAGCCAAAAGCTTGCTTAAGGAGCTGAACTCTTGGCTGGAGACCGTTTTTGATTGAGCTCATGTATACAGAAACCATCCTTCTTTTTTTTTTTTTTTGGTACCACTTGTATTTTTTTGGTACTTTTACTTTTTTTTTGTAGTGCTTGTGAGCACTTTTCTTCTTTTTTTTTTGGTACCACATGTATTTTTTGGTACTCTTTTCTTTTTTTTTTGTTATCCCTACGCTCACTTGAATCTTTTTGTGATAAAAGTAATTGCTAAATGGGATGCTCTTTTTTTTTGTTATCCCTACGCTCACTTGAATCTTTTTGTGATAAAAGTAATTGCTAAATGGGATTTGATCAAAAGGTTGTCATTTTGTGAAAATCTTTTGTCAAGTGATTGTTTTGGCATGAAAGCCAGGTTTTTGTTTGTGGCATGGAAGCCAATTTTGGCATGAGAGCCAGCTTTTCTTGTGGCATTGATAGCCGAGTTTTTTTTTTGTGGCATCTATAGCCAGTTTTGGTGGCATTGATAGCCGAATTTGTTTTGGTGGCATTGATAGCCGAATTTGTTTTGTGGCATCTATAGCCGGTTTTTGGTGGCATTGATAGCCTGTTTTGTTTTGGTGGCATTGATAGCCGTTTTTTTTTTTTTTTTTTGAAATCCAAGTTTTTTTTTGTTTGTGGCATTGATAGCCGGTTTTGTTTTGGTGGCATTGATAGCCGGTTTGTGGCATTTATAGCCTGTTTGTGGCATTTATAGCCTGTTTTGATGGCATTTATAGCCGGTTTGGTTTTCAAAAAATGCAAGTATCGACTAAAAGTCGCCTCCCTGCTGAATGTTCTTGCAAGTATCGATGGAATGTCGCATCCTTGCTCATTCGGTTGCGAGTATCGATGGAATGTCGCATCCTCGCGGATTTGGGTGCAAGTATCGATGGAATGTCGCATCCTTGCTTTTCAAAAATTTTGGTTTTGCGGGTACTGACTTGATGTCGTTTCCCCACGATTTTTGAAATTTGTGGTTTTCTCGAACCTTTGGGTTATGGATATCAACTGAAATGTTGCGTCTCCACAGTTTTTTAGGTTTTTTCGAACCTTTGAAATTTGGGTTGTGGATATCAACTGAAATGTTGCGTTTCCACGGTTTTGGATTTTGCAAGTATCGACGAAATGTCGCTTCCCTGCGATTTTGGAAGTGTCGAACGTGGTTCGCTTGCTTCCGATTTGTGCGAGTATCGACTAAGCGTCGCTTCCTCGCGGTTTTTGAAAAACCATTTTTTTTTGTTTAAAGACACGAGGGTCATAAGTTTTGACCTAAAACCATTTTGGCGGTAAAAGGCATGGTGGACTAGGGTGGAAATCCCTGAATCCGGATTTTGTTTCAAACCATGAATTTTGGGTTCAAGGGTTGAAAATTTTGGTCAAGTTAGGGAAAGGTTCCTAAACTTGGATATTTTTTTTTGAACAATGAAACGATGAAAGTAAGCATTGTTTTAGATTTCTAGAAATTTCAACATTTGATATGAAAATTCTAAAAAAAAAGGGTGGGTTTAGCGAGCGTGTACCTGGAAACCGGTTTTGGCCGTACAGGCATTGCTCTTACCCAGTTGGGTAAGTCTTCAAGGGTAGTACCGCTTTAAGAACTTGCCGTTGATGGGCAGCATACATCTGTCACCTTCCATGTTTAGGAGTGCGTATGCGCCGTTGGAGAAAACCTTGTCGATGACGTAGGGTCCCTCCCATTTTGGCTCAAATTTGCCTTTGGACTTGTGAGCGAAGACCATTGGTCTTTTTACCGCAAGAACCAAGTCACTCTTTTTGTAGGCGCGTTGCCTGACCTTTTTATCGAAAGATCCTGCCATACGTGCTTGGTAAAGTTCAATGCTTTGTTGAGCTTCGAGCCGTCTCTCATCGAGATTGTCCAGCTCATGGAGTCGCAATTTGACATTGCTTTCTTGAGTCATGTCATTTTGCAAGGATACCCTCAAGGAAGGAATTTGTACTTCCAAGGGCACGACAGCTTCGCATCCATAGACCAAGGAGAATGGTGTGCTATGGGTTGGTCCTCGAACGGTGGTTCGATAGGCCCACAAAGCTTCAGACATTTTGTCGCTCCAGTCTCTTTTGTGACTAGAGACCATTTTTTTGAGGATTTTGCAGAGTGTCTTGTTGAAAGCTTCTGCTAACCCGTTTGCTGCCGGATTGTATGGAGTCGAAGGACAGCTTTGGATTTTGTATTTGTCGCAGAACCTGTAGAATCGATGATCCCGGAACTGTGGTCCGTTATCATGGACGAATCTTTTGGGTATGCCGAAACGACAAATGATGTTGGTGCGCAGGAACTGAAGGACTGATGAGGTCTTCATTTCGTTAAACGCAAATGCTTCTGACCACTTGGAGAAGTAATCCGTAGCGGCGAAGATGAAGCGATGACCTTTGCTTGAAGGGGGAGAAATAGGACCTATAATGTCCATACCCCAGGCTTCGAAAGGCCATGAGATCGCTGTAGGATGCAGCCATTCTGGAGGCATGTGAATGTAATCTCCATGAACTTGGCATTGTTGGCAGCGCTTAGCAAATTGCATTGCGTCAGCTACCATGGTAGGCCAGTAATATCCTAACCTTTTTATCTGATCATAGAGCTTAGGTCCAGCCTGATGAGCTCCACAAAGACCAGCATGAACTTCTTTGAGTGTTTCTTCAGCCTCTTGTTGTGACAAGCAGCGTAGAAGTACTCCGTTGAAGGATTTCCTGTAAAGGATTTTTGAAGGAATATCCAAATGGAAGCTTGGGGTTCGCCTTTGGATGCTTACCCGTTCTTTTGGATCTTCAGGTAGGATTCCGAACATAATGTAATCAATGAACGGATCCCTCCAGTCGCCGATTGAAGTTTGAAGGATTGAAATCCGACTTCCGACCATTTGGTGGCATTCAGCAACTGCTTGGTGTGTGTTAAGAGGAGGAAGGATTCTCCTTTCGCACACTGTGATTTGCATGTTTTCCCCTTCCTGGATTGCCATGGATGCGGCAAGTCCGGCTAGGGCATCTGCACGTATGTTTTCACCTCTACGAATGTGGGTGATGTGACAGATGTCAAACTTTTGCAGAAGTGACTGTGCCTTGTTGTAGTAGGGCAACAAATCTGGCTTCCTGACTTCAAATTTCTGATTCATCTGGTTGACGATCAGTTGAGAGTCTCCAAAGACTTCCAGCATGGTGATACCGGATTCGATGGCGAGTTCCAATCCTAAGATCAGAGCTTGATATTCAGCTGCATTGTTTGTGCATGGTTCCAGTAGCGAGAAAGCGTGTGGAATCATGTATTTATCGGGGCTAACAAAAAGGATGCCAACTCCCGAGATCAGCTGTCTTTTTTCATTTGTCCTGGTTGCACCGTCAAAGTACATGTCCCAGGAGGCACTTTGTGAGAAAGTCTCCACATTGTAGACTGGTTCGTCTGGGAGATCATCTCTGAGTGGAGAATCTTTAGGCAATGGATGCTCTGCGAGGAAGTCCGCTAGAGCTTGCCCTTTGATTGCTTTTTGTGGTACATACCTAATATCAAATTGTGACAGAAGGATGGACCATTTTGCCAGTCGAGCATTGAGAGAACCTGCCTTTGTGACAAGGACCTTCAAGAGGTTGACCCTCGAGACCAGGTAGACTGTGTTGGAAAGCAAGTAGTGACGCAGCTTTTGTACGGCGAACATCACTGCAAGGCATTCTTTTTCGACTGGAGAGTAGCGATGCTCTGCACCTACTAGCATGCGGCTGAGGTAATATAGAGCAGCTTCTTTTCTCTGATCATTTTCTTGCGCAAGCAGAGCTCCCAAAGAGTGATCAAGGGCTCTTGTGTACAAGATGAATGGTTTTCCAGTGGTAGGAGCAGCTAACACTGGAGGTTTTGTCAGGTATGACTTGATGTCTTGGAAAGCAGCTTCACAGTCAGCATCCCAGACAAAGTTTACACCTTTTTTCATCAACCGGGAGAATGGACGGCATTTCCCCGAAAGATTGGAGATGAACCGTCTGATGTAGGCCAATCTCCCTTGAAGCCCTTTGAGTTCTCTCAAGGTTCTTGGAGAGGGCATTTCTAGAATGGCTTTGACTTTTATGGGGTCAAGCTCTATTCCAGCTTTCCGAACTAAGAATCCGAGGAACTTACCCGACGAGACGCCGAAGAAGCATTTCAATGGATTCATTCGCAGTTTGTGTTTGCGAAGCCGGAGGAAGACTTCTCGAAGGTTTTCGAGATGATCTTCTTTTCTTTTGCTTTTGACGGCGAGGTCATCAACGTAACATTCAACCGTCTTGTGCTGCATATCTTGGAATATTTTCATCATAGCCCTCTGATATGTGGCACCAGCATTCTTCAGACCAAATGGCATGACAGTGTAACAATACACGCCAAATGGGGTTCGAAAGGATGTATGTTTTTCATCCTCAGGATGCATCTTTATCTGATTGTAGCCAGAGAAACCATCCATGAATGTCATTCGCTCGAATCCACAGGTATTATCAATCATTACCTCTGGTATGGGGAGCGGAAATTCATCTTTTGGGCATGCGCCATTCAGGTCTCTATAATCAATACAGACTCTGATCTGCCCATTTTTCTTTGTCACGGGGACAATGTTGGCCAACCATTCAGGATGTTGTTCCTCACGGATGAAGCCGACGCTTTTGAGTTTTTGAACTTCTTGTTCAATTTTATCCATCACATCTGGACGGAATCTTCTTTGGCCTTGCTTGACAGGCTTGATGTCTTCTTGAAGATTGAGTTTGTGAACTGCTATTTTGGGGTCTAAGCCTGGCATTTCAGCGTAAGACCATGCAAAGCAATCAACGAACTCACGAAGAAAGGCGATATACTCGGGTAACTCATCATCCTTTATATTCTTGCTTATGAATACAGGACGTGGGTTATCTGGTGTTCCCAAGTCTATCTTTTGAACAGGATCTTCTGTTGGAAGGTTCGAAGGTGGTTCCTCCACAATATTTTCGGAGGCTTCCAGCTCAACGAAACCTTCTGGGGTTTCAAGGGCATTTCCAGACCAAGGTTTTGTTCCTTTCCACGGGTCTTCTTGATCGGTAATTTTCCCAAGGCTTGCTATGAGATGATCCCAATCGCCTGTTGAAACCGAGTCGAAGTAGGCTACTTCTTTTGGAGATGAGGGTTCTTCTGGGTCAGAAGTCCACACGTCTGTGCCATCGGACAACTCCTCTTCATTTTCGGAGAAATCGTGCCAATTGGATGAGCTTCCTGGATCTTTGTCAGGTGACTCATCAAAGAGATATCCAGGGAGATCGATGTCTTCATGGACTTGAGATGTTGAGGCTTGGTCAGTATATTGACTTTTAAGCCTTTGTGTCAACTGTCTCAAGGGAGTGTCAGGATCATACCCTAACCCGTGTGAAGACTTTTCTACATAGCCGTAGAGTCTCCAATCTTCCAGCTGGCTTTTGGTCAAGACGGGCCCCAATGGCGTGAGAATACCGCGTCCTTCTCCCAAACCGACTGGGTTTTGAGCGTCATAGCCCATTTTCTTCATAATAGCTTGTGCCACAGAACTATATAAGGATAGTTGAGGCGTACCTTTATTTTGGAAAGGTTCAAGCATGGAGTTTGATGAAGAAGCATCCGATCTATGGAAGAAGATCGGCTTTTCCTTTGCTGAAGTTGCTGGAACAACGAAGGAAGCTGACGTAGGATCTTCTATGTCAGAAGTTGTCTCCATTGGAGTAAGAGCAGGCTGAACTTGCTGAGTGTCAGCTTGGCTTGACGATGTGTCGTCTTCTGGCTCTGAATCCGAGTCCGTGTCTTGCATGATAGACACGAAAGAGACAACAAATTTGCCCCCAGGCTTTTGTTTTGCCTTCTTCACTTTAGTTGTGATGACCAAAGGCTTTGAAGATTTGAGGGAGATGATGAAGGGAGTTTGCATGCTCTCTTCAGATTTACCGGATGGTTTGTTTTCTTCCGGTGATTGTTGAGGAGCTTTGCCTTTATCTTTCTGGAGATTTTCGGCAAAGGATGCTGTATGCTTCTCCTCTTCTTCTTTTTCACCTTCATACATCTGTGAGTCTGCGAAGTGGACTTCTTTACCTTTGAAGGGTTTTCTGTCCGCAAAGACTCGATGTATCATGCCGTCGTCGCCAACAAACTTGATGCATTGATGTAGAGTTGAAGGGACAACACCATTCTCATGGATCCAAGGGCGTCCGAGAAGGATGTTGTAGCATGAAGGGGTCTTTATTGCATACACTGTGACCTCAGAGATAAGATCACCTATCTGCAATTTGAACCTGATTTTGCCGATAGGCCTTTGAGTACTCCCATCGTATCCAAAGATAGATACAGATGTGTGGCTTAGTTTGCTGGGTGGGATGCCCAACTCTTCAAGAGCCGATGTGGAGATGAGGTTGAGTGCAGAACCTGGGTCGATCTGAACTCTATGCATAGGCATTTCCTTGATATACCCTGTGAAGTACAGGGGTCGGTTATGCCTGGTTTCGCCAAGTAGGAGGTCATCCTTTGTGAAGGCGATGGTTGCACTGGCTGCTTTTTTAACCGAGAGGCATTCAATGCATGATCCCTCAGTTTTCTTCTTTTCTCCCTTTGAGGAGGCTTCTGAGTTTTTGACCCGGTAATCCATTTCAATTTGGAGGACTTGCGGGGCATGTTTGTCGACATCCTCATTCAGCTTTTGTAATTCCGAAATGAGATTATCACGAGTGTGCGGAGACATTCGCAACAAATCTAGGATGTGCAGACGTGCAGGTATGTGCTTGAAGTGTTCAATCAAGTCATACTTGAAAGCCTCCTTAGGGCCTGCATGTTCATCATTGTTGCCACTAGGGGCGCTTACAACATCTTTTCCCGAAGGATTTACATATGTAAAGGAAGATTGGTTGTAATTTTTGTGGTAGTCCCGGCCAGAGCGGGTGCCTCTACCAACTTCGAGAGCTTCTTGAGAAGGGTCTTCGTTTGGAAGATTGTCTTCAGGATCAAGAGGCTGTCGTTTTTCATTTGCTGAGGATGTATCAGCAGCAGAGTTACCATCCTCAGTGATTGTGTTGCATGGAGCATTTTCCGGGAACAAGTCCTGAACAGCATCCAGCAATCTTTCTTCTTCGTTGACTAATTCATCGTCCCAAGCATCAATGGTTGGGAATTCTTCAGTCAGGAAGGGTGTGAACTTTGAAGTCACAGTCTCAGGAGAAGAAACCTGAGAGGGTGTCATCTCAGTGAAAGTCACGTGAGACGAGGTGGCTCCAGAAGATATATTGCTAGGCGTCGCCGGAGTGTAAGTGCTCTCATCAGATGATGCTTCGGAAGAGCTATAATCCCGAATTATCACATTACAGGAAGCTCTGACGGGAGACGTTGCCTGATCGGAGTCAGACTCATCCTCGGATGTGAGAGGATCGTCTATCCAGCAATTTTCTCCATTTTCAGGAGTTAAGGGAGGATGTACCTGGTGGTCTTCAGGGACTTCAGGCTCTGGATTGCGAGGAGGCTCGTTGACGCGTTCTTGCTCTTGTTCTAGAGCGAGTCGCTGCAAGATCCTTGCATATTCTTCAAGATCAGGTATGGGAGCCGGATCTTCTTCTTCATCATCTCTTTGTGGCTCAACATTGTTGATTTCCACTGGAGTAATGAGAGGTGCTAGGTCAGCAGCATTTTCTTGTACAGCTTCTTGGTCTTCTTCATCATCAGACCAGGATCCTTGTGGCTGTAGGGGGTTATACCAGATTACTGGCATAAGATGAGACTCAGGAACCCATTCTTCATCGGAGAGATATTCTCCTGTTTCAAGGGATTCCTCCCACTCATCTGTGTAGTTGGATTCGAATCCATCATCGGTGTCGCTGGATTCGTATCCATCAATGGAGAATCCAACTACCGAATTGCAAGAGTATGATGCCTCCTGCATGGCTTCTTTAAATTGAGGTGGCATGAAATCACTGAGAGTGAATTTCCTTACCCCCTTTGAAGTCTCTGGAAGGGATGTTTTTGTTACCTCCAGTGAAGCGGTAGAGGAAGCCTCTGCCTTTTCTTTGACCTCTAGTTTTGGCTGGGTCTTCTCTTGCCGTTTGAGCTTGAGGAGATGTTTCCTAGCCTGCCTTCGCTGTTGAGCTGTAGGCTTTGTTTTCACGACCTCCCAATTTTCATCTTCCAGGAGATCGGGATGTACCCATATCGGTTGTCCGTCTGGTGTCGGGTAAGGAACCAGTTTCTCGGACGCTTCGATTGAGTTTATCACCTTGAAGGAAGTAGTGATCTTCTTTTTCGGTGATTTTGATGTTTGTCCACATGTCACCATGTTGACGGAGGCAGACCCATAGTTTTTGTCAAAGGTGATGACTCCAGTTTTTCCACATCTCATTTATTTTCTCTCTCACAACGAAGCATTGATTGAGAGGATGCGAGATCATCTGGTGGTATGGACAGTACCGAGGATCGTTGGTTTTGCCAACATCACCTGGTCTTTTTGGTTCAGGCAAGGTGAGCTTGCCAGTTTGCCATAAGAGCCCCGAAGATTTCATCAACATCTTCATCAAACGGGTATTTCTTCTCTACTCGTTCTTTGAAGGCATCAGAGAGTTCAGGTTTCTTACCAACAGCTTTGTTTTCAGCTTTCTTTGGTGGCTGAGGAGCTGACTTGGTCTGCACATTGAGGACCTCTTTTTTCTTTGGTTTTGAGGTTGCAATGGCGGTTGGCTCTTTTCTTGATGATTTCTGACTGTTGAGGTCTTTAATCACCGTTTCAGCTTCCATGGAAGCTTCTAGGAGTTCTCCCAGGTTTTTTGATTTGTTGCCGATGATCATGGAGCGGATTCTGGCTCTCATGTTGTTTCGGCAGATGTCGACTAGCGACGCTTGTGGCAATACATCAGAGCATTTGTATGCCATTGCTTTCCACTTGTGAATGAAGTCATATGTTGATTCATTCTCCCCCTGTTTTAGGCTGCACAGCTGAGCCATAGTAGCGGGATGATCTTCACCTTTGAAGTGAGTGAGGAAGCGTGTCTCTAACATGGCCCAGTTTTGGATTGAGTCCTCCGGCAGAGTGGAGTACCAATCGAAGGCCGTACCTTTTAGGGTACTTGCAAAGAGGCGGATCTTGAGTGCATCTTGATCCGCGATAGCTCCCGTCAGGATCTTGAAGTGGATGACGTGCTGTCTGGCTGATCCTTTCCCCGTATATGTTTGGAGAGTAGGATGCTTGAATTTGGTGGGGAACGGGACCGAGTCCATCCATAAGGGATATGGTGGCTTGATCCCATGCTCCTTGAGTATATCCTCTTCTTTTGCTTTGGCGAGGATACCGTCTACGTCCTTTTTGGTAAGGGCGCGTGACTCATTTTCTTCTCTATTTACCTCGTCGTCTTGATGATTCGGAGGAGGTTCAATGTTCGCCTGATTTTGGAAGGCGAGGAGAAGGTTTTCCATCAGAGTTTCAATCCTCTGCTGGCCCTGTTCCAACTGCTGGATGCGGGTGATCGCATCTTCTGGAGGTGGATTGCGGGGTGGTGGCTCAGAATTTGTAGCCAAGACATTCATCCTTCGTGATTCGAACGAAGAAACTGTCCTGGTGACTGAGCTGGGGCTCATTCTTTTTGAAGAGGAGCTTGAGGAAGGATCACTCTGCTGTCCTTTGCTTGAAGGAGCAGGGGATTCTTCTGAATGTCTTCTTGTCCTTGAGACGCTGCGGGTCATTGGACGTCGGACATGGATTTTTGTTGCTGATTTTTGGCGCCTTCTGGCTTTTCCAACCATATGGACGGCAGCAACTTGGTTGGGTCTTTCTTTTTCGACCCATTTAGGAGAGATTTGAAGTGTGGGAGGCTGGGTCCTTTGCTTCTCTAGTCTCTTTTGTCGGTACGACACGCGGCGGCGTATACGACGAGCAATTTGAGCTTCGGTCAGCTCTGACTGGGCTTTGACGATGAAGGATGTGCTCCCTCGGGCACAACAGCCGAGCCTGTCTTCTTTGTAGCTGGGCAAGGACAGGACGCGAACCCTATCCTTCGCCAGTTGCAGCGAAGCTTTGAATTTTTGAAGTTCGGCCCCTGTAGATATGAAGGGTCGAACTGCAGGTTTGTAGGCCTTAGCAGGTGCTTGTGGAGGCCTTGTGATGCATGACTTGATTTTGGGCTTGTAGGAACAAGCCGGCTCATGCTGGGATGACTTGGGAGTCAGGTTTGAGATGGGTCTCTCCTCTTTCATGTAAGCAAGAGGATAGAACTGGTTCTCTTTGAGTGGGGCCAGGTATGCTGGCTTAGTGGATGTCTGGGACCTTCTCTGTTTTGGTGAAGGTCTTGGGGACCAAGTCTTGGAGTAGACCTGGTTGTTTGCAGGTTGAGGCTTCGTGGGGCTGCCACGGGCTTCAGGCCTTCTGGTGCTCGCCTTTGGTGTCACGGTAGTGACACGTTGAGAGGCGAGTTTCTGCTTCTTGGAGGGAGCAGTTTGTTCCTCAGGAAGTGGGAAAGGTACCAGCGTCCCAAAGACGATAGTCCGGGGAGTCGAGGTCGACCCGGAGTTCAGAGAGTTGCCGAGGGAGTTGACACTTCGGCAGCTGATGGGGCGCTTGTAGGTGCGCGTGGTTTGCTTCTGTTGAAGCATGAGTTGGTGCTTGTTTTCGTCGAAAGTAATGGTTAGTGAAGCTGCCATTGTTAGTTTTCGAAAATTTCTGAAACAAGACCACATCCATTAGTAATCACAAGAATATAATGATCATAAATGGGAAGTTCTATGATTTCGTCTTTTCAAATTGCTCGAGGTAGATGACCCAAGCAATATGAGGAAGGCAAAATGCCATAGAAGGTACAATTGTTCTGATCGCAGGTATGGTAAGCCCGGAATGGGCATCCCTAGTGACTGCTAGAAGCAATTGTGAACTTAAATTCGACTTATCGAGAAGCAGAGCTTGCTCGAGGTAAGAAGAATATAAAGTTGGAGTTACAGATGTGCCGGTCGCAATACAGTAGACCCTGAAAGGGCGTACTAGTACCGCTAGACACAAATGTTTTGAGACCGCATCCATGAGATGAGATTCTCTGTTTTGAAAGGTCAAGATTGGATTCATCAAAGAGAGCAGATGGTATTCCGATCTGAACACGGTCTCAACGATTTCCGTGAGCGCCAGTGTTCAGAAAGAAATGAACCATAATTTCTCGGATCTGAATCTAAAGATGACGAGTTTTTTTTGAAAAGTCAATATCGGGTTTATCAAAGAGAGCAAAAGGCATTCCATTCTGAACACGGTCTCAACGATTTCCGTGAGCGCCAGTGCTCAGAAAGGAGAAGACCAAGATTTCTCCAATCTAAACCCAAAATGACGGAAGTTTTTTTTTTGAAGATTTTTTTTTTAAAGATTTTTTTTTTAAAAAAATCTTTTTTTATTTTATTTTTTTTTTACTTATTTTTTTTATTTTTTTTTATTTTTATTTTCAAGATTTTTTTTTTTGAAAAAAATTTTATTTTTATTTTTTTATTTTAAAATTTTTTATTTTTTATTTTTAAAAAAATTTATTTATTTTTATTTATTTAAAAGACGAGAGAGTACACATAGGCCTCCTAACCCAGTCTTATGAAATCTTGATTGATAGGATTGCCCCCAGGTAAGGGTAGGATTACTTAATGAACCCGTTTGGAGGACCCTTGCCTAGAACAGTCAAGCTGTCTCCACACTCTGGACAAGGCTTTTCTTTGAATCAACCATGATCAAAGAACACAGTTGGTTTAACCTTAGTGGTCTATGTCTTTTTTTTTTGTTTTTATATATATATATATATTTTATTTTTAATGAACTCATCGAAGAGAAACAATGGCCCAATCCCTGATCCGAACACGGTCTCAACGATTTCCGTGAGCGCCAGTGCCCAGAAGGGAGAGGATCAAAGTTTCTCAATTTTGAATCCAAACTGAAAAATTTGATTTTTTTTTTGTGTTTTTTTTTTTTGAAAAGAGAAAGAGTGGAAATAAATTCAAAGAATTAGAAATTTCCAAACAAAAAATCTCATTTCATTTTTTTTTTTAGATCTTTAATGAACTCATCGAAGAGAAACAATGGCCCAACCCCCGATCCGAACACGGTCTCAACGATTTCCGTGAGCGCCAGTGCCCAGAAGGGAGAGGATCAAAGTTTCTCAATTTTGAATCCAAACTGAAAAATCTGATTTTTTTTGTTTATTTTTTTTGAAAAGAGAAAGAGTGGAAATAAATTCAAAGAATTAGAAATTTCCAAACAAAAAATCTCATCTCATTTTTTTTAGATGCGGAATTCAACATAGGCCACCAATTATAAAGTAGCCAAGGAATCGAGAAAAGAAATATAAGCATAGAGCAAAATATATGATATGCAAATATTTCATTTCTAGCATCGTGTTCTCAAATAAACGGGTCCCACCGGGTGGAGCCAGCTTGATGGACCGCGCCCCGAATGCTCGGGTTCCTACCGAGGTCGGCGGACGTGGGAGTCCGTTTGGTTCCGACCCTTTCGTAACCGGGGGGCAAGGGGCGTGCATCAACATTTCTTTTTTTGTGGGTGTGCCAGATTTTCTATTTTTACTTGGAATTGCAAGTGGTGATCCGGAGATCAACCTTCGCAAGTAAAAAGGAAATCAACTTCTTTCAAGTTTTCCATTGCACATATATTTAAGAAAAGAGACATTTTTCTTAGTTTGCCGTGAAAGGCGATTTTTTTTGGCATTTATAGCCCATTTTGGCGTTTATAGCCGATTTTTGGCGTTTATAGCCGATTTTGGCGTTTATAGCCGATTTACAATCCTTATCAACAATGAAAGACAAGAATTGTGATTTTTGTCTCTTTTGAAAAAATACAAACTACAATGAAAAGCAAGAAAAGGAGGATCTAACTTCTCAGGAGATTGTGGGGGACCCGTTTAGATTGACGGTCGCAAGCCATATGTGGGCTTCGCCATCATCCATGCAGATGAGAACAGAGGATGCTATTGATTCGCTTGGCTTGGCTATAACCTCAGGTTTTTAGAAGACAAAGACCAAAAGGAGGTCCTATATCCAATAAAAAGCCGAGTAGACGGGCTGAAAAGCCACATCTAAGCCATTGGAGGCAGGAGGAGAAGGCAAGGACCTTGGGGGGGGGGGTACCCCCCAAGGGACTTTTGTCACCTTGTTGCGGTGGCCGGTGTAGAACTTCCGCAGAGTTTTCTCTCTTTTTCCTTTCTCTGGATTTCTGTCTGTGTGTTTGTGCTTTTTTCTCTGATGTTTCTGATGTGTCCTTTCTTCTTGGAGAGCTCTCCTATTTATAGGCTTTTAGGTAGCCATTTAGGAGGGTTTATGAGCCTTGATTGTCATAAAGCTACATAATGGGAGGAGTTACAAAATTGAATTGTTTATTTTGTAACTCCTTTTTCTTGGCTTCTGATTGGCCGGAGGAGATTGAGGGCATTTAATCGCCTTTAATCGCCATGATGGGAGGAGTTTCATGGGTTAAATGCCATGAATCTCTTGACTTGTAACTCCCAAATGCTTGCTTCTGATTGGGCCGTCCAAATAAATGGATTAATGACTGTAATAAAGTTAGTCAATTAATCGCATTAAGTGGTCGCCGAGCAGCTGAAGAGTCGCGGGCCGTGCCGCGTCTTTTGGAATTCTTCTGTCGATGATCATCGATGGATCTTCATGTAGATCGACATCAGATGACCATATAATTTCAGGTGTTTGTTGCCAACAGCGGGTCGGTGCCATCTGTCCTGTCGATTTCTCGATCGGTCGGGTAGAAAGCACACTTTTTTTGGTTGACCGGGTGGCGATCAATATTGTTTTCGATACTTTTGATGATTGACCCGTGTTTTGGACGGATGTCAGAGGACTTGGTGTCTCAAAAGCATGAATTTTGGAAAGTACCAGAGGCTGGGCTCTTCGAATCGTGAAAAAAACGGCGAAAACCGGGGTTTCCGGGGCCTTCCCGGCGACCCCGGGTTCCAAGGTCGCCGGCGACCCTGGCCCAGGGTCGCAGGGGTCTGCGACCCTGGGGGGGTTTTCCCCCTTTTGTGTCCCGTTTTGTGTCCGTTTTTGCTGTTTTTCGATTCTTTTTTCTCCTGTACTTTTCCTTGACATTTTGACCATTTATTGGCCTAATTTCTTTGTAGGAAACCTGATGAGAATCCTTGCATTTTATTTTGCAAAGTTTCCAATTTCCTGAGAAAGCCGAAGACTTTGTCGCGCAGAGCTGCCGATTTTCCGTCAGAAGCTGAAACTGGGTCAAACGATGTCGGAATGACCTGAAATTTGGTGTGAAGCCTGCTGAGCAATAAATAAGACCAACCATAGGCTTTTGTTTGAGTTTTGAAGCCGTTTGGGGTCCTATCACCTGTAGACTTGCTTTTTGTCGCGATGAAGATGTCGCGGTTTGATGTGCGGTCAATCGATGTCCGATTGACTTGAAATTTGACAGGGAACCTATTGGAGTCATTTTAAGATGATCCATAGGCTCTGTCTTGGAAATCATGGTCCCGGAGAGCTTTGCCGCCGAGAGGCCTGATTTGGCTTCCGAGCGTCAAACTATGGTCAAATGTTGTGGAAATGACCTGAAATTTGACGTGTAGCCCTTTATAAGCATTTTGAAGCCGTCCATGTGCTCTATCTGATGAGTAATGGCCTCGGTGGTTCTCGCCGCCGAGAGGCTTGATTTAGCTGTTCGAGGGTTGATGTAGGGTCAAACGTTGTCGGTTTGACTCGGAACTTGACGTGGAGCCTTTTGGAAGTATTTTGAGACTATCCATCGGCCCTGATCGAAGATTTGGTGTCTCCGATGCTTTTGCCGCCGAGAGCTCCTTTTCGGCTGTCTGAGAAGCGAAGTTAGGCCAAATGATTTTGAAATGGCCCGAAACTTCTTGTATACTCCTCTTTTGGCTGTCTTGAAGAATCTTGCAGTTTTTGTTTGATTCTGACAAGATTTGATTTTTGGAAGCAGCATTGCCTATTTATGGCAGGTTGTGACTTCATGTAGCTCTTTGGATCTTGAAGAGGCAAAGTGACATTTTTGGTGTCAACAATCAACTCATATACATGTATATACATACTCCAATCCATCATTCATTCGCTAAATTATCAATTCTAAATCTTAATAAAAATTGTACAAAACCTTCACTCCATTGTAAATGCATAACATTTACATAAATTACATAGAAACTAAGCACACTTGCCTTTCTTGAAGCTCTTAGAAAAAAGCCCTTTGCTTAGCTAAATCTTGAGATGGAATTTCTATTTGAAACCCTCTTTTCAACCTAAAACCAAAACCAAATTCACAAATAGAACTTCTATGAGTTCCTTGTGCTAGAAACTACCCTTAATCACTCCATGAAACTTCAAAGGTCTATAAAAAGGATTATCTACTCACTTGTAGTTCAAAGGAGAAGATTGAGTTCTTTTCCGAAGCTCCAAATGCTCCAAAAATGGAGGATGAGGTGAGGAAGAAGATGAAGTTCTTCTTCAAAACTACTTGGGCTCTCCGAAGATCACACTTGATCAAGAGAAATGGAAGAAAGAGAGAAAGGAAGGAAAGTTGCCTAGGGTTTACTATTGAGATGAAATAAGCTCATCTAAGTCCCATACTCTTTACTTATTTCTACTTTAAGTCAAATGAAAGCTCACTTGACTAATCTTAAGTCAAAACTAATCGAGTACATTATGAAAGTTATTGTATTAATCGAGATACACGCGATGGTATCAAGAATTACCATATTCGACGAAATACGTAAAAACCCATATTTACGAGGAAGTCCTTGTTCCTACTTGTTTAAGCCTAAATTCAATTCAATGATCTTATTCTCATTCAAATTCATTTCATTATGCTTAATTCAATCATTTGAGATTTGTTTATCTCTTTTTGGTCATTAACCAACATTAATTATATTAATTATGCTTAATTAGCATAAATCCCAATTAATTAGCCTTAAACTTCATTAATTCGAGACGGGGTGTAACACGTAAGAACTTCATTCCCATCTTCTATTATGTGTAATGGCATACCCTTAGGTCCCATTTCCTAGCCTTGTGTGAACCCATTCCTTGTCTTTGATGATTTACCATTTCTAAGGTTCTAAGTTGGGTCATTTTTGGGGGGTTTTGTGTAGCTTGGAGATCTTTGGATTGCGAATGAGTTTAGGAGCTTGTTTAGCTATCTTGGAGGCCAAGGCAAGGGGATGAATGGATGGTTTTGAATGCTAACATGTCTTATGAGAAAATATGGATTTCATTACTTGCTCATAGTGATTTAATACTTGCTTCTATTTATGCTTCTCACTATGGTTTTTATTGATTTCGAAAATGTGCATATTGATGGGTATTTCCTTCTTGCTTAATCTCTTGGAAATGTATGCATTTGATTTTGTTAAAACTTGCTTTATGTTATACATGGATTACATGAATGATGGGGTTTCTCTTGTGTTGAATGAGATTGTAATGAAGGAGATTTGATGTATTGTATGGAGTGTTTGATGGAGGAATAAGTGTGGTTTTGAGAAGGCTAGGAGGCCCTCATTTTTGTGATAAATTGGTGTCTCAAAGGAGATTTGAAAGAAGAGGAAGAAGGAGTCTGGACTGCACATAAATCCACTTTCTGAAGGAGTTCGCTCGAGCCAACCCCTTCTAGAAGCCAGTTGGCTTGAGCCAACCTGCCAAGAGTCAGTTCGCTCAAGTGAACCCCTCCCAGAGAGCAGTGGGCTAGAGCTAACCTCTAGTCCGCTCGAGCCAACTGTCTTTCATGCTTGGGTCTGTATTGTAAGCTTGGGAATGATGTTTTAAGGCTTAGGGAGGTTTGTTTGGAGCCCTAACGCAATGGGGAGACCTAGGAGGTGATGTATGAATCTTGATTGAGAAAGAAACCCCATCATGGAAACTTATTGAGGACTTTTGACTTGTCAATGTATATAGGGAGCTTGGAATGTCTTCAATATTATGGAGTACCAAACCAATAACAAGACCGATATGGGACCCTTATACACATTGATTTAAATCTTAAAGCCTCAATGTATGGTCCGGAATTATGTGAAAACCCATATGTGTTTCATTTTACTTGGATTTTATGTGTTCTCTTCAGTTTTATGTGACATTACTAGTTCTGCTTTAGAAATACTGAATTGTGCACTTTGAGTGTTCTGCTAGTCCTGTATATGCATGACAAGATACTAATGTGCTATTTGTGCCTATATTCTTCATGTGACCTATGTGTCGGCACCACTAAGCTTGGACAACCTTGACGGCTTGATCAACCGACTCGAAAGTCCCCCTTTTGCTCCTACCAGCAGCAGTCTGGGTCTTGTCCTGCCCCACTACCCGGTTCCGCGACCGTTGTCTTGTCTAGCTATATGTATATATATTTTGTTAGCTCTCTGTCACTTCGCGTGTCTGAGACCGACGCCCCGAATGTGCTCTCATCACATTAGTGATGGAGGATTTAGCTTTGTGTGGTTGCCATCTCGCCAGTTTCCCAATTCATTGGTACCTACTACCTATTCATGTTTTACATTGATCATGTGTTTTCGAATAAATGATGCATCATAATTCATGAAAATTGTTGTTTAAGCAGGTTTTAATTGTTTTCCAATGTAACTTTTAAATTATTAAATTATTTATATCTTTTCACCCACCTGCCAGACTATCGTGTCTGACCCACTATTTTGGTACTCAGGTCCAGACTTCTTTGCCTTGGGTTGAGTGCATGTGTTGGCTGTGGAGCTAGCCATGAGTTTGCAGGTTGTAGTGTCGGCTATGTCATGTAGACATTGAGCTTGACATTGGAGCTACGATACATGTGGGGTAGAATTTATTTAGCTAGTTATTTATATGGCTTTTATTAGCCTTTCTCTTGGGATTTTAATTAATACACATTGATAATTGTAACTTGAATATATGTGGGAATGATTATCCTGTTACTGTTAAAACTATATTTTTATTGTAATGGTTCGCTCCAGTCTGGTATGGACCTTGATGTGATACTCGATGCTAACAGTTGAGTGCGACACGAAATCCGATGGCCATGGACTCTGGGTCGCAATGCCACAAAAGCTTCCGCAAAATATTCAGAGTGTGTTAGAATCTATTATCCTCACACACGCAAATCCTGGGAGAAATATAATTATTATTAATCCCCATTCACGCTACTCGAGGTCAGGCCACTGTAGGGCCCCTATTTGGGGGCGTGACACAGACTACCCGAGTACTACCTCCGAGGCGGTAGCTAGGGTAGAGGAAGCTACCATAAAACATGACAAATCCAACAAATCTAGCTAAATAGATTGAGCGGTCCCTTGGGAATCCAAAACTGGCAAGACAGAGGCTAAACAAGACAAATCTAGCAAATCGGGTATTATTGGGCAAAAACGAGTAAAACAGTTTGATTACTTTGAAAACAATTTTGAAATCAAGCCTAGGGTCTGAAACTTGTCAGACCGCATTGTCTGATGTGACTTTCAACACATCGAATTGGCGTTAGAAATCTCCATTCATTATATATATGCTATTTAACTTTTACATCGAAAATGAGGATTCCAACTACCCTCAAAATCCACGGATCATGATCGCCAACTACAATAACGACCGTAACACTATTCTTCGGCAAAAGTCGAAGAAAAATGGGGGAGAAAATAAATAGGGCAGGTTCTTCCTCTCGTCTGGTGTGTTGCCGGCAACATACGACGGTTATCCTAACACATCGATTTGGGTTTTTTTTTTATTATTTTGGATCAATTCAGGGTCATGAGTTAATGTCCAAATAAGAGTTAATTATCTGATAGCTTAATCATAGTAATTCCAAGCGAAATAATATTTGAAATAAAGAAATTAAGGGGGGGAGGTGCCAAATATTTTAGAAGAGGATCGGCCCCGTTCCCGGGTACCCTTTAACTCCCTTGGGAAAATAGGGTTTAAAGGCCAATTCTTTAAATCAAAATGATGATACAAATGAGATTTCGATTTTTGATTTATGTGATTTTGTGTGCGATACACAAGTGATAAAAGTGAAAGGTCGATGGGCTGAAATTGATTGTTAAAGGTGGCTGATGGGCCGAGATTGTTTAAAAGTTACCGATGGGCCGGGATCGATTTAAAGGTGGCCGATGGGCCGGGATCGATTTAAAGGTGGCCGATGGGCCGAAATAAAAAGTGTGTTTTTAAAAGGTGGCTGGTGGGCCGAAATAAAAAGTGTGTGTGAAATCATTTATTTCATCAAATCATTCTCATTAATTCAATTTTAGAAATCAGTTCTTCATTCTCTTTCTATCATTAAGTTCGATTAAATATTTGGTACCGGAGGTGAAGGAAGAAATAAAAGGAAAATCTTTTTGGGTTGATTTTATTAGTTTTGTAGTTTTTATGGGTTTTTGATAATGGGGCTAGAAGGGCCTAACTAGGGGATTTTACTTGGATTTACATAATTAATGGATTATTATTGATCATCGAATTAACACTAACCTAAGGTCCTAGACCACTCACATCAACCTTCTCGGTCCCCTAACGGAACAAGATAAGTGATGGGATGAAACCTAATCCTCTACTTTACCTAATGGGTAGATTCGGTCTATTACTAGGGTGCGAACAACCAAAGTTCGAGGATTTCAGCGCCTAAGCGGCTTGTTTGGCGTGATCTTAATGTTGGTTTGGTTTGTTTTAAATTATGGGTTGATGGGGGGTGTCTTGGGGATGTTTTTAAGGTTCTGTTCAGGGTGTTTGAGGTTCTGGGGTCTAAATTTGTAGTCTAGAATTCAAGGTGGTGCTGAAACTTCCAAGATTGTTACCCCGACCCGAGTTAAATTTATTTAGTACTAATTAATTATGTTTGAGTTAATTTAATTCTACTTAGTTACTAATTAAGGTAGTTTATGTAAATTAGGAGTTTCTCAAATTGCATCATATGCACGTCATCTTAGCGTCATCGCGTGTATCTCGTTGAGCACGTCGATTTTCATACTTAACTTTATCTCATTTGATCAACCATTGAAGAAGTGGGCCATCATTTGACTCATCATGGAAATACATAAAAACCAATGGACTTTCTTGCAAAATGGGCATCCTTATCATCTAAAACCCAACTCAACTTTATCCCATTCGACTGTACTTGGAAATGAGGAGAATAACTCTTCCTTATTAGTTTCTCTCCATTTGTCCTTCCTTCCCTTCTCTAAGAAGTGGTTGCATGAACAATTAGAGACAAAGATTGGAGTCATCTTCATCTTCTCCACCTCTTTACCTTCAATTGTTGACAAGAACCCATCTCCATCATCCCCTACTCTTTTCAAATTCACAATTATTGTCAAGGTAAGAATCAAACCCCATCTTTCTTTGTGTTTTTGAGTTGAAATAGAGTCAAGGGATTCTATTGTAGTCATATTTGCATATTCATTAGCAATTCCATGTGATTTGTGAATAGGGTTTGTCATTTGGGGATTTTGAGTCATTTGGGCAAATATTAGAAGAAAGGCTAATTTGAGTGTTAATTTGGATTACATATTGATTTCTCCTTTGATTGATTCATAAATTCCATTCTTAACATTCTAGCCTCTTAATATGATTAATTGGATTAGGTCCATACTTGTAATAGTTGATGTGGATATGATTTGGATTGGATTATGTTTAGTGGTTATATGTTGTAAATGGGAAGCAAGGAGGCTCAATGTATTATAGAAGGAGATGTTGAATAATGGAAGGATAAGAGAGAGAAAGAGAGAGAGAGAGAGAGAGAGAGCTTCAAAAATGTTGAAACAACTAAGTTCTGTACTGTCCGTGGGTGGGCAGTCACCAGGCGGTCACCTGGCGGTTAGCCGACCCCTGGCGGTCACAATTCTAACAATTCCTGTCAGAAAGGGGCGATCGGCAAGCGGTCACCTGTCTGGCGGCTAGCCGCCTTCTAGCGGTCAGCTTTTCAGTATGTTGGTTTTTGACAGAGGAACCACGGTCACCGGGTGGCTACATGGCGGCTAGCCGACTGTTCCACAAGCGGCTAACCGCCAGGCCACCGATAGCTGACCGACCACCCAGAAAACCCTAAATTCTTAGAAAATTACAAAAGAACTTTTAAGGCTATAATTTGATACCTTGAACTCTTATATGCCCTAGGAGCTTGTATAGCCTTAGAGAATGGGATTAGTTCATGGTAAAGATCTGGTAGTCATCATCATGCCATGGGTGTTAATTTAATGAATCTATTGTATTTCTTTATACACTATGACACTAAATTAGAATATTAATACATAGATTCACTAAATTTACATCAGATTGGAGGGTGAGAGACACTAGACAATAGATTAGGATTTGCTAGTAATTACATTTGTGTGGGGAGATTTCCACGACTCCGGGGTTACGTTAATCTCAATTACCCAATGGGACTAAGCATTCTCACAAGCCTCACGTGCCCTCCACGCGCTAATCATGAAGCCTCAGGCTCACCATGGCTACCGGGACAGAGGCCTCAGCCGAAGCCAAACAGGACCAGGCCGCTAGCGCCGAGCTCGGCTGCCCAGGTGCCCACCTCGGTTAAAAACTCCATCTCGGCCGAAGACATCGGGACGGAAGCCGAAGCAGGAAGAGACTCTCCACTCGCGCCCTTCGTCCCCCACGTCATCGGACACGTGGAGGAGTAGGGGCGCGAACCAAGGGGACAGATGTGACATCCAGCCGTCCATAATCTTTATTAGATCGCTGACAGGGCAGCATCCAACGGATAAAGGCAAATCAAGGCAAGGCCCGAGGAAGGATCCGATGGTACCCTTGCCGCCGAAGGCGTCCAACACGATCTGGCCCAACACGACACGCATTAAATGCATTGTGGGCTGACCCGACTGGCATTTATTGCTTTATGGGTTGATCGGACCCCCATTTAATGAATGGTGGGCTGACATGATGGCGCCCCTAGGCACATCAAGGCGTCATCATTAACCTCCCCCATGAAACGTAGGCATCTTCTTCTATAAGAAAGACAACACTTTCCATGACAGGTACGCACAATCTAACCCAAGGAGCCGTTGCCCTGTCTCTCTTCTCCCTCTCCTTCCTTTGTTCTAGTTCATTCGCTGACTTAGGCATCGGAGAGCCTTGCGCCGTCCAGGCCAGCGTCCTCTGATCGTTCGCTCTTTTCCTTTTAGGTTTCCAGGCAGCAGGTTAAGCTTAAGCTCTACATTTGGATAAGTCCTGTAAGGCACTCAGATTATTGTGGGTCATTATTTTTCTGCACCTACAATTGGCGCCGTCTGTGGGAAAGCACTATCCCAATCCTCTTGATCTTCCCAGAAACCATGCCTCCGAAAGCCAAGAAAGGTGGAGAGTCCCAGTGAACATTGTTCGAGCGTCCAGGCCCGTCGACGGACGTCCCTCCTCAGGGACGGCCCGGAGCGGACCGTGGCGCGTCAGCAGGCGAGGAGCGAGTGACTTCGCGACCCTTCGTCGAATCTCCCTTCCCAGAGGGAGTCGAGACCTCATGCTCAGACGGAGGAGTCCCGCCTCCCCCACGGGGAGAGCGTCGACGTGAGCACCCTCTTAAAGGCAAAGCTCCGGCAACGGAGGAGCCACGCCGTGTGCAACCCCCTGATGCTGGAGGAGACATTGTCACGCCCCCGGACCGAGGTCCCGCTAAACGAGGCCTTAATCCGGGGTCGTGGCTGGACGGGCCGAAAAATTCCGCCCGCACATGCTAGTTTCCCACAGGTTTCCGCGGTAAGGATTCCCGAAATCCGATCCAACAGTGATATATAAGAATCACTTTCATACAAATGACTTACGCGGAAGCATGTAACAAACATAAAATTCTCTCACAAACGGGTATAAGATGAGAACGCACGAGACTAGTATCAAAAAGAGAAACATTTCATTGTAGGCCCCAAAGTTAGTTTAAAGTTAATACAAAAGTAAGATTAGTCATTAATTACAAATTCTTCCCAAAAGAGTATAAGCCAACAATGGCCATAACCAAAAACCTAAAATGTCTAGCATCTATTCCCAAAATATGTGATCGCAGCTCCAAAAGCAACCCGACGTCTATATGACATCATCGGGCTGCCACTCGCCCTCCACAGGAACTATGGGTTCCGCCTCAAAGTGCGCCTCAACCGCGAGGGGCTCGACATCTGGCACCAAATAAAAGGGAGTCAGACACGACGGTCTGGCAAGCAAATACAACAATAATAGGATGATAGCGAAACAAAACATCAATAAATGAGAGCCACGATTAAATCACGATTAATAACAATGTCGAAGTAAAGATAGAAGATAAACATCTCGATGGTTTCCAAATCCAATGTCATGAAGAGTAAAATAAACAAATACCATGAGATGAATATTAATGCATGAAAACATTGGTAACCCACGTAAAGCTATATTCTCCTGTTACCAAAGTAACCGGAGCAGACAAACCGTAGCCACTACTCGTGGGACCGGAACGACATAGTCGTTATCAAACAGAACCGTAGCCACTACTCATGGGACCGGATATTACCGTTGCCATGGTCGGTACAGACATAATCCAAACTGCAGCTGGCAGACAAATTAAAGATCCCAAGCCGGATGATCAGTCCGACAAGGTGACCTAAGCCTAGTGGTGCCATTAGAGTGAAAGTTCGAAACCTCGAAATAATACAAATCCGTTTATAAGATACATTTCCAAATTCGATAAGAGCACTACTCCAAGCGATGCATATTGGCGAATCCGAGCAAAATAAGTGAGTAGTCTTATTAATACCTAAATATGTGGTAAACCACTTCAAAATAATCAAAAGGATTGGAGAAAGAATCCGGACAAAAGTCTTTTTATATGAAATGAATGTATGATGATTCGATCGACTAAAGCGGGTAGTCTCAATGTACATTTGACCCCTTTATCGTCATTAATAAAAGTAACTTGGTGCCACCGAAGATCTTTGACAATCACAAGGGATGAAGTGTACATTTAAGCTTGAAGGTTTCCCAAGTGGTCTTGATCATAGTCCAAGCCAATTCTCACAATAAATTCTAGGCTTATAAAAGGGTTGAATGGGCTTCACTTATAGAAAAGAGTTTGGGGCTGAATTGGGCTTGGACATAGGCTTGAAGTGGACTTGAAATTATATCGATAAGTCCTCATTAAACGTAGGTTTAAACCCCTTTTTAATCAGGCCCACAACTGGCCTTACCCAAGCTCAAACAGTCCATTAAAATAGGCCCAAAAACAGTCCTTAAAGTAGCCCATAATTCGGGTCATAAAACAGTCCAATATCAGGCTGAAAAACAGTCCATCATCAGGTCTCAAAATGGCCCAGAAACTGGTCTTGAAATAGGCCCAAAGAAGCCCTGAAATCTGGCCCAAGACAGTCTCCAAATGGGCTCAGAAATCCTTGAAAACAGTCCCAAATTTGGACCTGAGCCAGGCCCCAGGCAGAGCTGGGCCTCGCTCGAGCGACCCAAGGTCCGCTCGAGCGAAGCCCAGACAGAGCCTGGTCCGCTCGAGCGGCCCAGTGGGTCGCTCGAGCGGACTGGGCTCTGTCCAGTCCGGCTCGGCAGCTTCTTTCTCTTCTTTTTTTCCATCTTTCTTGAACCTTTTTCATTCTTTTTCTTTCCTACAATTTTCCAAGAACATTGGGACCCTTCCTTGACCTCACAAATTCATCAAATCACCATTCATAATCATCCAATAAATCAAACACCATACTTTTTAAAGAATTAAGGTTTTTCCCCCTTTCTATGAACACCCACCTTTAACACAAGGAAAACCAAATTTCTCTAAAGAATCAAAGTGAAAGCAAACTTCCAAAGCATTGTAAGACAATAACATAAATTGAAATCAATGTAACATTGGTCCATTCCATCAAAGTAAATCCATAAATCAAGGAAGATTAGCACATAAGAAGAAAAATCATGAAATGGAACTAAATAGGAAAAAACATCATATTAATTGTAGAATCTACTTGCCTCTAGTCAAGACAGGAGCAAAATCACTCCTCAAACAAAGCTTTAATGCCTCAAGCTTCAAATCTACAAAAACCCTAAAATTTTCCTAAGAAAACCCAAAAAAATCCAACATTGGTAAATCTCCAAGGAAAACCCTAGCATATGGGATTAAAACACTATAAATGGAGAGGAAAACAAGAATCTCAAGTTTGGAAAGCCATTGCTAACCTTGAGAAATCCCAATGGAGAAGAGAAGCTTGAATGAGGGCTTTTTCTTAGCTCAAAATCCTCAAGAAGGGTACCTTTGGAGAGCTTGGAGAGGGAGGAAGGACTTGAGGAGATCAATCCTCCAAGAAAACTCCACCAAATAAGAGTTTCAGATGAGAGAGAGAGAGTGTGGGAAGAGAGGGAAAACCCTAGCTAAGAACTCTTGCTGGAAATGAAATGAAGAAGAAGAAGAAGAATTCCCCTTCTTATAAGAGATGTCTTGTGGGCCCCGGTCTTCACTAAACTAAAAATGGTATTTGCGGGCCTCGGACGAAAACGACGAAGAAGACAAAAACGATCAGCGAAATTTCTACTCTCGAAAAAGTATATTTTTGTCAATTTCTAAAATTTTCGAAATTTGGGTGCAGATTTTGTGTGAAAGGTCAGTTTTGCCCTTTTCCTCGAAAAACGTGATTTCTGATCACTAAATCAAGTTGGCCAAAACATGAAAGTTGATGATCTAAATGAAATGAATAAAAATGCACAAAAAAATGGGATTTTGCAAACATCAAGGATAAACTCAACAAATTCACACACAATCCACGGGCGCCCCGGCCCGTGTCAAACTTAAATCAATGACTCACAAAGGTTCTCAAAGCTAATTAAACATTCTAATCTAGCTTAATAAAATAAGCTAATCATCCACTAACCCCACTTATCCACTAATCACGATTTAAACATAATTAAATATTTCAAACCTGGGTCGGGGTCAACATCCTCCACCCCTAAAAATCACATTTGGTCCTCCAAATGATCACTAACCTCTGGGAATAGCTGAGGGTACTTCTTTTGGACTTGATCATGAAGCTCCCAAGTGGCTTCTTCTGGTCCATGATTCTCCCAACGAATCTTTACCCACTGAATTGTTCTGTTCCTCAGTTCTTGCTCTTTGGTGTCAATAATCTCTGCCGGTTTCTCAATGTATGTGGCATCCTCTCTGACATCCAACGGTTCATGATGTAACACGTGTGAAGGGTCTGAAACATACTTCCTTAGCATTGACACGTGAAACACATTGTGCACACCCGACAGTTCTGGAGGCAAAGCTAATCTGTATGCCACTTCCCCGATTCGACTCAAGATCTCATACGGCCCAATGAATCTCTTAGACAATTTGCCCTTCTGCCCAAATCTCAGTGTTCCTCTGACCGGAGATACCTTTAAGAATACCTTGTCTCCAACTTGGAATTGTAGATCCTTCCTTCGAACATCAGCATAGCTCTTCTGTCGGCTCCTCGAAATCTTCAATCTCTCATGGATAATTCTGACTTTATCACTTGTTTCTTCAACCAAAGATGGACCATGAAAACTGCGTTCTCCGACTTCTTCCCAACACACTGGGGTTCTACACTTCCTGCCATACAACGCTTCGAAAGGGGCCATCCCTATGCTTGAATGGTAACTATTGTTGTAGGCAAATTCACAGAGCGCTAAATTCTCATCCCACTGATTCTTGAAATCAAGTACACAAGCCCTAAGCATGTCTTCAATGGTCTGAATAGTCCTCTCCGACTGACCATCCGTCTGCGGGTGGTACGCTGTACTGAATTGAAGCTTCGTTCCCATCGATTCATGCAAGGTCTTCCAAAACCTCGAAACAAATCTACTATCCCGATCTGAAGTAATGGAAACCAGCTGACCATGACGACTAACAATCTCTTTCACAAAAGCTTGTGCTAAAGCCAACATGTGCATCTTCTTACCGGTCTTCAAAGGAATAAAGTGCGCCGACTTTGTTAACCGATCCACTATGATCCAAATGGCATTGTTCCCTCTGCTTGTAGTCGGTAAACCTGATACGAAATCCATTGTCAGGTGTTCCCATTTCCACTCTGGGATTTCTAACGGTTGCAAAAGATCAGGTGGTTTCTGATGTTCTGCCTTTACTAATTGACAAGTCATACACCTAGACACAAAGGCTGCTATCTATCTCTTCATATTGTTCCACCAAAAATGACTCTTCAAATTTTGGTACATCTTCGTACTCCCTGGGTGTACTGAATACCTCGTGTTGTGAGCTTCTACCATAATGTCATCTTTCAAATTATCTATCTTAGGAACACAAAGTCTGCCACGGAAGTACAAAACTCCATCCAACATCTGAAAATCTGGCCGTTCCGAGATATGCTCCACAATTTTAACCAAGTCTGGATCTTGCATCTGACTGTCCTTAATTTTCTGAATGAAGACTGGTTCAGACACTGTCGTGTTTGCCAACATAACTCCTTCCCTCAAAGGTTGGAACTCCACTCTCAATTCTTCAAATTGCTGAAAATTGTAAAACCCATGCAAACTGGCCAAACAAACTGATTTCCTACTCAACGCATCTGCCACTACATTAACTTTCCCCGGATGATAGATGATCGGGAAGTCATAGTCTTTGATGTACTCCATCCACCTTCTTTGCCTCATGTTTAATTCCTTTTGAGAGAACAAGTATTGGAGACTACGGTGATCCGAATGAACTTCAAATTTTTCTCCGTACAAGTAGTGTCTCCACATCTTCAACGCGAACACTATAGCTGCCAACTCCAAATCGTGCGTTGCATACTTCTTTTCGTGTTCCTTCAATTGCCTCGAGCCATATGCAATCACATTTCCATTTTGCATCAAAACACATCCGAGTCCTACTCCTGAAGCATCCGTATAAATAACGAAACCACCACTCCCCGAAGGTAGGGTGAGGACAGGCGCTGAAGTTAACCTCTTCTTTAACTCTTCAAAACTGGCCTCACATTTCTCTGACCATACGAATGGCACATTCTTTCGGGTCAACTTAGTCAATGGTGCTGCAATGGATGAAAAACCTTGAACAAATCTCCTATAGTAACCTGCCAAACCCAGAAAACTTCTAATCTCAGTCACATTTTTCGGTCTCTTCCAATTGATGACTGCTTCTATCTTTGATGGATCAACTGCTAGTCCTTCTTTAGAAATAATGTGACCAAGAAAAGTGACTTGCTCTAGCCAAAACTCGCACTTCCCAAGCTTCGCATACAACTGATTATCTCTCAACAACTGCAAGGAAGTCCTCAAATGCTGCTCATGATCTTCTCTCGACTTGGAATGCACTAGAATGTCATCAATGAAGACGACGGTGAACTGATCTAGATAGGGTGCGAAAATCTTGTTCATGAGAGCCATGAACACCGCTGGTGCATTCGTCAGTCCAAAGGGCATCACCAAAAATTCATAGTGCCCGTATCTAGTTCGAAAAGCTGTCTTCGGGATGTCTGATTCTCTAACCCTCAACTGATGGTATCCGGACCTCAAATCTATCTTCGAGAAAAACTTTGCACCTTGCAACTGATCAAACAACTCATCTATCCTAGGCAAAGGGTACTTGTTCTTGATGGTCACTTGGTTCAATTTCCTGTAGTCTATGCACATCCTCAAACTTCCATCTTTCTTCTTGACAAATAGCACTGGGGCTCCCCATGGGGAAACACTTGGCCTAACAAAGCCTTTGTCTAGCAACTCTTGCAACTGTAACTTCAATTCACCTAACTCTGCTGGAGCCATCCTATAAGGAGTAATGGAGATCGGAGCAGTTCCTGGCATCAACTCTATTGTAAACTCAACTTCTCTGACAGGTGGTAACCCTGGAATCTCTTCCGGAAAAACATCGGGAAACTCACACACTACCGGAATACTCTCCCCCCCTATGGACTGTTTGTCCTTGGTGACAAAAGCAATAAATCCCTCACAACCTGATCTTAACAATTTAGCTGCAGAAAGAGCTGAAATGAACCTAGCCGGAGAAACCTTTTTCTCTCCCTGAAACTTCACCCCGGAGGACAACCCATCCAATCTAAACACAATGGTCTTACTATAGCAATCCATGGAGGCGCGATGACCTGCTAACCAATCCATGCCTAAAATGACATCGAAGTCATGCGTAACTAAGGTAATAAGATCTACAGGGAAAATGACTTCTCCTATCTTCACTGAACAACTAGGGTAAAAAGTACTACACACCACTTGTTTCCCTACCGGAGTAGTAACAGTCAAAACAAACTCTAACTCTCTAGCAGGTACACTAATCTTTCTAGCAAACACATGGGATAAGAAAGAGTGGGTAGATCCCGGGTCAAACAACACTTTAGCTTCAACATCACAAATTAAGAGTTTACCTTCCACAACATCACCCGCCGCTTCTGCATCCACTTGATTGATGTGATTGAGACGGCCCTGCTGACGTGGTCTATTTTGATTCTGATTTAGCCTTCCTAGCTGCACATTCCTATTTTGTTGCGGTGGACGGACATTCTGATTCTGTGGTTATTGACGGGGCTGCTGATTCTGTTGCTGCCTCTGTTGGTTCTGAGCTACCTGTTGGTTCTGCTGAGGGGCTTGCCTTGGTGGCTGCTGAGGTGCCCTATTGCCTTGGTTCCTGTTATTCGGGCAATCCTTCACTTGGTGGTCTGTGCCACCACACTTGAAACATGCATCTGAAACTCAATAACACTACTGAGAAGGGTGATTCTTGCCACAATGCTCACACCCACCTTGAGTTGGAGCATTTTGCTGTTTCTTTTGTTTCTTGCCTTGGTACGATTTCTGCCCACCTTGGTACTGTTGCCTCTTTCTTTGGTTATCCTTAATAATCTGATTGTTGATGTCTTCAAACCTGTAGGCCCTTTTGATAGCCTCTTGAAAAGTGGTTGGTGGTACCACACCTAAAGCATCTCTCAAGATAATGGGATTGAGCCCATCCATGAACTTAGTGATCTTTTTCTCTTCGGTGTCCACAAGCTCCGGAGCATAGCGAGATAATTTTTCAAACTTGGTAAGATATTCCAGAACGGTCATGTCTTCTTACTTAAGTAACTGAAACTCTGCTGCCTTTTGCTTCTTGATGTGCACGGGGACATACTTCTCACTAAATTGCTGCTTGAATGTGGCCCAAGCAATCCCATCCTCAATATTCTGATAGCCTTCTTTAACAGTCTTCCACCATATGTCTGCCAATCCCGTGAACATGGAGGCTGCTAAGTGAATTCGCTGTCTGCCTGTGCATACAAAGATATCGAAAATGTTCTCTGTGTGGGCCAACCAATCATCAGCTGTCAAAGGATCTTCCTGACCCGTGAACTCCTTAGGACCCCTCTTTCTGAACTTCTCAAATAAAACATTAGGATCTCGGTCCCTGTTCTGCACAGCTTCCACATTAGGCATTGGTTCGGGTCTCCTACCCAACACTTCAAGCAGCTGCCTTTGAACTTGAGTCAATTCTTAATCTTTCTTTGCCATCTGTTCTTGAAATCTAGCTTGGTTCTCATTAGCTCGTTGTTGCTGTTCGACCAACATCTGCATAAGTTGTTGGAATTGACCTGTCATTGAGTTTTCAATCCCGCTGTCATGATTACTGCCCGATGCATTTGCATTTGCTGGAGGTCTACGCGGAGGCATAGTGCTGCAAAACAACTTGTTAGTACAACAAGATATAATAATAAGGCGTTCCCAAACCCAAATCGATGCTAACTAACGGAAATGCTAACGAATCCTTGCCACGTCCTTATGTTTCTAATCCATTTTTAATTGCCTCAAATATTTCTCGCTCTGATACCAAGCCTGTCACGCCCCCGGACCGAGGTCCCACTAAACGAGGCCTTAATCCGGGGTCGTGGTGCGACGGGCCGGAAAATTCCGCCCGCACACGCTAGTTTCCCACAGGTTTCCGCGGTAAGGATTCCCGAAATCCGATCCAATAGTGATATATAAGAATCACTTTCATACAAATGACTTACGCGGAAGCATGTAACAAACATAAAAGTCTCTCACAAACGGGTATAAGATGAGAACGCACGAGACTAGTATCAAAAAGAGAAACATTTCATTGTAGGCCCCAAAGTTAGTTTAAAGTTAATACAAAAGTAAGATTAGTCATTAATTACAAATTCTTCCCAAAAGAGTATAAGCCAACAATGGCCATAACCAAAAACCTAAAATGTCTAGCATCTATTCCCAAAATATGTGATCGCAGCTCCAAAAGCAACCCGACGTCTATATGACATCATCGGGCTGCCACTCGCCCTGCACAGGAACTATGGGTTCCGCCTCGAAGTGCGCCTCAACCCCGAGGGGCTCGACATCTGGCACCAAACAAAAGGGAGTCAGACACGACGGTCTGGCAAATAAATACAACAATAATAGGATGATAGCGAAACAAAACATCAATAAATGAGAGCCACGATTAAATCACGATTAATAACAATGTCGAAGTAAAGATAAAAGATAAACATCTCGATGGTTTCCAAATCCAATGTCATGAAGAGTAAAATAAACAAATACCATGAGATGAATATTAATGCATGAAAACATTGGCAACCCACGTAAAGCTATATTCTCCTGTTACCGAAGTAACCGGAGCAGACAAACCGTAGCCACTACTCGTGGGACCGGAACGACATAGTCGTTATCAAACAGAACCGTAGCCACTACTCGTGGGACCGGATATTACCGTTGCCATGGTCGGTACAAACAGAATCCAAACTGCAGCTGGCAGACAAATTAAAGATCCCAAGCCGGATGATCAGTACGACAAGGTGACCTAAGCCTAGTGGTGCCATTAGAGTGAAAGTTCGAAACCTCGAAATAATACAAATCCATTTATAAGATAAATTTCCAAATTCGATAAGAGCACTACTCCAAACAATGCATATTGGCGAATCCGAGCAAAATAAGTGAGTAGTCTTATTAATACCTAAATATGTGGTAAACCACTTCAAAATAATCAAAAGGATTGGAGAAAGAATCCGGACAAAAGTCTTTTTATATGAAATGAATGTATGATGATTCGATCGACTAAAGCGGGTAGTCTCAATGTACATTTGACCCCTTTATCGTCATTAATAAAAGTAACTTGGTGCCACCGAAGATCTTTGACAATCACAAGGGATGAAGTGTACATTTAAGCTTGAAGGTTTCCCAAGTGGTCTTGATCATAGTCCAAGCCAATTCTCACAATAAATTCTAGGCTTATAAAAGGGTTGAATGGGCTTCACTTATAGAAAAGAGTTTGGGGCTGAATTGGGCTTGGACATAGGCTTGAAGTGGACTTGAAATTATATCGATAAGTCCTCATTAAACGTAGGTTTAAACCCCTTTTTAATCAGGCCCACAACTGGCCTTACCCAAGCTCAAACAGTCCATTAAAATAGGCCCAAAAACAGTCCTTAAAGTAGCCCAGAATTCGGGTCATAAAACAATCCAATATCAGGCCTCAAAATAGTCCATCATCAGGTCTCAAAATGGCCTAGAAACTGGTCTTGAAATAGGCCCAAAGAAGCCCTGAAATCAGGCCCAAGACAGTCTCCAAATGGGCTCAGAAATCCTTGAAAATAGTCCCAAATTCGGACCTGAGCCAGGCCCCAGGCAAAGCTGGGCCTCGCTCGAGCGACCCAAGGTCCGCTCGAGCGAAGCCCAGACAGAGCTTGGTCCGCTCGAGCGGCCCAGTGGGTCGCTCGAGTGGACTGGGCTCTGTCCAGTCCGGCTCAGCAGCTTCTTTCTCTTCTTTTTTTTCCATCTTTCTTGAACCTTTTTCATTCTTTTTCTTTCCTACAATTTTCCAAGAACATTGGGACCCTTCCTTGACCTCACAAATTCATCAAATCACCATTCATAATCATCCAATAAATCAAACACCATACTTTTTAAAGAATTAAGGTTTTTCCCCCTTTCTATGAACACCCACCTTTAACACAAGGAAAACCAAATTTCTCTAAAGAATCAAAGTGAAAGCAAACTTCCAAAGCATTGTAAGATAATAACATAAATTGAAATCAATGTAACATTGGTCCATTCCATCAAAGTAAATCCATAAATCAAGGAAGATTAGCACATAAGAAGAAAAATCATGAAATGGAACTAAATAGGAAAAAACATCATATTAATTGTAGAATCTACTTGCCTCTAGTCAAGATAGGAGCAAAATCACTCCTCAAACAAAGCTTTAATGCCTTAAGCTTCAAATCTACAAAAACCCTAAAATTTTCCCAAGAAAACCCAAAAAAAATCAACATTGGTAAATCTCCAAGGAAAACCCTAGCATATGGGATTAAAACACTATAAATGGAGAGGAAAACAAGAATCTCAAGTTTGGAAAGCCATTGCTAACCTTGAGAAATCCCAATGGAGAAGAGAAGCTTGAATGAGGGCTTTTTCTTAGCTCAAAATCCTCAAGAAGGGTACCTTTGGAGAGCTTGGAGAGGGAGGAAGGACTTGAGGAGATCAATCCTCCAAGAAAACTCCACCAAATAAGAGTTTCAGATGAGAGAGAGAGTGTGGGAAGAGAGGGAAAACCCTAGCTAAGAACTCTTGCTGGAAATGAAATGAAGAAGAAGAAGAAGAATTCCCCTTCTTATAAGAGATGTCTTGTGGGCCCCGGTCTTCACTAAACTAAAAATGGTATTTGCGGGCCCCGGACGAAAACGACGAAGAAGACAAAAACGATCAGCGAAATTTGTACTCTCCAAAAAGTATATTTTTGTCAATTTCTGAAATTTTCGAAATTGGGGTACAGATTTTGTGTGAAAGGTCAGTTTTGCCCTTTTCCTCGAAAAACGTGATTTCTGATCACTAAATCAAGTTGGCCAAAACATGAAAGTTGATGATCTAAATGAAATGAATCAAAATGCACAAAAATGGGATTTTGCAAACATCAAGGATAAACTCAACAAATTCACACACAATCCACGGGCGCCCCGGCCCGTGTCAAACTTAAATCAATGACTCACAAAGGTTCTCAAAGCTAATTAAACATTCTAATCTAGCTTAATAAAATAAGCTAATCTTCCACTAACCCCACTTATACACTAATCACGGTTTAAACATAATTAAATATTTCAAACCTGGGTCGGGGTCTGACATACATCGCGACCCAAAACGCTCTCCTCCAGGAACAGGAGCGAGTAATCCGCCAGCTCCAGCAGCAGCTGAGGGCAGTGCAAAACGCCTCCCAGAGGCAGCCCTCAGAGCCCCTGTTGACACCAAAAATGTCACTTTGCCTCTTCAAGATCCAAAGAGCTACATGAAGTCGCAACCTGCCATAAATAGGCAATGCTACTTCCAAAAATCAAATCTTGTCAGAATCAAACAAAAACTGCAAGATCCTTTAAGACAGCCAAAAGAGGAGTACACAAGAAGTTTCGGGCCATTTCAAAATCATTTGGCCTAACTTCGCTTCTCCGACAGCCGAAAAGGAGCTCTCGGCGGCAAAAGCATCGGAGACACCAAATCTTCGATCAGAGCCGATGAATGGTCTCAAAATACTTCCAAAAGGCTCCACGTCAAGTTCCGAGTCAAACCGACAACGTTTGACCCTACATCAACCCTCGAACAGCTAAATCAAGCCTCTCGGCGGCGAGAACCACCGAGGCCATTACTCATCAGATAGAGCACATGGACGGCTTCAAAAGGCTTATAAAGGGCTACACGTCAAATTTCAGGTCATTTGAACAACATTTGACCATAGTTTGACGCTCGGAAGCCAAATCAGGTCTCTCGGCGGCAAAGCTCTCCAGGACCATGGTTTCTAAGACAGAGCCTATGGATCATCTTAAAATGACTCCAATAGGTTCCCTGTCAAATTTCAAGTCAATCGGACATCGGTTGACCGCACATCAAACCGCGACATCTTCATCGCGACAAAAGCAAGTCTACTGGTGATAGGACCCCAAACGGCTTCAAAATTCAAACAAAAGCCTATGGTTGGTCTTATTTATTGCTTAGGAGGCTTCACAACAAATTTCAGGTCATTCCGACATCGTTTGACCCAGTTTCAGCTTCTGACGGAAAATCGGCAGCTCTGCGCGACAAAGTCTTCGGCTTTCTCAGGAAATTGGAAACTTTGCAAAATAAAATGAAAGGATTCTCATCAGGTTTCCTACAAAGAAATCAGGCCAATAAATGGTCAAAATGTCAAGGAAAAGTACAGAAGAAAAAAGAATCGAAAAACCATAAAAACGGACACAAAACGGGACACAAAGGGGGAAAACCCCCCCAGGGTCGCAGGCCCCTGCGACCCTGGCCCAAGGTCGCAGGCCCCTGCGACCCTGGGCCAGGGTCGCCGGCGACCTTGGAGCCCGGGGTCGCCGGGAAGGCCCCGGAAACCCCGGTTTTCGCCGTTTTTTCGCGATTCGAAGCGCCCAGCCTCTGGTACTTTCCAAAATTCATGCTTTTGAGACACCAAATCCTCTGACATTCGTCCAAAACACGGGTCAATCATCAAGAGTATCGAAAACAGTATTGATCGCCACCCGGTCAACCAAAAAAAAGTGTGCTTTCTACCCGACCGATCGAGAAATCGACAGGACAGATGGCACCGACCCGCTGTTGGCAACAAACACATGAAATTACATGGTCATCTGATGTCGATCTACATGAAGATTCATCGATGATCATCACCAGAAGAATCCCAAAAGACGCGGCACGGCCCGCGACTCTTCAGATGCTCGGCGACCACTTAATTTGATTAATTGACTAGCTTTATTACAGTCATTAATCCATTTCTTTGGACGGACCAATCAGAAGCAAGTATCCGGGAGTTACAAGTCAAGAGATTCATGGCATTTAACCCATGAAACTCCTCCCATCATGGCGATTAAAGGCGATTAAATGCCCTCAATCTCCTCCGGCCAATCAGAAGCCAAGAAAAAGGAGTTACAAAATAAACAATTCAATTTTGTAACTCCTCCCATTATGCGGCTTAATGATAATAAAAGCCCATAAACCCTCCTAAATGGCTACCTAAAAGCCTATAAATAGGAGAGCTCTCCAAGAAGAAAGGATCATCAGAAAAAAAAGCAAAAACACACAGACAGACAGAAGCACAGAAATTCAGAGAAGGAAAAGAGAGAAAACTCTGCGGAAGTTCTACACCGGCCACCGCAACAAGGTGACAAAAGTCCCTTGGGGGGTACCCCCCCCAAGGTCCTTGCCTTCTCCTCCTACCTCCAATGGCTTAGATATGGCTTTTCAGCCCGTCTACTCGGCTTTTTATTGGACATAGGACCTTCTTTTGGTCTTTGTCCTCTAAAAACCTGAGGTTATAGCCAAGCCAAGCGAATCAATAGCATCGTTCTCATCTGCATGGATGATGGCGAAGCCCACATATGGCTTGCGACCGTCAATCTAAACGAGTCCCCCACAATCTCCTGAGAAGTTAGATCCTCCTTTTCTTGCTTTTCATTGTAGTTTGTATTTTTTCAAAAGAGACAAAAATCACAACTCTTGTCTTTCATTATTGATAAGGATTGTAAAACGGCTATAAACGCCAAAATCGGCTATAAACGCCAAAAATCGGCTATAAACGCCAAAATCGGCTATAAATGCCAAAAAAATCGCCTTTCACGGCAAACCAAGAAAAATGTCTCTTTTCTTAAATATATGTGCAATGGAAAACTTGAAAGAAGTTGATTTCCTTTTTACTTGCGAAGGCTGATCTCCGGATCACCACTTGCAATTCCAAGTAAAATAGAAAATCTGGCACACCCTCACAAAAAAAAAAAGAAATGTTGATGCACGCCCCTGCCCCCTGGTTACGAAAGGGTCGGAACCAAACGGACTCCCACGTCCGCCGACCTCGGTAGGAACCGAGCAGGAGCGCGGTCCATCAAGCTGGCTCCACCCGGTGGGACTCGTTTATTTGAGAACACGATGCTAGAAATGAAATATTTGCATATCATATATTTTGCTCTATGCTTATATTTCTTTTCTCGATTCCTTGGCTACTTTATAATTGGTGGCCTATGTTGAATTCCGCATCTAAAAAAAATGAGATGAGATTTTTGTTTGGAAATTTCTAATTCTTTGAATTTATTTCCACTCTTTCTCTTTTCAAAAAAAAAAACACAAAAAAAAAAAAAAAACAGATTTTTCAGTTTGGATTCAAAATTGAGAAACTTTGATCCTCTCCCTTCTGGGCACTGGCGCTCACGGAAATCGCCGAGACCGTGTTCGGATCGGGGATTGGGCCATTGTTTCTCTTCGATGAGTTCATTAAAGATCTAAAAAAAAATATAAATAAAAAAAAATAAAAAAATTTTAGATTTCTCATTTTGGATTCAAAATTGAGAAACCTTGATCCGTTCCTATCGTTCATCACGCTTGCAGAAATGTTGAGCCTGTTCGACTAAGGTTTTGGGCCATCGTTTCTCTTCGATAAGTTCATTAAAAAAAATATAATAAATTAAAAATAAATAAAAAAAAGACATAGACCACTAAGGTTAAACCAACTGTGTTCTTTGATCATGGTTGATTCAAAGAAAAGCCTTGTCCAGAGTGTGGAGACAGCTTGACTGTTCTAGGCAAGGGTCCTCCAAACGGGTTCATTAAGTAATACTACCCTTACCTGGAGGCAATTCTATCAATCAAGATTTCATAAGACCGGGTTAGGAGGCCTAAGTGTACTCTCTCGTCTTTTAAATAATTTTTTTTTAAAAAAAAATAAAATGATAAAAAAAATTAAAATTTTAAAATAAAAAATAAAAAATAAAAAAATTTTCAAAAAAAAAATCTTAAAATAAAAAATAATAAAAATAAAAAAAAAAGATTTTTTTTTTAAAAAATCTTCAAAATTTTCATAAAAAAAAAACTTCCGTCATTTTGGGTTTAGATTGGAGAAATCTTGGTCTTCTCCCTGAGCACTAGCGCTCGCGGAAATCGCTGAGCCCGTGTTCAGATTGGAGTGCCTTTTGCTCTCTTTGATGAACCCGATATTGGCTTTTCAAAAAAAAAAATCGTCATTTTTAGATTCAGATTCGAGAAATTATGGTTCATTTCTTTCTGAGCACTGGCGCTCGCGGAAATCGCTGAGCCCGTGTTTAGATTGGAATACCATCGGCTCTCTTTGATGAATCCAATTTTGACATTTCAAAACAGAGAATCTCATCTCATAGATGCGGTCTCAAAACATTTGTGTCTAGCGGTACTAGTACGCCCTTTCAGGGTCTACTGTATTGCGACCGGCACATCTGTAACTCCAACTTTTTATTCTTCTTACCTCGAGCAAGCTCTGCTTCTCGATAAGTCGAATTTAAGTTCACAATTGCTTCTAGCAGTCACTGGGATGCCCATTCTGGGCTTACTATACCTGCGATCAGAACAATTGTACCCTCTATGGCGTTTTGCCTTCCTCATATTGCTTGGGTCATCTCCCTCGAGCAATTTGAAAAGATGAAACCATAGAACTTCCCATTTATGATCATTATATTCATTTGATTACTAATGGATGTGGTCTTGTTTCAGAAATTTTTGAAAAACTAACAATGGCAGCTTCACTAACCATTACTTTCGATGAAAACAAGCACCAACTCATGCTTCAACAGAAGCAAACCATGCGCACTTACAAGCGCCCCATCAGCTGCCGAAGCATCAA
Source organism: Litsea cubeba (assembly GCA_012931725.1). Taxonomy (NCBI): domain Eukaryota; kingdom Viridiplantae; phylum Streptophyta; class Magnoliopsida; order Laurales; family Lauraceae; genus Litsea; species Litsea cubeba. Next base: position 50,143,517 of record CM022952.1, read on the forward strand.
CTCCCTCGGCAACTCTCTGAACTCCGGGTCGACCTCGACTCCCCGGACTATCGTCTTTGGGACGCTGGGACCATTCCCACTTCCTGAGGAACAAACTGCTCCCTCCAAGAAGCAGAAACTCGCCTCTCAACGTGTCACTACCGTGACACCAAAGGCGAGCACCAGAAGGCCTGAAGCCCGTGGCAGCCCCACAAAGCTTCGACTTGCAAGCAACCAGGTCTATCCCAAGACTTGGTCCCCAAGACCTTCACCAAAGCAAAGAAGGTCCCAAACATCCACTAAGCCAGCATTCCTGGCCCCACTCAAGGAGAACCAGTTCTACCCTCTTGCTTACATGAAAGAGGAGAGACCCATCTCCAACCTGACTTCCAAGTCACCCCAGCATGAGCCGGCTTGTTCCTACAAGCCCAAAATCAGATCATGCATCACAAGGCCTCTACAAGCACCTGCTAAGGCCTACAAACCTGCAGTTCGACCCTTCATCTCTACAGGGGCCGAACTCCAAAAATTCAAAGCTTCACTGCAACAGGCGAATGACAGGGTTCGCATCCTGTCCTTGCCCAGCTGCAAAGAAGATAGGCTCGGCTGCTGCGCCCGAGGGAGCACATCCTTCATCGTCAGAGCCCAGCCAGAGCTGACCGAAGCTCAAATTGCTCGTCGCATACGCCGCCGCGCGTCGTATCGACAAAAGAGACTAGAGAAGCAAAGGACCCAGCCTCCTACACTTCAACTCTCTCCCAAATGGGTTGAAAAAGAAGGACCCAACCAAGTTGCTGCCGTCCATATGGTTGGAAAAACCAGAAGGCGCCAAAAATCAGTAACAAAAATCCATGTCCGACGTCCGATGACCCGCAGCGTCTCAAGGACAAAAAGACATTCAGAAGAATCCCTTGCTCCTTCAAGCAAAGGACAGCGGAGTGATCCTTCCTCAAGCTCTTCTTCAAAAAGAATGAGCCCCAGCTCAGTCACCAGGATAGTTTCTTCGTTCGAATCACGAAGGATGAATGTCTTGGCTACAAATTCTGAGCCACCACCCCACAATCCACCTCCAGAAGATGCGATCACTCGCATCCAGCAGTTGGAACAGGGCCAGCAGAGGATTGAAACTCTGATGGAAAACCTTCTCCTCGCCTTCTAAAATCAGGCGAACAATGAACCTCCTCCGAATCATCAAGACGACGAGGTAAATAGAGAAGAAAATGAGTCACGCGCCCTTACCAAAAAGGACGTAGACAGTATCCTCGCCAAAGCAAAAGAAGAGGATATACTCAAGGAGCATGGGATCAAGCCACCATATCCCTTATGGATGGACTCGGTCCCGTTCCCCACCAAATTCAAGCATCCTACTCTCCAAACATATACGGGGAAAGGATCAGCCAGACAGCACGTCATCCACTTCAAGATCCTGACGGGAGCTATCGCGGATCAAGATGCACTCAAGATCCGCCTCTTTGCAAGTACCCTAAAAGGTACGGCCTTCGATTGGTACTCCACTCTGCCGGAGGACTCGATCCAAAACTGGGCCATGCTAGAGACACGCTTCCTGACTCACTTCAAAGGTGAGGATCACCCCGCTACTATGGCTCAGCTGTGCAGCCTAAAACAGGGGGAGAATGAATCAACATATGACTTCATTCACAAGTGGAAAGCAATGGCATACAAATGCTCTGATGTATTGCCACAAGCGTCGCTAGTCGACATCTGCCGAAACAACATGAGAGCCAGAATCCGCTCCATGATCATCGGCAACAAATCAAAAAACCTGGGAGAACTCCTAGAAGCTTCCATGGAAGCTGAAACGGTGATTAAAGACCTCAACAGTCAGAAATCATCAAGAAAAGAGCCAACAGCCATTGCAACCTCTAAACCAAAGAAAAAAGAGGTCCCTCAATGTGCAGACCAAGTCAGCTCCTCAGCCACCAAAGAAAGCTGAAAATAAAGTTGCCGGTAAGAGACCTGAACTCTCAGATGCCTTTAAAGAACGAGTAGAGAAGAAATACCCGTTTGATGAAGACGTTGATGAAATCTTCGGGGCTCTTGTGGCAAATGGCAAGCTCACCTTGCCTGAACCAAAAAGACCGGGTGATGTTGGCAAAACCAATGATCCTCGGTACTGTCCATACCACCAGATGATCTCGCATCCTCTCAATCAATGCTTCGTTGTGAGAGAGAAAATAAACGAGATGTGGAAAAGCAGAGTCATCACCTTTGACAAAAACTATGGGCCTGCCTCCGTCAACATGGTGACATGTGGACAAACATCAAAATCACCAAAGAGGAAGATCACTACTTCCTTCGAGGTGATAAACTCAATCCAAGCATCCGAGGAACTGGTTCCTTACCCGACACCAGACGGACAACCGATATGGGTACATCCCGATCTCCTGGAAGATGAAAATTGAGAGGTCGTGAAAACAAAACCTACAGCTCAACAGCGAAGGCAAGCTAGGAAACATCTCCTCAAGCTCAAACGGCAAGAGAAGACCCAGCCAAAACTAGAGGTCAAAGAAAAGGCAGAGGCTTCCTCTACCGCTTCACTGGAGGTAACAAAAACATCCCTTCCAGAGACTTCAAAGGGGGTAAGGAAATTCACTCTCACTGATTTCATGCCACCTCAATTCAAAGAAGCCATGCAGGAGGCATCATGCTCTTGTAATTCGGTAGTTGGATTCTCCATTGATGGATACGAATCCAGCGACACCGATGATGGATTCGAATTCAACTACACAGATGAGTGGGAGGAGTCCCTTGAAACAGGAGAATACCTCTCCGATGAAGAATGGGTTCCTGAGTCTCATCTTATGCCAGTAATCTGGTATAACCCCCTACAGCCACAAGGATCCTGGTCTGATGATGAAGAAGACCAAGAGGCTGTACAAGAAAATGCTGCTGACCCAGCACCTCTCATTACTCCAGTGGAAATCAACCATGTCGAGCCACAAAGAGTTGATGAAGATGAATTTCCGCTCCCCATACCAGAGGTAATGATTGATAATACCTGTGGATTCGAGCGAATGACATTCATGGATGGTTTCTCTGGCTACAATCAGATAAAGATGCATCCTGAAGATGAAAAACATACATCTTTTTGGACCCCATTTGGCGTGTATTGCTACACTGTCATGCCATTTGGTCTGAAAAATGCTGGTGCCACATATCAGAGGGCTATGATGAAAATATTCCAAGATATGCAGCACAAGACGGTTGAATGTTACGTTGATGACCTCGCCGTCAAAAGCAAAAGAAAAGAAGATCATCTCGAAAACCTTTGAGAAGTCTTCCTCTGGCTTCGCAAACACAAACTGCGAATGAATCCTTTGAAATGCTTCTTCGGCGTCTCGTCGGGTAAGTTCCTCGGATTCTTAGTTCGGAAAGCTGGAATAGAGCTTGACCCCATAAAAGTCAAAGCCATTCTAGAAATGCCCTCTCCAAGAACCTTGAGAGAACTCAAAGGGCTTCAAGGGAGATCAGCCTACATCAGACGGTTCATCTCCAATCTTTCGGGGAAATGCCGTCCATTCTCCCGATTGATGAAAAAAGGTGTAAACTTTGTCTGGGATGCTGACTGTGAAGCTGCTTTCCAAGACATCAAGTCATACCTGACAAAAACTCCAGTGTTAGCTGCTCCTACCACTGGAAAACCATTCATCTTGTACACAAGAGCCCTTGATCACTCTTTGGGAGCTCTGCTTGCGCAAGAAAACGATCAAAGAAAAGAAGCTGCTCTATATTACCTCAGCCGCATGCTAGTAGGTGCAGAGCATCGCTACTCTCCAGTCGAAAAAGAATGCCTTGCAGTGATGTTCGTCGTACAAAAGCTGCGTCACTACTTGCTTTCCAACACAGTATACCTGGTCTCGAGGGTTAACCTCTTAAAGGTCCTTGTCACAAAGGCAGGTTCTCTCAATGCTCGACTGGCAAAATGGTCCATCCTTCTGTCACAATTTGATATTAGGTATGTACCACAAAAAGCAATCAAAGGGCAAGCTCTAGCGGACTTCCTCGCAGAGCATCCATTGCCTAAAGATTCCCCGCTTAGAGATGATCTCCCAGACGAACCAGTCTACAATGTGGAGACTTTCTCACAAAGTGCCTCCTGGGACATGTACTTTGACGGTGCAACCAGGACAAATGAAAAAAGACAGCTGATCTCGGGAGTTGGAATCCTCTTTGTTAGCCCCGACAAATACATGATTCCACACGCTTTCTCGCTACTGGAACCATGCACAAACAATGCAGCTGAATATCAAGCTCTGATCTTAGGATTGGAACTCGCCATCGAATCCGGTATCACCATGCTGGAAGTCTTTGGAGACTCTCAACTGATCGTCAACCAGATGAATCAGAAATTTGAAGTCAGGAAGCCAGATTTGTTGCCTTACTACAACAAGGCACAATCACTTCTGCAAAAGTTTGACATCTGTCACATCACCCACATTTGTAGAGGTGAAAACATACGTGCAGATGCCCTAGCCGGACTTGCCGCATCCATGGCAATCCAGGAAGGGGAAAACATGCAAATCACAGTGTGCAAAAGAAGAATCCTTCCTCCTCTTAACACACACCAAGCAGTTGCTGAATGCCACCAAGTGGTCGGAAGTCGGATTTCAATCCTTCAAACTTCAATCGGCGACTGGAAGGATCCGTTCATCGATTACATTATGTTCAGAATCCTACCTGAAGATCCAAAAGAACGGGTAAGCATCCAAAGGCGAACCCCAAGCTTTCATTTGGATATTCCTTCAAAAATCCTTTACAGGAAATCCTTCAACGGAGTACTTCTACGCTGCTTGTCACAACAAGAGGCTGAAGAAACACTCAAAGAAGTTCATGCTTGTCTTTGCGGAGCTCATCAGGCTGGACCTAAGCTCTATGATCAGATAAAAAGGTTAGGATATTACTGGCCTACCATGGTAGCTGACGCAATGCAATTTGCTAAGCGCTGCCAACAATGCCAAGTTCATGGAGATTACATTCACATGCCTCCAGAATGGCTGCATCCTACAGCAATCTCATGGCCTTTCGAAGCCTGGGGTATGGACATCATAGGTCCTATTTCTCCCCCTTCAAGCAAAGGTCATCGCTTCATCTTCGCCGCTACGGATTATTTCTCCAAGTGGTCAGAAGCATTTGCGTTTAACGAAATGAAGACCCCATCAGTCCTTCAGTTCCTGCGCACCAACATCATTTGTCATTTCGGCATACCCAAAAGATTCGTCCATGATAACGGACCACAGTTCCGGGATCATCGATTCTACAGGTTCTGCGACAAATACAAAATCCAAAGCTGTCCTTCGACTCCATACAATCTGACAGCAAATGGATTAGCAGAAGCTTTCAACAAGACACTCTGCAAAATCCTCAAAAAAATGGTCTCTGGTCACAAAAGAGACTGGAGCGACAAAATGTCTGAAGCTTTGTGGGCCTATCGAACCACTGTTCGAGGACCAACCCATAGCACACCATGCTCCTTGGTCTATGGATGCGAAGCTGTCGTACCCTTGGAAGTACAAATTCCTTCCTTGAGGGTATCCTTGCAAAATGACATGACTCAAGAAAGTAATGTCAAATTGCGACTCCATGAGCTGGACAATCTCGATGAGAGACGGCTCGAAGCTAAACAAAGCATTGAACTTTACTAAGCACGTATGGCAGGATCTTTTGATAAAAAGGTCAGGCAACGCGCCTACAAAAAGAGTGACTTGGTTCTTGCAGTAAAAAGACCAATGGTCTTCGCTCACAAGTCCAAAGGCAAATTTGAGCCAAAATGGGAGGGACCCTACGTCATCGACAAGGTTTTCTCCAACGGCGCATACGCACTCCTAAACATGGAAGGTGATAGATGTATGCTGCCCATCAACGGCAAGTTCTTAAAGTGGTACTACCCTTGAAGACTTACCCAACTGGGTAAGAGTAATGCCTGTACGGCCAAAACCGGTTTCCAGGTACACGCTCGCTAAACCCACCCTTTTTTTTTAGAATTTTCATATCAAATGTTGAAATTTCTAGAAATTTAAAGCAATGCTTACTTTCATCATTTCATTGTTCAAAAAAAAATAAATATCCAAGTTTAGGAACCTTTCCCCAACTTGACCAAAATTTTTAACCCTTGAACCCAAAATTCATGGTTTGAAACAAAATCCGGATTCAGGGATTTCCACCCTAGTCCACCCTGCCTTTTGCCGCCAAAATGGTTTTAGGTCAAAACTTATGACCCTCGTGTCTTTAAACAAAAAAAATGGTTTTTCAAAAAACCGCGGGGAAGCGACGCTTAGTCGATACTCGCACAAATCGGAAGCATACGAACCACGTTCAACACTTCCAAAATCGCAGGGAAGCGACATTTCGTCGGTACTTGCAAAATCCAAAACTGTGGAGATGCAACATTTCAGTTGATATCCACAACCCAAATTTCAAAGGTTCGAAAAAACCTAAAAAACTGTGGAGACGCAACATTTCAGTTGATATCCACAACCCCAAATTTCAAAGGTTTGAAAAAACCTAAAAAACTGTGGAGACGCAACATTTCAGTTGATATCCACAACCCAAATTTCAAAGGTTCGAAAAAACCTAAAAAAAAAAAACCATGGAGACGCAACATTTCAGTTGATATCCATAACCCAAAGGTTCGGGAAAACCACAAATTTCAAAAATCGTGGGGAAACGACATCAAGTCAGTACCCGCAAAACCAAAATTTTTGAAAAAAGCAAGGATGCGACATTCCATCGATACTTGCACCCAAATCCGCGAGGATGCGACATTCCATCGATACTCGCAACCGAATGAGCAAGGATGCGACATTCCATCGATACTTGCAAGAACATTCAGCAGGGAGGCGACTTTTAGTCGATACTTGCATTTTTGAAAACCAAACCGGCTATCAATGCCACCAAAACAAAACAGGCTATAAATGCCACAAACCGGCTATCAATGCCACCAAAACAAAACCGGCTATCAATGCCACAAACAAAAAACTTGGATTTCAAAAAATCGGCTATCAATGCCACCAAAAAAAAAACTGGCTATCAATGCCACCAAAAACCGGCTATAGATGCCACAAAACAAACCGGCTATCAATGCCATCAAAACAGGCTATAGATGCCACAAAACAAACCGGCTATCAATGCCACCAAAACTGGCTATAGATGCCACAAAAAAAAACTCGGCTATCAATGCCACAAGAAAAGCTGGCTCTCATGCCAAAATTGACTTCCATGCTACAAACAAAAACCTGGCTTTCATGCCAAGACAATCATTTGATAAAAGATTTTCACAAAATGACAACCTTTTGATCAAATCCCATTTAGCAATTACTTTTATCAAAAAAAGATTCAAGTGAGCGTAGGGATAACAAAAAAAAAAAAAAAGAGAAAGTGTTCACAAGCACTACAAAAAAAAAGTACCAAAAAAATACATGTGGTACCAAAAAAAAAAGAAAGTGTTCACAAGCACTACAAAAAATAAGTACCAAAAAAAAAATAATACAAGTGGTACAAAAAAAAAGAGAAAAGGGGATAGTTTCTGTTATATAAAAAAAAAACAGAAGCTCAATCAAAAATGGTCTCCAGCCAAGAGTTCAGCTCCTTAAGCAAGCTTTTGGCCTCATCCGTCAAGGATTCCAAGGCACACTTCTTCAGGAACCTGCCATGAGATGCTGGGGTGGGCTGTAACCCTTCTTTCGCACCAGGAAGCTTCCCCCGAGCGGTTTTCCATTGTTTGTTCTCATCAGACTTCCTTTTGAGAACTCGATTGGCATCCGCAACCCGGTGAATCAGAGCAGTCTCCCTTTCACGAGCCTCTGTTATTTCAGTCCACTTGGCAGCGACTTGTGCCTGCAATTGCTCAAGACGTTTCCTGGCCTCATCAACCTCCCTATCAAGGATGTTAAGGTCATGTGTCAGCCCAATGATGGTTAGCTCTTCTAAGTTCTTCTCTCGGACTGCCTGCTTCCTGCTTTCTGTAGCCTCATCCAGGTTAGATTGAGCCTTATCCGCAGGGTCCAAGAACATCTCCTTGAAGAACTGATCGTCAGGAAAACCCATGGTCTCAAACCACTTGTCACCCAGCTCGATGATCCTATCAACGATCGCCCTGGCACTTGTGACATCCAGACCAGCTTCTTCGGCATCACCGAGAATCTCACGCACATGCTGGGTCATCCCAAAGCCGGCATCTAAGTGCCCAGAAAGCAGAGTCTCAATCCAAGAGCTCAGAACTCGCACCACCACCTTCTTTGCAAAAAGAAGAGATGGCCCAGCTGAAGATTCGCCCAACTCCGTTGGTCAGCCGCTCATATCATCATCTGTTGGAAGAGTAACAAAAGAACTCTTTCCAGTTGAAGCTGCTCCTGCTCGGGAAGGAATCTCAGCACGAGGTATCTCCTCAACATTGTCAGAACTGGTCCCAGGAGTCTCTACCTCTGGATCAACCTCTGGCATCCCTTGCTCTGGAATCGACGGATCCTCCTCTGTCACTTCAAAACCTGCCAAAGAAACACAAAAAGGTATGAATATAATCCTGTTTGAAAATCATTATCAGGGTTATTACTACAAAATACCTTCTTCGACGACTGGCGGAACACTTTCTTCCTCCATGAACTCATCGGAAGCATCATCAACATTTGCGTCCATCGAGGGTTCAAAGTCATCGGAATCCTGTGGCAAGTCAGCTGGCAAGAAAAATGTTAGCAAACCAAGTCACAGACACAAAAAAAGAGAGCAAAAGAAGTCGTACCAATCGGAGATTCTGGATTCACTCCAGAGTTCCTCGGTTCTTCTTCAGGTGCCTCGACAGGATCCGTCACCACCTCATCGACCGGAACCTCAGGCATCATCAAGCCTTCCTCTGCTTAAAAAAAAAAAGAAGAGAGAAAAGTAGATTCAAGAAGCAAATCATAACATGGAAAAAAAATCCCATGAAAAGAAATGGAAAGAGAAAAAGGAAGAATCATACCTTCACCGACGGTCTCTTCTTCTCGGCTTCTCTTCTCTGGAGGCTCGTCAGCATCCACTGGCACATCCTTATTGATAGTAAGAGGAACTTCCAAGTCAGGAGAGTCCTCATGCTGCCCCTTGCTGCGATGATGACTCCTCCCCCTCTTACCCCGGCGGGCTCGCTTCTTAGAGGAACCTACCCCGCTGTCAGAGTCAGGTTTCCCACTTGACTCCTCACTGGATGGTCTACTCTTGCCAGTAGACTCCACGGAAGCTTGCCTCTGTGCCGCTTGCATCCAAGCTCCAAGTTCGGCTTCCTCCTGTTCTAGCTGCTCTAAAGCCTCATCAGGTATTTCTTGAACAGCTTCAGAACCAATGACGCCCTGGTCACCGAGAAAGCCTATCTTGTGCTTCTCTCCAGAAAGGAAGGCCCAAACTTCCTCTCGCCGGACGCCATCCGACTTTCCAAGGCCCTTTCCAGATGCCAGCTTCACATCAAGCTCCTTCTTGGAAAGCCCCCGATATGCCGAAAAGCTCTCCGCGATCCACTTCGCAAAGCCGGCAGTCCGGGAAGTCAGCAACACAGGATAAGAAATCATGGCTGTAGTGTCTTCAGCACTATAGAAAGCCCATGCATTTCTCCCGTCCTGTAAGCCTCCAAAGCGCTTCACCATGCTTGAAGGTGCTCCAACAACGCCTTGAGAAAAGCCCAGCTGCAAGGCAAAGCGAGAGGGTACATACGGCTGGATGTCGACGAAAAGATGTCTACGGTACACCATCGTGCCGACACGTATGCTGAAAAGCCACTCTCTCTCTGCATTGGTCAAGGAATAATGCCTTCCCGACCCCGCCCTGGTAGAGTCTCGGGAGGCACCAAAATCAAAAGCCTTCTTTTGCAACTCCGAAGAAAGCTTCACTGAAGACTGCCCCATCTCGACGTCCCTGAACCGTCGGATCCTCATGCGGGCAAACAAAAGTGATTCGGACACGGCTTTGCCCTTAGCCAGTCGAATCATCAGAGGATCATCATCCTGTGCAGCACCCAGCCGGTGGAAGCCAGGACAGTGGTACACATACCACGAATAAAAGATATGGGCTGAAAATACCCTATTCATAGGAAGCCCAAGCCGAACCAAAAAAGCAGCAGCCTGCAGTTCGGTACACAGGTAGGAGTAAAGAGCTGGCACCAAAGCAAGCTGCTCTCCAAACGCCATCTGACAAGCCGGAAAAATACAATGCGGCCTGATGTGCGTTCCATCTCCTCTAGCAAAAATAGCCTCACCAAGCCAATAAGTGAGGTAAACAGCGAGATCTCTCCGCAGTGCAATGTCAGGACATATGGCGTTTGTACTTGCATAGAAATCTCTCAACTCTTCTTGCATGGCCAAGATCTTCTTTGAACTTGGATCCTTAGCTCCGGCTTCCTGGGTCACGCTATCAGAAGACTCCCTGCTATCAAAAAAGTTAAGGAATGAAGAGCTAAAACTCTTCCAACTGCTGGATCTAACTTTCAAACCCTCCTTCTCCTTAAAAAAATCATAGAAGGCGACGAGCTGAAAGTACAGAAGCCTGAACTCCTTAGACTGCCCCTCAAGGACGCTGTCAATCGGCATAAACTCCTCATAAAGTTTGCCGAGGATGGGCAATCCAGTAATGGCACTCAGCTCCTTCAAAGAAAAACCAATCTCACCATTCGTCACAACGAAGGTATTGGTTTGTGGGAGGAATGATTCCAGCATAGCCATGAAGGCCTCGTCGGAAAAGATCACGGTCTCCCTAAAAGCGCGGACCGCATCAAAAATCCCGGCTTCCTTCAAAACGGCGCCACCAATCAGCAAGACGCGATCAGTCCACGACTTCCACTCAGAGTCAGCATTGAAACGGCCACGAAGTCGAAAAGGCTTGATCCAATTACTGCCGTCACCGCTGAAAATACCAAGGCCCACCGGTCTCAAACCGACCGATGGATAATCAGAGCCCTGGTAGCCGCTGGATGGCATCAAAAGGTCCATGTCAACAGGCGACCTCTCCGTATATCCAGGAGAACCGCCAACAAAAACCCCGGTCTTGATTACATTTGTCCTTCTCACCCAGCTTGGAGGATCTTCCCTCTTAGGGCACGTGGGGGCAAGGCTCAGAATCGAGACGGTGCGATCAAACGTCGACCGAGTAGCAACAGTCTTCTTCTCACCATCTGCTGTGAAAGAAAACTGAAAACATCTCCTCTGGTATGTCATGTCATCAGGGACTGCATCACCAAAGAAGAAGGTAGGCTTGGGCAAAACGCTCTGATCTTCCATCACCCGTGGACGACTGCTTACCATGATCTTATAGAATTCCTCTCCCTTGAGAGTGATCAGTCGCTGCCTCATCTCATCTCTGTTGAGGGAGTCGCACTCTTCCAGATTTCTCTCAACATACTGGACCTTCTCAAAGGCCTGCTGAATGGCCGGATTAGAAGATCTAGAAGATCGACGAGGTACGCTTGTAGCAGGCTCTTTACCCTTGTTCGTTCTGGAGGAACCACCTAAAAAGGATGGAAAAGAAAAAGATCAAACATCAAAATGACAGAATTGTTAGGAATTTTGTGTATTGCAATTTGATGGATGCATATCATTTTAATCATCATTTGATTTCTCACACTTGCATTATTTTAGAAAACATTGAAATCTTATTTTATCCATGCATTGTTTTTAAAATATGGTAAAACTCATGTTTTATGCATGAATTGGTTTTAATTTTGGATGCAATTGATTTTGTAAAAGGAATTTCAAAATTCAAGCTTAGCCTAAGTTTTAAAGTCTCAAATGATTTGTGGCTTTTTATGATTCATGATTTTAAAAAATACTTAGATTGATTTAAATCATGTTTCAAGCTTGATTTAATGGCCCCAACAAGTCCCACATCAAAAATCTTTGAAAATTGCAAAAGTATGCAAAATGGGAAAAGTGGCCCAGGGCCCAGTGTACCCGGTCGACCGGGTACACATCCCGGTCGACCGCGTACACTGCGGGTCGACTGGGCAGAGAGCCGTTTGGCTCTCCAACGGTCATTTTTCTGACCGTTTGGATGGGGTCGACCGGGCCTGTCATGGGGTCGACCGGGGACACGCAGAAACTCTGTTTTCTGTGTATAAAAAGGCTTCATTCCCTTTGAAAAAGGTTGGAACTTTTGAGGAAACTTGGAGCCTTCTTGGAGGTGTTTGAAGAGAAGATAAAGGGGATGAACCAAGGGGATTAAGAAGGTCATTAAGGAAGCTAAAGCTTGGATCATGAAGTTAAATCTCCAAGTAAGCTTTGCTTAATTTAATCATATGTTTCATGCTTGGTTTTAAATCTTTGGTAAATGTTTTTAGCATGATAACTATGATGAAATGAATTCATTACTTCCATTCAATCTTTGATATTAAGTTGTAATGAATTCTTTTCTTTGATTCAAACTTAGTTTAGTTTTAAACTTTGTTAAACATGTTATGTTTAAAACTTTGATTTCTTTATAACATGTTAATTTAACTTGTTTGAATCATCATTGTTGTTTTCAATCTTTTTAAAACCTTTGTTAAATCTTGTTTTTGAAAACAACACTAAAAATGCATCACATGTTTAAGCCAAATTAATTTCATACAACTTGTGAGCCTTTATTTTTTTAAATCATCAACAAGTTAGTATTTGTTCATGTGATTTGCATTTAAACTTCAATCAATTCTTTCTATGTGCTTTAATCTTTGAATTGCTTTGAGCATATATTCATTGGACTTTACTTTTTAAACTTGATTGAAGTTGTCACACACACACCTCATTAGCATACATCTTTGCACTCATTAGTGTGTTGTGTGAGTTTAGTTTTCACCTTCAAATTAGCCTATTAAAGAGGCATTGTAACTTTGAGCTTAATTGTAATCTCTTAGAGTGTTTTGTGAAAACACTTTCTTTGAGAGAAGTCATTTGATTGTAAGGTTATTGCTTAGCCATATAAAAGCATTGTGTAAAGGTTATTGCTTAGCCTATAAAAGCACATTGTAAGGTTATTGCTTAGCCTAGAAAAGCATAGTTGTAGAGGTTATTGCTTAGCCTTTTGAAAAGCATATTAGTGGAAATCCGGTGGGGTGTGAGAGCACAAGCCGGTAGTGGATGTAGGCACGTTGGCCGAACCACTATAAATATTGTGTTGTGGTGCATGCTCTTGTGATGATTGTATGTATTTAGCTTCCGCATTGTGCTTGTTATCATCACTAGTGACTAGTTAGTTTATAGAAAATTAAAATTGGTCATAGTTAGTCACTATTAGTAGCTCACCCTATTCACCCCCCCCCCCCCCCCCCTCTAGGGTTAGGATCCCACAAGGACTTTCAATTGGTATCAGAGCCTCGTGCTCTAATATTAGGATCAAGTGTTTGGAACTCTTGATTAGGTGTAAAAACCTAGAGTCAAAACCCTAGTGTTTGTGCTTGCATGAAAATCATAAAAATGGATTCCACTAGTTTAGACTTTGTAGATTCTTCTAGATCCCTTCTTCCATCTATTGGAGATTCAAACATCAAAATTAAAGAATCTCAACTTAAATTGAAAGAAGAAGAAATTAAAGAAAATGAAGATGATATTCAACAAGCTTATGAAGAATTATATGCTATATCCTTAAAGCTTGCCAAGAGTAATAAAAAATTAAGAGAAGAATCTAAAAGACTAAACAAAGAATTAGTCTCTTCTAAAGATGAACTTAGAGAAAAAGAGGAAGCTTTAAATTGTGTAGACTCTAAGTTCATGATCTCTTTGCATAACCTATCTAATATCCAAGATGAACTAAATGAAATCAAAATAGGTTATGACAATCTCAATAAGGAAAATTCTAAACTAAGAGATCAATTACAAAGGCAAGACAAAGACTTTAACAATCTTGAATCTAAGTCAAGTATCTCTAAGGAAAATTTATCTAATGCTCAAATTGAACTAAATAAAATAAAGATAAATTGTGATGAGCTTAAGAAAGAAAATTTAAGTCTAAGAGATACTTTAAAAAGACAAGATGAGAACATTATCCATTTAAGATCCAAGTTGACAATTTCAATGGAAAACTTGTCAAATGCTCAAAATAATTTAAACACCTTAGAACTTGGATCTAATGTTGTTAATGAACTTGAAATGAAGTTAAAACTTGCCAATGAAGAGCTAATCAAATTTAAGGGAATTGAACAAGAACTAACTAAAGTTAAAAATGAGAATTCAACCCTTAAAACCAAAGTCACTCAACTTGAAACATACAAACAAAAGTATGAGTGCAAATTTACCCAAAGTGAAGAAAGATTGGAAAAGTTATTTAAATTGGGTAAATCAAAAGGAGATAGGACGGGTCTTGGATTTGATAGGAATACCTCATATGACCCTAAATTCACCAACACTTTTGTGAAAGGTGAGTCCTCATTCTCTAGCACTCACACTTCTTTGCCCATGTCTAAATGTAATTATTGTGGCATTGAAGGACATTTTAGGTTTGAGTGCAAACAAAGAAGAAGCAATGTGTCTAAATCCATATTTGAACCAAAGAAAGGTAAATCAAATTCTATGATGGATAAGACACCAAAAACCAAGGAGAACTCCATGAAGCTTAAACAAGTAAAATCAATTAAGAAGGAGTCTCCTAAAATAGATTCTAAAAAGATTAAACAAGTTAAATCAAGTTTAAAAGAATCTATAAATAAAAAGGTTCTCAACCTACCTCCCTTAACTCAACAAATGAAAGAACTTTTGAAGAAAGTTGCAAAGATAAATTTGAAATTCAAAAGTCAATTAAAGGGAGGAGATAAGAAGAAAAGAAAAATGGTTCAAACCCCAAAGAAGCAAACTCACCAAAAGACTAATCACCAATCTAAGCTAAACTTAGTTAAATCTATATCTCATGGTGATAAGTCTAAGTTAATAATTTATCAAGTTAAATCTCCTAGAGTTGGTGAGAAGTTTAAGTTAGACCTCAAAGTTCATCCATCCCAAGACCTTAGATGGATACCTAAGGTTAGACTCTTAGACAAATACTAAGACCTTATAATTAGATTAGACCAACCCTTTCCCATAAGTTATATGTGTTGTTGGTCTTAAGTCTAGTTCCTTCTATCTTTCTTAGTATTGTCTCCTTGTTCAAGTATCATTTGGTTAAGTTTTACGTGTTGAAAATGCATTTTGATTTTAAAAGGTATGTTATGATAAAAATGCATGTTTATGATCAATCTGATTTGAAAAAGAATTGCTTAAAGATACATCTTCTCAATCAATTGATTTGTTTTTCAAACTTGCTTTTATTTGAATGGATACATAGTTATTCCACATTTGTCAAATCAAATACTATTGAAAAATGAAGTGTCTTGGACTCACAAGTTTTCAATCATTTAAATGGACTTATTTAGAATTAATTTTGTAAAATCTCTTTTCCTAAATTGATTGAGCTTGTAGGATAGTTAGATTAAGGGAATCATTTGTTCAGAGAGTTTTTCTTGAGTTGGCAAATTCTTCCTTAAATCTGAACAGATACCCTGTTTTCCCTGTTTACTCGGTCGACATCCTGGATTGGCCGGTCGACCGAACACACGTACACAGCAACTTAAAAAGTTGCGCTGGGCACTATTTCTGTTTCAAGACAGAAACCTCTATTGAGCAGGTCGACCCCCTGGAGCTTCTCAAATCCGAATGCTCCTCGTTTCCAATCCGTCTCTTTCATTCTTCCTTGGCAAGATCATCATTCTCCCAAGGATTTCTCATTGGATTGTCTTCTTCCAAACCAAGGCCTGTTTCAGCACTGTGTCGCACGGCAGCTGTGCTCCTCTTCTTCTCTGAACTCCGTCTAACTGTCAGCATGGAGACGCATTATTCTTAGTGTGTGTTGCTTCTAGTTTTTCCAAAAATACATGAGACTCCATCTGTTCTGGCCGTCCAAGACTGTCGAAGCACTATGTTGCTATCTCTCCAGCCGTCTGTGGTTGTTTTGCACATCCTTCATTGATTTCAATTTCTGATGTGTATGGCTGATTAATTGATTGAAGTTGTACTTTCAATCTCCGATGAGGAGTGTTTGTAGCAATCTGTACACAGTTTCAAGCAACTGGAATCTGTGGAGAATTCTGTCACAAAACCTACACTCCAAGTGTTTGACAGAATGTCTGAACCATTGTTTCATCACAGTTAGCTACTGTTTTTGCTGAATTTGAGTGGGATCATTGTGCATCTAATTCCACCATTTCATAGGAGCAATTCCAAATGCTCCAACTCACTGTTAACTGTCTACTGGATTAGTATGAGTCCCTCTCTTTCCCAGCTGATACCTTAGTGCCCTGTGATTACCTTCTTCTGCATTTCAGCCTAGCACCTGAGGACAGTCAGTGTACATATTCAGCTACTCAGTCATGGCAAGAACAAAGCAAACTTTTAGGCAACCTATCAAGAAGTCAAAAATAGGCCAAGCTTCATCTTCTCATAGATCTCCTCCATCCTCTCCTGAAGCATCTCCTCCTCGTGAAGTCAGATTCAAACCCATCCCTTCTCCATCTACGGTTGTCAAATCATTCCGAAACAAAGGGATCATTGTGGAGAAGAAATGTGTAGTAGAAGATCTAGTGGATTATGGTGTCCCTGCTATCATGGAAGATATTGGCTGGGGTGGTATTCTAAATTGGAGTGGAAATGCCTTTCCATCCTTGGTCCATGACCTATATGAGTCTATCTGTGCCTCCACCAATAATTCATTCACTATCAGATTCGAGCATGGGGAAGAGGTGGTTACTACAAAGAAGATTGCATCCATCTTGGGGGTTCCTAGGTCAAATGGACCAAAGATAATTTCTGAAGTTTTACCTCTTGATGAAAAAGATGAAGTGACTCATGCTCTTTGTGGAAGAGCTGAAGTTTGGACAGCCAAAAATTGTCTTCAAGCTTCTCTCATGGTTCCTTCCCTTCGGATCATTCATATCATTTTCACTCATTCCATCTATCCAAGGAAAGGAAATAGGACTGAAGTAACTCCTTACATGGCGAATCTGTTGTTCAAAGTTATATCTGGAGATCGGGTATGCTTACCTTCAGTTATTATGCACCATATTCTCCGAGTTATTACTGGATCACAGCCGTGTGCAGCTCCATTTGGATTTCTCATTACCCAGCTTGCTAGATCATATGGAGTGGTTCCTCCAGCTTCTGAGAGACCAGTGACATCCACTGTTTTCAACAAATCAAACATTCTCTTGATGAAGCTTCCACCACCTCAGCAAAGGAATCCAGTAGCTGAAGGAGATGCAGAGTTAGAGGCTGCAGAGATAGAGCCTGTAGATCCAGTAGCAGGTCAGCCTCCTCATCCAGAGCCCCCTCAGCAGCGCAGTCTGGAGGACCGTATGACCTCTTTAGAGCATATTGTTTCTACCATACGTACAGACTATCAGGAATTTAGGCAAGAGGTATCAGGAATGATGAAGAAGACTTTGAAGTACCTCTCGAACATCTCCAGCAGCTGCAGGCGTCACGATGATGCAGTGCCCCCGTCTCCTACAGATTCATCTTAGATCTTAGGAAAGTTTTTCACTTTTTGTGGGGAGGGTAGTGATAGACTTTTTAACTCTTTTAAATATTTGTCTATCAACTGACTGATAGCTTGAATTGATTACTGACCATTATTTTGATTTTTGGTTTGGTCAAGTAATTATTGAAATATGTACTAGTCGTTTATGGAAAATCAATGAATTTACATATTCAAATTATTCATCTCATATCTTCTTGTTATATTCCTCAATTGATGAATGTTTATGATGCTTTGAACTAAATTTTCTTTCGATTAATATTTTTTTTCTTAGCATCATTCACAACAGCATAGACAACCTCTATACATGATAACCTGTTCAGCATTTCATTTTCAGTTTCATTTATTAACAGGTGCTACTAAAGGTATTTTCCTTGTTTCATGTGTGTAGGTATCTTTCTTCAATTGCTACCTTTGCAATTTAATGGCAAAGGGGGAGAAAGGATTAAGGGGGAGAAAAT
The DNA here is from genome assembly GCA_012931725.1 of Litsea cubeba. NCBI lineage: Eukaryota > Viridiplantae > Streptophyta > Magnoliopsida > Laurales > Lauraceae > Litsea > Litsea cubeba. The sequence continues at coordinate 50,161,462 of CM022952.1, forward strand.
GCTCTAGCTACCCAAAAAGGGAGAAAGATCAAAGGGGGAGAGAGCATTCAATGGCAAAGGGAGAGAAAGACCAAGGAGAGAGAGTGCTTGGTCTAAGGAGAGAAGATAAAAGAAAGAAAGCTTGGAGCTAAGGACAAGAAGAATGAAGATCAAAAGAGCTAAAGCCCAAGCTAAGTGAAGGAGCATCCGAAGATTTCAAGCCGTGTCAAGCCAAGGAGCTGAAGACTTAGTGTGAGGTTTAGTGTTAAGTTAAGGTTTGCCATCAAATTGCAAAGGGGGAGATTGTTAGGAATTTTGTGTATTGCAATTTGATGGATGCATATCATTTTAATATTCATTTGATTTCTCACACTTGCATTATTTTAGAAAACATTGAAATCTTATTTTATCCATGCATTGTTTTTAAAATATGGTAAAACTCATGTTTTATGCATGAATTGGTTTTAATTTTGGATGCAATTGATTTTGTAAAAGGAATTTCAAAATTCAAGCTTAGCCTAAGTTTTAAAGTCTCAAATGATTTGTGGCTTTTTATGATTCATGATTTTAAAAAATACTTAGATTGATTTAAATCATGTTTCAAGCTTGATTTAATGGCCCCAACTGTTGGATACCGCGATCACTGAGAGGGGGGGGTGAATCAGTGATTTCTAAAAACAGGTCCAATTCAACAACAAAACAAGTCAAATCACACAATGACACCAGATTTAACGTGGTTCACCGAAAGGCTACGTCCACGGTTCAAAGACTGTCCGAACACCAATCCGGGACAGATCTGAATCTTATTTAGTCGCACCAACGACAAAGAGCACCAACCCTTAGTTTCAGATAGCACCAACTATCTAGGAAGCACCGACTCCCTTTAGTTTCAGATAGCACCAACTATCTAGGAAGCACCTACTCCCTTTACAATTTATCTGCACCCACAGATAGGATCACCAAACCCCAAACACCAAGCACCAACTTGATGTAAAAACAGAATATCAGATCAACTCTGTCTACAGCCCTTCCCCTCTACAATTCTCTCTCTCTCAATCCCTTACAAATTGAAATCTAAAGCATAAAGAGAGACACTTAACTCATGGATGAATCACCATCTTCAAGAACATATCCTCGTCCACACTTGCTGTAGAAAGATGCAGCACAACAGCAACAGCAACAGCACCAGCACACAGCACACTCTTCTCTCTTCTCTTCTCTCTTTTCTCTTCTCTTCTGGTGTGTTTATGAACGACCCAAGCATGCCTTTATATAGGTTTTAATAACCCTTAATTGTATTCAAAACGGGCTACAATTCGTTTAGAAAGATTCCCAAACGAAATAGATAACTGTGCTGAATTTTCGTGCAAAACTTCTAATTCTGCGCAACTCTGGTTCCCGTGCTCGGTCGACATCCTGGCTTGCTCGGTCGACCGAAGACACTGACTGGAAACAGACAACTTTTGAGCTCGGTCGACATCCTGGGGTCCCGGTCGACCGAAGACACACTGTGTCACGAAAATAACTGAGAGGTGCCTTTTTCTGTTTCTGCAGGTTTCTTCTTGCTCGGTCGACCGCATGAAGAGCCCGGTCGACCGCGTGCTCTGCTTCAGGAATTCTGAATTCCTGACTGTTTCAATTCTGTTTCTTCTTTTCAGCTCTATCAACACTAGCCTATTAACATCATGTTTGTGATAATGTGTTGACAAGAATTCCAACTCAAAACAATACTTGAGATGCTAACTTCTTCAATTCATCAAAAGACTTCTCAAGTCATCTCAAATTCCAACAATCTCCCCCTTTGGAATTGTTGGCAACACTATTGGAACATCAACACTTTCTACTCCAGCTTGCAGCTCTTCCAAGTTCTTTTCAACACTTACTTGGAACCAATTCTGAAATTCTGAAATAACAACCATGCACTGTCACAATCTCCCCCTAGCTTTCATAGCATAACATCTCTCCTTGCTAACATAGCATAACATCTCTCCTCCTTTGACAACAAGTCCAAAGGGACCAAACCGAGGAGCGAATAGGATATTCAATGAATGCATTGCTCCCCCTTTCAAGCACAACTCCTACGGTTTAGGAGAGTGAGTAACTCCTAACTTTTTTCGGAGATACTCAAAGACTTCCTTTGGCAGAGGTTTCGTGAAAATATCAGCCACTTGCTCAGTTGTTGGAACATATTCCAACTTGACCTCTCCATCAGCAACTTTATCTTTAAGAAAATGATAACGAATTGCTACATGCTTCGTCCTAGAATGTTGAACAGGATTCTTGGAGATGTGAATTGCACTCGTGTTGTCACATAGGATCGGCGTAGGATCCGTTGTAGGAACTCCTAGATCAGAGAGCATTTGCCGCATCCATAACACTTGCGTACAACAAGTTGCCGCTGCAATATATTCCGCTTCCGCTGTCGAAAGGGATACTGAGTCTTGCTTCTTACTATGCCAAGCAACTAATCTTTCTCCAAGATAAAATGCGCCGCCGCTAGTACTCTTGCGATCATCTACGCATCCAGCCCAATCGGCATCAGAATATGCAACTAGAGTGAAGGATTTGCCTTTGGGATACCAGATACCAAGCTCCATAGTACCTTTCAGATATCGAAAGATTCTTTTTACTGCTGTAAGGTGCGTTTCAGTTGGTGCTGCTTGAAAACGTGCAACCATACATACTGCTTGTAGAAGATCTGGTCTTGTAGCAGTCAAGTAGAGCAAGCTTCCTATCATAGAGCGATAGGTGGTATGATCAACGGACGAGGCCTTATCATCTTTGCTAAGCTTCGTGTTCGTTGACATTGGTGTGCTCACTGGCTTGCTGTCTTCCATATTGAACCGTTTCAGCATTTCCTTAATGTACTTCATTTGTGATATGAAGTTACCTTGTTTCAGCTGCTGAACTTGTAAACCAAGAAAGAACTTTAGTTCTCCAAGCATCGACATCTCAAATTCTTTCTTCATCTCTTCTGCAAAATTCCTGCACATCTCCTCATCATTGCCACCAAAGATTATGTCATCAACATAAACAATGACAACCAGCTGTTTGCTTAGCTCAGTTTTGACATATAGATTGCTATCAACAAGTCCTTTTCCAAAACCGATCTTGCGGAGATAGAGATCCAGCCTTGCATACCATGCCCTTGGCGCTTGTTTCAGTCCATAAAGAGCCTTTTTCAATTTGCACACTAGATCTGAATTTTTGCTGATGAGAAAACCATCAGGTTGCTCAATGTAGACTTCTTCTTCAAGTAAACCATTCAAGAAAGCTGACTTTACGTCCATCTGAAATACCTTGAAGGTTTTGTATGCTGCCAATGCAAGAAACATACGAATAGCTTCCAGACGAGCCACGTGTGCAAAGGTCTCTTCAAAATCTATGCCTTCAACTTGAGCATAGCCTTTACAAACCAACCTTGCTTTGTTTCTAATTACTTGACCATCTTCATTCAGCTTATTCCGAAAGACCCATTTAGTACCAATAACATTCTTATCAGTAGGTCTAGGAACAAGTTCCCATGTGGAGTTCTTCTCAATTTGCTCCAACTCCTCATGCATAGCTTTCAACCAACTTTCATCGAGACTGGCTTCAGCCACAGTCTTGGGTTCAATGGTGGACACAAGTGAGTAATTGCTAACTACACTTTGTCTAGTTTGAACGCCTGCCTTAGGATCTCCAATGATTTGATCCTTAGGGTGTTGCTCTACCCAAGTGCTGTGCTTCTTAGGTGAAGTATCTTCTGAGTCATCCTTTGATTTCTCAGAATCATTAGATTCAGCCATCTCATCATCAATCTCACTCGAGTCCTCATAAACTGGACTGTCATTATGAGTTGCATTCTTTGGTTCAATATTCTCATCTATTCTCACATCAGCACTTTCTATGATTTTTCTGGTTCTTTTGTTAAGACACCTATATGCCTTGCTAGTAGAGGAGTAACCCAGAAATATACCTTCGTCAGCTCTTTCTTCAAATTTGCCTGGATTTTGTTCGAGCCGCTTGATGTAACACTTGCTGCCGAAGACTTTGAAGTGCTTGACTGTTGCTTTTCTTCCAAACCATAGCTCATAGGGAGTTTTGTCTTCATGTGGCCTGATCAAGCATCGATTTTGAATGTATACAGCCGTATGAATTACCTCTTTCCAATACTTGTCAGCCATCTTGCTTTCACTTAGCATCGTACGAGCCATCTCTTGTACGGTGCGATTCTTCCGTTCCACAACTCCATTTTGCTGTGGAGTTCTAGGGGCTGAGTACTGTCTTTGAATGCCATGATGTTCACAATATTTAGTGAACTCTTCAGATGTGAACTCGCCTCCACGATCAGACCTTAAAATCTTGATGCGTTTTTCCAATTGATTTTCAACCTGTGCTTTAAACACTTTAAAACGATCAAGTGCTTGATGCTTATGCTTAAGAAACAATACCCATGTCATACGTGTATAATCATCAATGCATAACATGAAATACTTATCTCCATTGGTGCTTTGAGTTCGCATCGGTCCACAGAGATCAGTGTGCACTAGCTCAAGAGGTTTCTTGGAGTGATGCTCCTTTGACTTGAACATAACCCTCATTTGCTTTCCCTTTTGGCAAGAGTCGCAAATGGGATTGGAAGGCTTTTCAACTTTAGACATGCCTCTTACAGCCTTTGAATTGCAAATCTTTGACATGTTATCAAAGCTTAGATGCCCAAGGCGTTTGTGCCACAACCAACTTTCCTCTGTCCGACTCATCAAGCAGGTCTTTTCAGCTCCATCTGACAATGTATAGAGATTTCCAGCAGTTCTTGATCCAGTTGCCACTGTTTTGCCGTTGCTACTCTTCTTGATGGCAAACCCATTCTTTGTGAAGATAACTTCATGACCCTTGTCACAGATCTGGCTCACACTAAGCAGGTTGTGTCTCAATCCAGACACATATAAGACTTCTTCCGATCTGATCTTGTTTGCCATAAGCTGAATAACACCTTTTCCGCAGATTTTGGCACCATCATTGTTGCCAAACTTCACTGAACCGCCTTCATAGTGCTGTAATTTGATGAATTTCTCTTTATCACCAGTCATATGGCTTGAACAACCACTATCAAGGACCCATGGTGCTGTCTTCTTTTGTGCATTGAATGCCGTTTGCACAATGAGAGATTCTTTGGGACTTTCTGCACTTTGCTTTGCTCTCCAAGCCTTGACTAACTTGGGTTTCTTTTTAACCTGAAATTTGTTAGCAATATGCAACCTACAATCCCTAGCCAAGTGTCCATAATTATGACACATATAGCACTCAATTTTGTGGCTACTTAGGATTGAAAAAGGATTCCTAGTCACAAATGGGCTGTTTCTTACATAGAATTTGCAATCAGCTCTTTTATGTCCAAACATATTACAATGAAAGCAATAACCATAGAATTTGTATCTTCTTTGTGGCTGGTTAGTCTTCATTACCTTTCTAACAGGAATGGACTCCTTTCTAGGTTGAGTGGGCTTCATAGAGTTAGAAGGTGCAGTGACTTGCTTCACAAACTCTTTCTTTTCAGGAGGTGCAATCTTAGAGGATTCACCTTTCTCAAATCCTAGACCAAATCTGAAGTGGGCTGGTCTTTGAACTTTCAGTAGTTCATCGAGTTTCATAGTCCCTTCAATCGCTTGGAGCGCTTTAAGTTTTTTGCTATTTTCCAAATTTTCAGCCTTTGCTCTAGCGATCTCAGTTTCAAGTTTCATAGCCTCTTCCTTTTTGATACTTATTTGGTTTTCAAGGACTTCTACCATTCTTTTATATTCTTCTACTTGAGTTTTCAAAGCAATAATAGAACTTTCAGATTCATGGAGAAGTTTCAGATTTTTCTTACTTGATTTGCGTTCCATGCTAAGCTCCTCAAGTGCGGCTATGAGTTCCTCTTCAAGATTGACTTCAGCCTCCTCATCCTCTTCCGGATCTTGCTCTTCTTCTTCTTCAACAGTGACCATGAAGAGAGCTTCGGTTGATTCATCATCGTCTGAAGTTTCAGACGTGCTGTCATCTTGTTGACATAGAAAGTTTTTAGCTTTGCCTCTTTTTCTGAAATTTTTCTTTCCTTTACTCTTTTCAGCATAAGAGTCATTATCATTGTCTTCTTTTAGCGGACACTTCGCAGCAAAGTGACCAACACCTCCACAATTGAAGCATTTAAAGGGTAGCTTCCCTTTGTACTTGCCAATGCTTCCTTTCTTCAACTTTCTAACAAATTGAGCCTCAAGCTCATCATCATCAGAATCAACATCATGACCAGCAGTCTCTTTTGTCTTTTTCTGAACTTTGAAGGCCGCTTCTTTATCAGATGAAGACGTCTTTCCTATGCGCATCTCATAGGCAGTTAGAGAACCATGTAATTCATCCATGGAAAATGCATTCAGATCTTTGGCTTCTTCGATGGCTGAGACTTTTGAATCAAACCGGGGAAGAAGAGATCTTAGAACCTTTTTGACGATGACCGGCTCTTTAATCTCTTCCCCTAGTCCACGAATGTCATTCGTGACTTCATTCACTCGTTGCATATACGAGTCAACATTCTCGCTTTTCTCCATGCGAAGAGACTCGAATTGAGAGCGATGAGTTTGCAATTTGGCTTCTTTAATCTTCTCATCACCTTCATGTATGCTTTGCAACCTGTCCCAAATTTCCTTGGCTGTTTTGCATGCAATTACTTTGACAAGCTCGCTGTCCACAAGGCCACTAAAGAGTGCATTCTGCGCCTTGGAGTCGTTGTCTGCCAACTTCTTCGATGCAGTATCATTGGGTACGGTGGCAGCATTGTAACCGGCTCTGACAGCCTCCCAAACATCATAGCCAAGAGATTTGATGAAGGCTTGCATCCTAATCTTCCAAAAGGAGTAATTAGAACCATCAAACAGAGGTGCTTTCATATTCCCTGTATTGACTGCCATGTGATTTGACAAGAGATCACCCTTAGCGTATTAAATTGATCAAGGGAACCTTGCTCTGATACCAATTGTTGGATACCGCGATCACTGAGAGGGGGGGGGGGGTGAATCAGTGATTTCTAAAAACAGGTCCAATTCAACAACAAAACAAGTCAAATCACACAATGACACCAGATTTAACGTGGTTCACCGAAAGGCTACGTCCACGGTTCAAAGACTGTCCGAACACCAATCCGGGACAGATCTGAATCTTATTTAGTCGCACCAACGACAAAGAGCACCAACCCTTAGTTTCAGATAGCACCAACTATCTAGGAAGCACCGACTCCCTTTAGTTTCAGATAACACCAACTATCTAGGAAGCACCTACTCCCTTTACAATTTATCTGCACCCACAGATAGGATCACCAAACCCCAAACACCAAGCACCAACTTGATGTAAAAAATATCAGATCAACTCTGTCTACAGCCCTTCCCCTCTACAATTCTCTCTCTCTCAATCCCTTACAAATTGAAATCTAAAGCATAAAGAGAGACACTTAACTCATGGACGAATCACCATCTTCAAGAACATATCCTCGTCCACACTTGCTGTAGAAAGATGCAGCACAACAGCAACAGCAACAGCACCAGCACACAGCACACTCTTCTCTCTTCTCTTCTCTCTTTTCTCTTCTCTTCTGGTGTGTTTATGAACTACCCAAGCATGCCTTTATATAGGTTTTAATAACCCTTAATTGTATTCAAAACGGGCTACAATTCGTTTAGAAAGATTCCCAAACGAAATAGATAACTGTGCTGAATTTTCGTGCAAAACTTCTAATTCTGCGCAACTCTGGTTCCCGTGCTCGGTCGACATCCTGGCTTGCTCGGTCGACCGAAGACACTGACTGGAAACAGACAACTTTTGAGCTCGGTCGACATCCTGGGGTCCCGGTCGACCGAAGACACACTGTGTCACGAAAATAACTGAGAGGTGCCTTTTTCTGTTTCTGCAGGTTTCTTCTTGCTCGGTCGACCGCATGAAGAGCCCGGTCGACCGCGTGCTCTGCTTCAGGAATTCTGAATTCCTGACTGTTTCAATTCTGTTTCTTCTTTTCAGCTCTATCAACACTAGCCTATTAACATCATGTTTGTGACAATGTGTTGACAAGAATTCCAACTCAAAACAATACTTGAGATGCTAACTTCTTCAATTCATCAAAAGACTTCTCAAGTCATCTCAAATTCCAACAACCCAACAAGTCCCACATCAAAAATCTTTGAAAATTGCAAAAGTATGCAAAATGGGAAAAGTGGCCCAGGGCCCAGTGTACCCGGTCGACCGGTACACATCCCGGTCGACCGCGTACACTGCGGGTCGACTGGGCAGAGAGCCGTTTGGCTCTCCAACGGTCATTTTTCTGACCGTTTGGATGGGGTCGACCGGGCCTGTCATGGGGTCGACCGGGGATACGCAGAAACTCTGTTTTCTGTGTATAAAAAGGCTTCATTCCCTTTGAAAAAGGTTGGAACTTTTGAGGAAACTTGGAGCCTTCTTGGAGGTGTTTGAAGAGAAGATAAAGGGGATGAACCAAGGGGATTAAGAAGGTCATTAAGGAAGCTAAAGCTTGGATCATGAAGTTAAATCTCCAAGTAAGCTTTGCTTAATTTAATCATATGTTTCATGCTTGGTTTTAAATCTTTGGTAAATGTTTTTAGCATGATAACTATGATGAAATGAATTCATTACTTCCATTCAATCTTTGATATTAAGTTGTAATGAATTCTTTTCTTTGATTCAAACTTAGTTTAGTTTTAAACTTTGTTAAACATGTTATGTTTAAAACTTTGATTTCTTTATAACATGTTAATTTAACTTGTTTGAATCATCATTGTTGTTTTCAATCTTTTTAAAACCTTTGTTAAATCTTGTTTTTGAAAACAACACTAAAAATGCATCACATGTTTAAGCCAAATTAATTTCATACAACTTGTGAGCCTTTATTTTTTTAAATCATCAACAAGTTAGTATTTGTTCATGTGATTTGCATTTAAACTTCAATCAATTCTTTCTATGTGCTTTAATCTTTGAATTGCTTTGAGCATATATTCATTGGACTTTACTTTTTAAACTTGATTGAAGTTGTCACACACACACCTCATTAGCATACATCTTTGCACTCATTAGTGTGTTGTGTGAGTTTAGTTTTCACCTTCAAATTAGCCTATTAAAGAGGCATTGTAACTTTGAGCTTAATTGTAATCTCTTAGAGTGTTTTGTGAAAACACTTTCTTTGAGAGAAGTCATTTGATTGTAAGGTTATTGCTTAGCCATATAAAAGCATTGTGTAAAGGTTATTGCTTAGCCTATAAAAGCACATTGTAAGGTTATTGCTTAGCCTAGAAAAGCATAGTTGTAGAGGTTATTGCTTAGCCTTTTGAAAAGCATATTAGTGGAAATCCGGTGGGGTGTGAGAGCACAAGCCGGTAGTGGATGTAGGCACGTTGGCCGAACCACTATAAATATTGTGTTGTGGTGCATGCTCTTGTGATGATTGTATGTATTTAGCTTCCGCATTGTGCTTGTTATCATCACTAGTGACTAGTTAGTTTATAGAAAATTAAAATTGGTCATAGTTAGTCACTATTAGTAGCTCACCCTATTCACCCCCCCCCCCTCTAGGGTTAGGATCCCACAAGGACTTTCAAGAATCTCGCTAAAAAAATCTGGCGAAATTTTGACATGATGACGGGGCAATTCCGAAGAAAAGGAACTATCCCGAAAGAAATAAGAAAGCTTGAAGATGGGCTCAACATCGCTGCGAGCTCCAAAACTCCAAACTTTCGAAACCTCAAAGTCTCCGCAAAATCAGGAAGGGCTCAACATCGCTGCGAGCTCCAAATTCCCAAAATTGCGAAAACTTTCAGGTATGCTATCACATCATGCTACAAATTTAATTTACAATTGAATGCATGCATGAACATCTAGGTTTGCCAAAAAAAAAAAAGGGGCATTATCATGATGAGCAAAAAAAAAAAACAGAAAAGAAACTTTCTCAAAAAAAAAGGGGAAAGAAAACCAACAAAAAAAAAGAAAAGAAGAAAAAAAGGGGCTGGCCCACAGGCCGTGGCCCACTGGCCACGTGGCCGTACGACCAGATCCGTACGGATCTGTCCGTATGGCCCACAAACAAAAAAAAAAAAACAAAACATGAAAAAAAAGAAGAAAAGAAAAAAAAAACGTGTGAAAAAAAAGGAAAACACGTGAAAAAAAAAAAGAAAAAAAAAGAAAGAAACAACAAAAAAAAAAGAAAAGAAAGAACTTTTTATTTTCCCTACAATGGAGTTTTCTTGAAAAAGGGAACTTACTTGAAGCCATTGATGGAGAAGAAGAAGAAAAGTCTTGAAGATCTTGAAGAAGAAGAACTCTTGGTCTTGAAGCCCTCTTGAGATTATTGCAAAAGAAAGTAATAAGAGCAAGAGATCCAACCTCCTCCTTACTTTTATAGAAGAGAGCAAACCAAAGAAGGAAAGAAGAAAGAGATAAGTGTTACTAATTAGTAACCTTACCAAAAGAAAGAGATTAGAAAGATTCTTTCCCAAAAGAAAGATATCTTGAGAGATTTTCTCCCAAAAAGAGATCGATGAAGTATTCTTTCCCAAAAGAATAATATCTTGAGATATCCTATCCCAAAATAAAGGGAATATGAGAGATTCTCTCCAAGTAAAGATATTCTTAGATATTCTCTATCCAAATGAGATATTTTTGGATATTCTTTACAAAAATGACACCATATGAGATCTAAGCCATTTCAAAAGCTTAAGGTCCCATGGGTTAGCCCATATGAGCCAGGTTTGACCACCTAGGCACTTAAAAAAATAAATAAATAAATATTTGGGCTTTTAGTCAAAGAGAAATCCCTCTTACCAAGAGCATACAAAAATGGTTCCATGCCTCTTTTGAGTTGATTGGACCATACAAAGAAAATTCCAAGCCCCATGAGCTTCCAAAAATCAAACCATCCAGCCTCATCTACCAAATTGAGCCAAAATCTTGAAATTGACATTCCACAAAAATCAAACCAAATCCTGGTCCCCTAACTTGCCACATACAGCTTGTTGGGTCACAAGACCAAAACCAAAAACCAAAACCGGATCCCCCAACTTGCCACATACAGCCTGTTAGGTCACAAGATCAAAACCAAAATTGATCCCCCAACATTCCACATACAGCTTGTTGGGTCACACGATCAAAACCAAACCCGACCCCCTAACCTGCCACATATAGCTTGTTAGGTCACAAGGTCAAAACCCAAATCCACATCCCTGATGTCATCTTCAAAACTTTGCCTCGAGATGGTACGTGATCCCTTTCACTACCATAAAATTCCCATGGAAGCTCAAAAGGCTACAAATACCAAAAAGAAAGACTGCTCAAAGACTCTTGGTCAAGTCACAGGCTCTCCTTCAAAATCTCTTCGAGGCACATCGACTACAAAAGTTAAGTAACTCGTCGCTGTACCTCGAGGGGGCATTTGTTGACACCAAAAATGTCACTTTGCCTCTTCAAGATCCAAAGAGCTACATGAAGTCGCAACCTGCCATAAATAGGCAATGCTACTTCCAAAAATCAAATCTTGTCAGAATCAAACAAAAACTGCAAGATCCTTCAAGACAGCCAAAAGAGGAGTACACAAGAAGTTTCGGGCCATTTCAAAATCATTTGGCCTAACTTCGCTTCTCCGACAGCCGAAAAGGAGATCTCGGCGGCAAAAGCATCGGAGACACCAAATCTTCGATCAGAGCCGATGGATGGTCTCAAAATACTTCCAAAAGGCTCCACGTCAAGTTCCGAGTCAAACCGACAACGTTTGACCCTACATCAACCCTCGAACAGCTAAATCAAGCCTCTCGGCGGCGAGAACCACCGAGGCCATTACTCATCAGATAGAGCACATGGACGGCTTCAAAAGGCTTATAAAGGGCTACACGTCAAATTTCAGGTCATTTCAACAACATTTGACCATAGTTTGACGCTCGGAAGCCAAATCAGGCCTCTCAGCGGCAAAGCTCTCCGGGACCATGGTTTCCAAGACAGAGCCTATGGATCATCTTAAAATGACTCCAATAGGTTCCCTGTCAAATTTCAAGTCAATCGGACATCGGTTGACCGCACATCAAACCGCGACATCTTCATCGCGACAAAAGCAAGTCTACTAGTGATAGGACCCCAAACGGCTTCAAAACTCAAACAAAAGCCTATGGTTGGTCTTATTTATTGCTTAGGAGGCTTCACAACAAATTTCAGGTCATTTCGACATCGTTTGACCCAGTTTCAGCTTCTGACGGAAAATCGGCAGCTCTGCGCGACAAAGTCTTCGGCTTTCTCAGGAAATTGGAAACTTTGCAAAATAAAATGCAAGGATTCTCATCAGGTTTCCTACAAAGAAATCAGGCCAATAAATGGTCAAAATGTCAAGGAAAGTACAGAAGAAAAAAGAATCGAAAAACAGTAAAAACGGACACAAAACGGGACACAAAGGGGGAAAACCCCCCCAGGGTCGCAGACCCCTGCGACCCTGGCCAAGGGTCGCAGGCCCCTGCGACCCTGGCCAAGGGTCGCAGGCCCCTGCGACCCTGGCCCAAGGTCGCAGGCCCCTGCGACCCTGGGCCAGGGTCGCCGGCGACCTTGGAGCCCGGGGTCGCCGGGAAGGCCCCGGAAACCCCGGTTTTCGCCATTTTTTCGCGATTCGAAGCGCCCAGCCTCTGGTACTTTCCAAAATTCATGCTTTTGAGACACCAAATCCTCTGACATCCATCCAAAACACGGGTCAATCATCAAGAGTATCGAAAACAGTATTGATCGCCACCCGGTGAACCAAAAAAAAGTGTGCTTTCTACCCGACCGATCGAGAAATCGACAGGACAGATGGCACTGACCCGCTGTTGGCAACAAACACCTGAAATTACATGGTCATCTGATGTCGATCTACATGAAGATTCATCGATGATCATCGCCAGAAGAATCCCAAAAGACGCGGCACGGCCCGTGACTCTTCAGATGCTCGGCGACCACTTAATGTGATTAATTGACTAGCTTTATTACAGTCATTAATCCATTTCTTTGGACGGACCAATCAGAAGCAAGCATCCGGGAGTTACAAGTCAAGAGATTCATGGCATTTAACCCATGAAAATCCTCCCATCATGGCGATTATAGGCGATTAAATGCCCTCAATCTCCTCCGGCCAATCAGAAGCCAAGAAAAAGGAGTTACAAAATAAACAATTCAATTTTGTAACTCCTCCCATTATGCGGCTTAATGACAATAAAAGCCCATAAACCCTCCTAAATGGCTACCTAAAAGCCTATAAATAGGAGAGCTCTCCAAGAAGAAAGGATCATCAGAAAAAAAACAAAAACACACAGACAGACAGAAGCACAGAAATTCAGAGAAGGAAAAGAGAGAAAACTTTGCGGAAGTTCTACACCGGCCACCGCAACAAGGTGACAAAAGTCCCTTGGGGGGTACCCCCCCCAAGGTCCTTGCCTTCTCCTCCTGCCTCCAATGGCTTAGATATGGCTTTTAAGCCCGTCTACTCGGCTTTTTATTGGACATAGGACCTTCTTTTGGTCTTTGTCCTCTAAAAACCTGAGGTTATAGCCAAGCCAAGCGAATCAATAGCATCCTCTGTTCTCATCTGCATGGATGATGGCGAAGCCCACATATGGCTTGCGACCGTCAATCTAAACGAGTCCCCCACAATCTCCTGAGAAGTTAGATCCTCCTTTTCTTGCTTTTCATTGTAGTTTGTATTTTTTCAAAAGAGACAAAAATCACAACTCTTTTCCTTCATTATTGATAAGGATTGTAAAACGGCTATAAACGCCAAAATCGGCTATAAACGCCAAAAATCGGCTATAAACGCCAAAATCGGCTATAAATGCCAAAAAAATCGCCTTTCACGGCAAACCAAGAAAAATGTCTCTTTTCTTAAATATATGTGCAATGGAAAACTTGAAAGAAGTTGATTTCCTTTTTACTTGCGAAGGCTGATCTCCGGATCACCACTTGCAATTCCAAGTAAAATAGAAAATCTGTTACACCCTCACAAAAAAAAAAGAAATGTTGATGCACGCCCCTGCCCCCTGGTTACGAAAGGGTCGGAACCAAACGGACTCCCACGTCCGCCGACCTCGGTAGGAACCGAGTAGGAGCGCGGTCCATCAGCCCCGAGGCGAGAAGAGAGCGGTCCAGAGCAAGGTAGTCTAGCAGTCCCGAGAGGATCTAAGAGCCTTTCTGGATCAGAAGCGCAGCCACGCCTACGATGAAGGCTCGAGCAATACCCGTAGCCATCATGGCCGTGACGGGCGAGCTCATAGCCACCCCGGTCGAAGCCATGCGAAGCGGAAGCCGAGAGCGCCGACACCGGAGAAGGAAGACGAGCAGGAGCGACTCGACAAGCGCATCAAGCTAGCTCTCCAGCGCAACCTGGAGATGCGGGACCAGCAAGAGATCTGTGGCCCCACCGACCTGGGGGCCTCTCCTTTCACTCGGGACATCGAGAGAACCCCCTTGCCCAAAAAGTTCTTGGTCCCGAGGTTCGTCCCCTATGACGGACTGTCCGACCCGTCCGCGCATCTCCGACACTTCTCCCAAAAGATGTCTATCTGGGGGAACGAAGGTCATCTCAATTGCAAGATCTTCTCCTCCAGTTTGAGCGACCTCCCTCTAAAGTGGTTCTGCGCTCTGCCAGAGAAATCTATTTCGAGTTGGAAGGAGCTCTAACTCTCTTTCTTGAAGAAGTTCCAGGCCTACAGCGTCATCCCGAAAACCGATGCCGACCTCCTCGCACTGAAGATGAAACAAGGTGAAACCCTCGCCCAATTCGCCCGACGGTTCTGGGCAATTTACAGCCAAATCGAGGACACCAGAGAGGAGGTGGCAACTTTCGCCTTCCAGAACACCTTGTTACCCGGGCACGAGCTGCGGAAGGACTTGGCAGGAGATCCCGCTCCCTCCATGCCAGCCTTGATGTCCCGGATAAAACGATTTATCGCCCGGGAAGAAGACGAAATCAGAGCTCGAGAGGAGGAAGACCGAGAGACCGCGGGCCAGGAACCTAGGAAGAGGGGCAGCCAACCTCAGCAGCAGGCTAAAAAGCCATTCCAGAGACAAGAGCCGAAGCAGGCGTGGGTCTCCAATTCAGCAAGACCCTCGTCGTCCCATTCTGGGGGCGGCAAGAGGGCCAGACCTCCCCCCGTCGCCTACCAGGCCATGAGTGTCACCTTCAAAGAGCCAATCCACCAAGTTATGAACAAAGTCAAATCCCAGCCATTCTTCAGGTGGCCTCATCCCTTGGCGGGCGATCCCTCCGCTCGCGACCAGTCCAAGTTCTGTGCCTACCATAAGGGTAGCGGGCACAGGACCGAAGACTGCAGGACTCTAAGATTTCACTTGGAGAAGCTCACCAAGGAAGGCCACCTCGCGGAGTTCGTGAAGGCAGGAGATGCCAGCAGCGGCGGCAGTAGCCGAGCTCATCAGAGCGAGGCCAGGGATCCGGACAGTGAGGACTCCGAGAAGATCATCAATGTGATCCACCTGGCGCCCTCGGTTCCCTCGCCCTCAACTCGAGACAACCAGCAAGCCCGTGCCGAGGCCAGGCGGGCCTCGCACGGGAAAGAGGTGATGAGAGCCGAGCTCGGACCGGCATCCAAAAGAGCGCGTCGTAACCGACCTGCCATCTCGTTTTCAGACAAAGACCTTGAGGGAATCCAGCTTCCCCACAATGATCCCCTGCTCCTCTCAATGAAATTGGGAGACTTTACCATGAAGAAGATCCTCGTCGACTCCGGCAGCTCCTCCAAGGTCCTCTACTATGATTGCTTCAAGAAAATGAACCTCTCCGAAGCCGACCTCACGGAGGTCCGTGCACTCCTGCTTGGGCTATCCGCCAAACCAGTTTATCCCAAGGGCAAAGTCACCCTCGAAACCCGAGTAGGCGGGGCCTCGGTGTTGGCCGACTTCCTGGTCGTGGATGCCCCTTCCCCCTACAACGCCATCTTGGGTAGAACGTGGCTCCACAAATTGGAAGCAGTCCCTTCTTCCCTCCACCAGAAGCTAAAGTTCGTGATCGAGAACAAAGAGGGCACATGGAAGTGGTCACGGTGGAGGGAGATCAGCAGTAAGCTAGGCAATGCTTGCTGGCCGTCGTCCCAGCAGAGAGGGAGCCGGAGCGTGTCAACCTGGCAGAGTTTGAGAAGGGGCTGGATGAGATCGGCCGAGATCCTGACAAGAAAAGTATTGAAGACCTAGCCGAGGTCAGACTCGATCCAGCCGACCCTGATAGATTTTTCCTGATTGGCACGTAGCTGCCCGACGATGAGAAAGCCGAGCTCTCAAGGTTCCTAGTGCAGAACATAGATGTCTTCGCCTGGACCCTGAGCGAAATGCCCGGGGTCGACCCCGAGGTCATGTGCCACAGGCTGAATGTGGACCCCAGCCACAGGCCGGTGGTGCAAAAAGCCCGGAGGACGGGGATCCAGCAGACAGACGCGGTGGTCGACGAGGTCGGCAAGCTACTGGAGGCGGGCGCAATCCGGGAGGTCCAGTATCCGGTTTGGCTGGCCAATACGGTGGTGGTTAAGAAAAAGACAGGCAAATGGAGGGTGTGTATGGACTTCACCGATCTCAACAGGGCCTGCCCAAAAGACAGCTTCCCCCTTCCAAAGATCGATCAGATGATCGACGCCACCGCCGGCCATGACCGAATGAGCTTTCTTGACGCCTATAGAGGCTACCATCAGATTCCGATGTATGAGCCAGACGAGGAAAAGACCGCTTTCATAACTCCCCGCGGCACATATTGTTACAGAGTCATGCCTTTCGGGCTGAAGAACGCGGGGGCGACATATCAACGCCTCATGACGAAGATGTTCCAGGCTCAACTCGGCAAAACGGTGGAAGTCTACATCGACGACATGGTCGTCAAATCCAAGCTCTCCAGCGACCACCTGGTGGACCTAACCCAAGTCTTCAGCATCCTTCGTGCATTCAAGCTTAAGTTGAATACTTCTAAATGCGCGTTCGGCGTAGCTTCCGGCAAATTCCTCGAAAGCCTGGTGACGCGGAGGGGAATCGAGGCTAACCCGGACCAGATCACTGCAATCTTAGGCATCTGGAGCCCATCTACTACCAAGGAAGTTCAGAAGCTCACATGCATGGCTGCAGCACTCAATCGCTCCATCAGTCGATCATCAGATAAGTGTAGGCCATTCTTTCAGCTTCTGAGAAAAAATTTAAAATTTCAATGGACCCCCGAGTGCGACCAAGTGTTGGCAGCACTCAAAACCTATTTGTCTTCGCCTCCTTTACTCTCTACCCCAACCCAGGGGGAGATTTTGTACTTATACCTTGCGGTCTCAGATCATGCTGTGAGCTCCGTCCTCGTCAGAGAGGATGGGGGGGAGCAAAAACCGATTTACTATACGACCAAAATCTTGCCCGATGCCGAGACCAGGTATCTTTTGTTGGAGAAACTCGCGCTGGCGCTCGTCAGCGCCTCCCGCAAGCTCTCCCATTATTTCCAATCCCACACCATTGTGGTGACCATGGAGCACCCACTCCATTCTATATTCAAAAAAGCTGACTTTTCAGGGCGAATCTCCAAGTGGGCGGTCGAGTTAGGGCAGTATGACATTCAGTACCGTCGCCGAACTGCGATCAAAGCCCAAATTCTGGCTGACTTCATCGTAGAGTTCGTTTCGCCAAGCTCGGCTCCGACCCAGCCCGGCGCGGCACTGGGGGGCATAGGCCAGGAGCCTGAAGTCACCAAGGTCGAACAAGCTCCCGCCGGAGCATGGAAGGTCTTTGTTGACGGTTCGTCCACCTCTCGGCGGGCTGGCACCGGCATAGTCCTCCAATCGCCTGAGGGATTGGTCATAGAGCAAGCCTTCACCTTGGACTTCAAAGCAACAAACAACGAAGCAGAGTACGAAGCATTGATAGCAGGGTTGGATAGCGCCCGAATCCTCGGAGCCCAACACCTGGTGATCTTCAGCGATTCGCAACTGGTAACTAGCCAGCTCGCTGGGGACTACCAGGCCAGGGACGACAGGATGGCGGCCTACTTGGCCCTCGTGCAAAAACTGCTCTCCCTTTTCAAGACGGCTGAGGTCAAGCAAATCTCCAGAGACTCCAACACGCACGCCGATGCGCTTGCAAACCTGGCCTCCGCTGTCGAGGCAGGGAAGAGAAGGACCGTCGAAGTCGGATCGATACCGAGGTCAAGCCTGGAGCTGCACCCGCCTCGGCAGATCCTCTGTATTGATCTCGGCCCAAATTGGATGGACCCAATCATCTCCTACCTGAAGGATGACCGGCTCCCCGAAGACAAGACTGAGGCCCATCGAATCAGACTCAAGGCAGCTCGATTCTGGCTCTCTCCGGAAGGCAAACTCTACAGAAAATCCTTCACGGGTCCATACCTCCAATGCGTCCACCCGACCAAGGTGGACGACTTTTTGTATGAAATCCATGAAGGAATCTGTGGTAGCCACATCGGGGGCCGATCACTGGCCTACAGGGCAATAAGCCAAGGCTACTGGTGGCCTTACATGCAGAAGGATGCACAAGTATATGCCAGGAAATGCGAGAAGTGCCAGAAGTTCTCCCACTATCTTCATCAGCCAGCACAGGACCTGAGTCCCCTCTCCAGTCCATGGCCCTTCGCCCAATGGGGACTGGACGTTGTGGGGGCCCCTTCACCGTGCCCCGGGAAACAGAAGATGGCTGATCGTTGCAATGGATTACTTCACGAAGTGGATAGAAGCTGAGCCACTGTCCTCCATCACGGATAGGGATTCCAGAAATTTCGTATGGAAGAACATTATAACAAGATTCAGCATCCCCAGGACCCTGATTTCGGACAACGGGACTCAGTTCGACTCCAAATCCTTCAAGGACTTCTGCCGAGAGCATGGCATCAAAAATCATTACTCCACCCCCAGCATACCCACAAAGTAATGGCCAGGCCGAAATTTCTAACAAGATAATCCTGGATGGCCTCAAGAAGACAAGGCAAAAGGGAGATGGACAGAGGAGCTTCCCAGCGTGCTATGGGCGTACCGGACAACTCCAAGGCGATCCACCTCGGCAACCCCTTTCTCCCTGGCCTATGGGATGGAGGCGGTCATTTCCTTAGAAATTGGCCTCCCTACCCTGAGGACAGAGTTGCTCGACCAGGGCCGAAATGAAGCAAATTTAGCAATGGAGCTCGACCTGGCGGACGAGCGCCGAGAAGCAGCGGCCCTACGATTAACTGACTACCAACAGTGGCTAGCAAGAGGATACCATGAAAAGGTCAGAGAGAGAAGTTTCTCCGTGGGGGAGCTAGTCCTCAAGAAGACCTTACCAGGCGACAGAAATCCAAACGAAGGAAAACTGGCCCCGAACTGGCATGGCCCGTTCAGGGTGGTCTCGCTGGCAGGACGATCCTCCTGCAAGCTCGAAAACCTAGAGGGCGAGCCATTACCGAGACCATGGAATGCATCCCATTTGAAGAAATTCTACTTTTGAAAAGATGTAACATGAGTCTCAGGATCAATGAAAGCAGCCTTTGCCATCAATCTGTGTCACCTTTCCTTATCTGAGTTCGGCAGTTTTGGGTCCTTGACCCTGGAGAAGGCTCCGAGTTCATGCACTCAGTCGTCTCCTAAAGTTTGGGTCCTTGACCCTGGAGAAGGCTCCGAGTTCATACACTCAGTCATCTCCTAAAGTTTGGGTCCTTGACCCTGGAGAAGGCTCCGAGTTCATACACTCAGTCGTCTCCTAAAGTTTGGGTCCTTGACCCTGGAGAAGGCTCCGAGTTCATACACTCAGTCGTCTCCTAAAGTTTGGGTCCATGACCCTGGAAGAGGCTGCGGATTCATACATCCAGTCGCTTCCTAAATTACGGTCCTAAATTACGGTTTCATACACCCCTCGGGACCGTTCCCGAACTCAGGCCCGCACGGCCGAGATCCTCTAGACTCCGGGCCCATCTCGGCAAAAGACGTTTCATCTAGGTCAATGCCTGTCCATTTCGGCCAACGTCAATTTTTTAAGGTTGCAAGCGCTGGAGTGTGAAAAAGAAACGCAAAAATACAAATGTCTCGAAGCAGTGCAAGGAGAGCAAAAAGAGAATACAGGAATTTCTACACAGATTACACGGACGCAAAGTTTGCTCTTTTCATTCACTATGATTACTTCATTACAAAGATTATAGGGAAGGAAATAAAATACAGAATGGAGGATCAGTCCTCTAAAAGCAAAAAAGAAAGAAGCCCTCGAGGCCGCTCTTCGTTGATTCCACCCACCAACTGGAGACCCTCGGCCGAAAGGCTTGTCGCATCCTGCCACGAGGCCTTGACATCCCACAGGAGAAAGGGTCGGCGGCAGGACAGAGTCCTATGGGATGAAAATAAGACCCCCCACGGCCTGGGGGCAATTGGTTCCAGCGGACAGTGCCAGGGGCTCCGCCATGTGCCTTGGTTGGCCAGAACAAGATTTGCCAGAAAGGTTGAGCCCCTGGTGCACTGTCGATGCTTGGAATTCCACCAAGCACCCTCGTTCAGAGGGTGCGCAGTCCGTGGGGATCGCCTTCAGAGGGAGCGCAGACCACGGCAAACAGTCCCCCCCGGAGGAGACTGTCTTCTGGGGCCGGGGTTTCGCCCGGATCAAAGGTTCCTAAACCTCTACAGCGTCTGGCCACCAAAATGTTTGGTAGCAGCGAAAAGATCTCCATCACACCCGAAGGACGGAGGGAGGAAGAAGGGCCACTGGTTTAAGTACTCTCTCCCATGGCAGAGTTTATCCCCCATATTTATAGAAGGATGGAGGACTCGACGCTCAAGGAAATTTATGGGACGAGTCCTCCCACGCCCTACGAGGAGCGCGCATCCCCCAATACGTTGACCACCGGCTCCGATGGTGACGCGTGGAGCCATCTGCTTGATTTCCTCGTCGACCATACCGCCACATTTACTGCTATTTATGGTCTCCAGAATACGGAGTACCAGCGCGAGAACCTGAGGAGACCACTCGGCACTCCCCCCAACTCGACTCATGCATCACGTCACCTAAAGCACTCGGCCGCAAATATAAAATAGCCGAACTCGAAAAGGTGGACGAGACATATTGCGGGAGCAAAAGCAAGAGAAACGGGGGTCTGTAACGGCTTCGGCACCCCCGCTAGCTTAGCATAGAGCTACACTGGGGGTAGTTCGGCATCTATTCCTACTAAGTCCATACACATTTGAAACAAAAGGTGGTCAATTGCTAAAAGAAGAGACAAGCGGCTGGAGAAACTTTCATTTGCATTAAGGTCTAGTCCGTTACATTGCACAGCAAATACAATTGAAGGAAATTACAAAAAGCATAAGACAAGAAAGCCTTCTTCATGGCCAGATGCAACAAGGCTATCCCGAGGTCATGCCCGGTCAGACGCGCGGGTTGCAGCATCAGAGGCTTCACCGGCTGGAGGGGCAGAGTTCGGCGCCGGGAGCGGAAAGGAGGGGGATCTTGGAAGGAAGGGTTGTCCTCCGAAGCCCCGGCCTCCTTCAGGCCGGCACGCCATCCCTTCACCCAGGCCTTATCCCTCACAACAAGGACTCTTTCCTTGTAGAAGGTAGTGACCTGCGATCTGGCATCCTCGAACATGGCTGTCACGCCCCGAAACCGGGCCCTGCAGTGATCCGACCTCGGGGTGCGAAATTTTGGGATAAATTGAAACTTTTTGTTATAGTTCCCAAGATCCGCGTGAATGAGGATAATCACATTCCAACACAATCAGAGTATATTTTTCGCGGAAGCTAAACATGGTGTTACGACCCGGAATCCGTGGCCATCGGGTTCCGCGTCGCACGCAACCAATTCCATAAAGCCATCATATAAGCAGACTGGCATAAATCATACATCAGAGCACACTGAGCTGGTAGTAACAGACTAATTAATTCCCACATGTTCAGATTACAATTAACAAGTGTCTTAATTACAAACCCAATAAAAAGGCTAATAAAGCCATACAACAATATCCAACTAGTAGAGATACTACCCTCAAAGATTTGATACGAACTCCGGTGCCAAACTTGACATCTAGATGATATCAATGGGCAGCCTCTCACGTCAGACCGGCGGTCCCACCGCCTCCTCTGATCAAACACCTAAAACCAGAAAGAGAAGAAACTGGCACCAAACAAACAGGGTCAGACACAACGGTCTGGCAAGCAAATAATCAAGTAATATGAAATAAAAGAACATACATAAAACCTAACGAAATCATCGTAAAACCAAATATAGAGTCTAAACAATAATAACAATAAATCGCGAGAAAACGATCGAAAGACCGAACATAAGTATCAAAGCAATAAAAGAACAATCTCAGAAGTACGAATGTTTCGAAAGATAGTAGCCCGCATAAAGCATTTAATGGTTGGAAATACCTTTCAAATCCTGAATAATAGCGACAATATGATAAATGATCGATATCGTATACATTAACCAAATCAAAACATAAAAAGCATAACCCACAAGAATGAAAAAATAAGGTAATATGCAGATAAAACCTTGGCGACCACAAATAGCTAAATCCTCCTATTACCGAAGTAATAAGAGCAGACAGAACGTAGCCACTGAACGTGGTACTAAAAATAGGATCAGAACCGTAGCCATACAAATGGGACCGGCATATCAAAAATCAGAACCGTAGCCATACAAATGGGACCGGCAGATAAAACCGTTGCCATGGTCGGTACAGACAGAATCCAAGCTGCAGCTGGCGGACAGATTAAAGATCCCAAGCCGGGTGATCAGCCCGACAAGGTGACCTAAGCTTAGTGGTGCCTTTAGGTTTCAAAACTCGAACCGATACAAATCTAACATAATACTAATCCCTTTGGCTCAGGGGCTCACACCACATAGCTCTGGCCCCGTCTTGCCTCGAGGTTTCATTTTCAAAATACTAATCTTAACAAAATAATAGTCTCATCGAAGAAATCCCGAATGTGATACACCACTCCAATCTCCTTTCAAATCAATTCGGAGAAAGCATACGAATATCCATGGTAAACCGCTCAAATACACATCAAAGTGATTTGTATAAAATCATACGACCAATCCTTTCGAATATGGAAGACCCCATGATTTTATAATAAATCACCGATGCTATTTGAATTAGTTTACCAAAGGATACAAATATAAGTACAAATACATTCCCTAACTTGAAATGGAATGGAATTATGTAAAATGACTTAATGACTTACCAAGGAACCATCTCAATGCACAACTATCCTTTAAACATTGATCATTAAGGAGTGAGTTTGATGCTAATGAAAATCCACAACATTTAAATGATAAAGTACGCATTGAGACTCAAACGATTCCCGGATAATTTTACATACGTTCATTCTCTCATTGGTCCCATTCCCATTTCACAAATTCCAAGCATTACAAGTAAATCCAAACTCTTTAAAACAGGCCTATAGTTGGCCTTAAACCGAGCCCACCACAGTCCTTAATAACAGTCCAAAACTAATCTTTTAATGGTCCAAGAAACAAGTTTTAAAACAAGCCCAAACTAAACCTTTAATGGTCCAAGAAACACGTTTTAAAACAAGCCCAAACTAAACCTTTAATGGTCCACAAAACAGGTTTTTAAATCAGCCCAAAACTGAACCTTGAAACAGGCCCAAAAACAGGTTTTTAATCAGCCCAAAACTAACTATGAACAGGCCCATAAAAACAGGTCTTAAAATGGTCTAAAAGCTGGCCTTGAACAGGCCCAATATCAGGTTTTAAAATGGCCCAAAACTAACTATGAACAGGCCCATAAAAACAGGTCTTAAAATGGTCTAAAAGCTGGCCTTGAACAGGCCCAATATCAGGTTTTAAAATGGCCCAAAACTAACTATGAACAGGCCCACAAAACAGTCCAAAACAAGTCAGGAAAGAGCCTCAATTCTGCCTCAAAACGAGCCCTGAAAAAGGGGTCCAGACTGGGCTGGGTCCGCTCGAGCGACCCTTGGCTCGCTCGAGCGAGGCCCTCCCAGAACCTGGTCCGCTCGAGCGGCCCACTGGGTCGCTCGAGCGGACTGGGTTCTGTCCCAGCCCGACCCAAGTGCAGAAATGCACCTTTTCAGCCCTTTTTTCACCCTTCTTTCTCCTCCATCCTTCCCAACATAATTACACAAATTTAATGGCCTCTCTTAACTTCCACAATCCTCTTGATCCCATCCATACACAAAATTTTCCAATTAAATCTAGATCAATCATATAAGAGCAAAGTCTTCTTCATTTAGCAACCACTAGAATTTGAAAACAAAGGTTGAACCAAGGTGATTAAAAGAAAATGAAGATTTAGCTTCATGCAAGACAATTTCTTAGGGAAAGATAACATACCCATAGCTTAAAGCATTAAATGAATAAATCCATAAGAAGTAAGGAGGAACAAGAAATAGGATACCATAACATAAAATCATTCATATTAAACAAAACCATCAAATTAGTTGATTGTTTACTTGCCTTGGGTCAAGAGATGATGCAAAACACCCTATGATGGTCCTCTTAAAGCCCCAAGCTCCAAAATTACAAAACCCCCAAAATAGCTCAAAAAGAAACCCTAGAAAATCAATACATTGCAAATCTCAAAGAAAGTCTTTGCATATATGAGAAAAATACTCCAAAGGGTTTGGAAAACCAAGACCTCATGAAAAGAAACCATTGCTAACCTTTTTGAAGTTCAAACAAGGAAGAAGAGCTTGAAAGATGGGTCTTCTCTAGCTCAAATCTCTCACAAATGGCATCTAATGGAAGTTTGGAAGATGGGGAAGAAGATGAGGAGATCACTCCTCCATTTAGCATCAAGGAACAAGAGACACATGAGGAGAGAGGAAGGGGCTGGGAGAAGAACCCTATCTCCTCCTCTTTGTTGCAGGAAATGAAGAGTGGGAGAGAAGACAAGAGCCTCATTGGCTTTATAAGGGATAAATGGGTTGGGCCCCCCATGGGCCCCAAACTTCACAAGGCTGAAACTAACATTTGTGGGCCCCAAACGAAAACGACGAAGAAGACAAAAATGATCAGCGAAATATCTACTTTCCAAAAAGTATATTTTCCCCAATTTCTGAAATTTTCGAAATTCATGGACAGATTTAGTGTGAAAGGTCGGTTTTGCCCTTTTTCTCGAAAAACGCATTTTCTGATCATCAAATCAAGATGGTCAAAACATGAAAGTTGTTAAACTTCATCAAATGAGTCAAAATCCATCAAATCCAGAATTTTTAGAAATCAAAAGTAATTTCTCATAAAAAAATACATATCGTATAAACCGGGTCAAACCAAAGTCAACGGTCCTTAAAAATCTCCAAGACTAAGGAAAAATCTAGTCAAACTCAAAAACAAGATCAAACTAAATAAAATCTCACTTAAAAAGCTAAACCACGATTAAAAAAATACTAAACAAAAGGACTGGGGTCGGGATCTTACATCCTCCCCCCCTTAGAACCCATTTGGTCCTCCAAATGGCTTAAACCAAATCAAAATCAAAAACCCAAAAGACAAACGAAAGCACTGACACCCTATGCTAGACCTTGGTGACTGAGAGACTCTCTGATCAAACCCAACGTCGAGATGCACGGTCAACAACACTCTGATTCGGTTGAAGGCTTCAAACTATTCTACATATCTGCTCAAAACATACTCCTCTGACCAAACTAGTGTGCAATGATTCCTCTACTCATCCTTGGTGTCATCTGTCGTTCCTGCACTGGATCATTTCTTTTACTTATCTCATCAGTATCTGTCGGTCCAAGAAACTGTAAGTTCTGCCTCTTTCTATCACTTTGGAATTTTGTGCCTTAAGTCCTACAAAGCTGCCCACGGTACTCCTGACGCTTGTACGAAGATGTGATCGTAGACATGCTTTCACTGAAAAAATCTTCATCCCGAAAAATTCTGAAATTCCATATGTTTGCTCTAACTATGTTCCTCGAATGCATCATCAGCTTCTGGCCTCCAAGTATACCGTCAATCCTTCTTCTTTCCGAAATCACAAACTCCAAATTCTATAGGTCTCCTGTCACTGACTTGGTCTGCTACAACCCAGATGTCAAACTACCATAAACTAGATGTTAAACTGCCATAACCTGCTGAGTTGTTCTGTGTCAAAACTTCGCATGGCTTGCCTCTCCAGATTTCACTCTTCAAATCTCCTACCCTTGACATGAAAAGCCGACCTTGAAAAATCCAATCTGTGTTCACAACTCCATATTCCAATCTTTCTATGCTGTACTCAGAATTCCTGCCTACATCTGATTCCATCTGCTTACTGCTCTTGATCTCTTACCTGGTACTGTGTCATCCACAAAATAGACCTGCTAAGCTAGCATCATTCCCTGATAAGTTGAAACTTTCAATCCAAGTCCTGAATGATGGTGATTCTTTCATAGATCCAACTTTGTCCTCAACTGAACTAATACACATCCGGACATCCATCATCCCTTTACTTCATACACCTCCCAACTCCAACCAAAAGCTATTACAACTCATTCCATACGGTGCAAAACAAATCTTAAAATTTTAAACATGATGACTAAAACAATTACTTAGCTAAATCTCATCATTTTAAAACATAATAGAAATTGAACTTCCAAATTATCAAATAAAACTTAATAAATAAGGTTTATCAAAATTTGAATATGGAACAACATTATTCATTTTGAAATTCATATTTTCATAACCCAACAAATGATTGAAATACTCAACAATCTCAAATTAGGATTTCCAAAAATAAATCAAATTCATTTAATATGACCATACATTAAATTTTTATTGAAATCCATTTCCAACCAAACATATACAAAATTTTGAAATCTTTAAGGTTTTGAAATGTAGATGTCAACATTTAAGAGAATTAAAGTAAGAGCAAAATTCTAAGGTCATTGTAAAATAATATCTTAAGGAGATTAAACATAAATCCGAAACAAAAATTCTTATGAAAACAAAAATCATGTGACTCATGAAAAGAGTATAATAACATAGTCTTTATTTCAAAATAAGCCTTAAAGAAGAAACATAAATCCATTGTTTAAACACTACAAGGATAAATTATAGACATAAATGAAAACCATGACAAGAGATGAAAACGTCACGAAAGTCATTCTCACCAAGAAAAGAGACATCACCATGACTGAGGTATACCCTTGCATCTGCAGGTTGTCCAAGCCAATACCCTATAAGTCGGTAAAGCCCACAACGTTTCCTTTGCTGCCAAAAATTATCTTGACCACAACGACCCATCCACTTGGTATTGCCTCTGAAAACTACACTGGCTAAGCTACAAGTTATAGAAATTTTCAACCAAACCCATGACAAAGCTCATTGAATCCGAGAAATCCCTGAGTTTCTTGTACTAACTTCTAATCTTACCAACTAAGATCACTTCTCCCTTCATAAAATCAATAGTTAATATGCCTCTTACAGTCTTTCATCTTGGAAAGATGGTCTGAGTTCACCCAAAATCCACATTTACTTACCTTAGTACGCTGCATGATGGTCTTCAATTAGCGGAGAGGGGATCTTCAAATACTGCTCAAGTTCAACTTTGGCGACAAATGCACATGTCTTCTCTCATTAACCACAATGAAGATGCCAAAGGCTGAAGGTCTGCTGATGTTCTTCGAAAACAACATACTGAATCCACGGGGTTCTCAGTCTCCGACACAAGCAAAGATAAAAGACACTGAACAAGAGTATGGAGGCTTTAAATTCTCCACCACTAAGGAGGAAATTTGGCCATCCAAATCTCCTAACAATACGAACTAAAAGAAAAGACAAGCAAAGTCTCCCGAACTGAAAGAAAAGCCGACTCAAATCCAAAGAAACAAAGACACGAGAAAACAAATCGACACAATCTAACGAATCCTCACCACACGTCTTAATGTCTCTAGAGTATTTTATTTCCTAGAAACTAACCAGCTCTGATACCAAACCTGTCACGCCCCGAAACCGGGCCCTGCAGTGATCCGACCTCGGGGTGCGAAATTTTGGGATAAATTGAAACTTTTTGTTATAGTTCCCAAGATCCGCGTGAATGAGGATAATCACATTCCAACACAATCAGAGTATATTTTTCGCGGAAGCTAAACATGGTGTTACGACCCGGAATCCGTGGCCATCGGGTTCCGCGTCGCACGCAACCAATTCCATAAAGCCATCATATAAGCAGACTGGCATAAATCATACATCAGAGCACACTGAGCTGGTAGTAACAGACTAATTAATTCCCACATGTTCAGATTACAATTAACAAGTGTCTTAATTACAAACCCAATAAAAAGGCTAATAAAGCCATACAACAATATCCAACTAGTAGAGATACTACCCTCAAAGATTTGATACGAACTCCGGTGCCAAACTTGACATCTAGATGATATCAATGGGCAGCCTCTCACGTCAGACCGGCGGTCCCACAGCCTCCTCTGATCAAACACCTAAAACCAGAAAGAGAAGAAACTGGCACCAAACAAACAGGGTCAGACACGACGGTCTGGCAAGCAAATAATCAAGTACTATGAAATAAAAGAACATACATAAAACCTGACGAAATCATCGTAAAACCAAATATAGAGTCTAAACAATAATAACAATAAATCGCGAGAAAACGATCGAAAGACCGAACATAAGTATCAAAGCAATAAAAGAACAATCTCAGAAGTACGAATGTTTCGAAAGATAGTAGCCCGCATAAAGCATTTAATGGTTGGAAATACCTTTCAAATCCTGAATAATAGCGACAATATGATAAATGATCGATATCGTATACATTAACCAAATCAAAACATAAAAAGCATAACCCACAAGAATGAAAAAATAAGGTAATATGCAGATAAAACCTTGGCGACCACAAATAGCTAAATCCTCCTATTACCGAAGTAATAAGAGCAGACAGAACGTAGCCACTGAACGTGGTACTAAAAATAGGATCAGAACCGTAGCCATACAAATGGGACCGGCATATCAAAAATCAGAACCGTAGCCATACAAATGGGACCGGCAGATAAAACCGTTGCCATGGTCGGTACAGACAGAATCCAAGCTGCAGCTGGCGGACAGATTAAAGATCCCAAGCCGGGTGATCAGCCCGACAAGGTGACCTAAGCTTAGTGGTGCCTTTAGGTTTCAAAACTCGAACCGATACAAATCTAACATAATACTAATCCCTTTGGCTCAGGGGCTCACACCACATAGCTCTGGCCCCGTCTTGCCTCGAGGTTTCATTTTCAAAATACTAATCTTAACAAAATAATAGTCTCATCGAAGAAATCCCGAATGTGATACACCACTCCAATCTCCTTTCAAATCAATTCGGAGAAAGCATACGAATATCCATGGTAAACCGCTCAAATACACATCAAAGTGATTTGTATAAAATCATACGACCAATCCTTTCGAATATGGAAGACCCCATGATTTTATAATAAATCACCGATGCTATTTGAATTAGTTTACCAAAGGATACAAATACAAGTACAAATACATTCCCTAACTTGAAATGGAATGGAATTATGTAAAATGACTTAATGACTTACCAAGGAACCATCTCAATGCACAACTATCCTTGAAACATTGATCATTAAGGAGTGAGTTTGATGCCAATGAAAATCCACAACATTTAAATGATAAAGTACGCATTGAGACTCAAACGATTCCCGGATAATTTTACATACGTTCATTCTCTCATTGGTCCCATTCCCATTTCACAAATTCCAAGCATTACAAGTAAATCCAAACTCTTTAAAACAGGCCTATAGTTGGCCTTAAACCGAGCCCACCACAGTGCAGAAATGCACCTTTTCAGCCCTTGGGTCCGCTCGAGCGACCCTTGGCTCGCTCGAGCGAGGCCCTCCCAGAACCTGGTCCGCTCGAGCGGCCCACTGGGTCGCTCGAGCGGACTGGGTTCTGTCCCAGCCCGACCCAAGTGCAGAAATGCACCTTTTCAGCCCTTTTTTCACCCTTCTTTCTCCTCCATCCTTCCCAACATAATTACACAAATTTAATGGCCTCTCTTAACTTCCACAATCCTCTTGATCCCATCCATACACAAAATTTTCCAATTAAGTCTAGATCAATCATATAAGAGCAAAGTCTTCTTCATTTAGCAACCACTAGAATTTGAAAACAAAGGTTGAACCAAGGTGATTAAAAGAAAATGAAGATTTAGCTTCATGCAAGACAATTTCTTAGGGAAAGATAACATACCCATAGCTTAAAGCATTAAATGAATAAATCCATAAGAAGTAAGGAGGAACAAGAAATAGGATACCATAACATTAAATCATTCATATTAAACAAAACCATCAAATTAGTTGATTGTTTACTTGCCTTGGGTCAAGAGATGATGCAAAACACCCTATGATGGTCCTCTTAAAGCCCCAAGCTCCAAAATTACAAAACCCCCAAAATAGCTAAAAAAGAAACCCTAGAAAATCAATACATTGCAAATCTCAAAGAAAGTCTTTGCATATATGAGAAAAATACTCCAAAGGGTTTGGAAAACCAAGACCTCATGAAAAGAAACCATTGCTAACCTTTTTGAAGTTCAAACAAGGAAGAAGAGCTTGAAAGATGGGTCTTCTCTAGCTCAAATCTCTCACAAATGGCATCTAATGGAAGTTTGGAAGATGGGGAAGAAGATGAGGAGATCACTCCTCCATTTAGCATCAAGGAACAAGAGACACATGAGGAGAGAGGAAGGGGCTGGGAGAAGAACCCTATCTCCTCCTCTTTGTTGCAGGAAATGAAGAGTGGGAGAGAAGACAAGAGCCTCATTGGCTTTATAAGGGATAAATGGGTTGGGCCCCCCATGGGCCCCAAATTTCACAAGGCTGAAACTAACATTTGTGGGCCCCAAACGAAAACGACGAAGAAGACAAAAATGATCAGCGAAATATCTACTTTCCAAAAAGTATATTTTCCCCAATTTCTGAAATTTTCGAAATTCATGGACAGATTTAGTGTGAAAGGTCGGTTTTGCCCTTTTTCTCGAAAAACGCATTTTCTGATCATCAAATCAAAATGGTCAAAACATGAAAGTTGTTAAACTTCATCAAATGAGTCAAAATACATCAAATCCAGAATTTTTAGAAATCAAAAGTAATTTCTCATAAAAAAATACATATCGTATAAACCGGGTCAAACCAAAGTCAACGGTCCTTAAAAATCTCCAAGACTAAGGAAAAATCTAGTCAAACTCAAAAACAAGATCAAACTAAATCAAATCTCACTTAAAAAGCTAAACCACGATTAAAACAATACTAAACAAAAGGACTGGGGTCGGGATCTTACAATGGCGTCGCATTCCGACTCGAGCTTCGCTTCCGCTTCATCCGCCCTTTTGGATTCGGCTTGAAGCAGGGCCGCATAGTCATCCTCCATCTTCGCGATAGAAACCTCGAGTTAGGCCACCCTGGTTCTTCCGCCTCGGCCTCCCCCTTCGCCTGCTCAAGCCTCGCCGCGTACTCTTCCTCCACCCTTGCTAATTTCTGGGTAACGGCGTCCAAGGACTCTCGAAGTCCATCCTTCTCCACGGTCAGCTCGGCGGCGCCTAGGCTGTACTTGCAGAGTCTGTCAGCCATAGCCATTGTCTTCTGCACCGCCTGTTGAAGAGACAGGGCACCCACAGTAAAGGTTAGGAAACTCTGGATGCAAAACGACCGGGTAACGTGAAAAAATGTAGATAAATTTACCGTGAAGTTAGACTGCATCATCGACAGAATCAGCTTCTGATCGCTGTACCCGTCCAGCTGCTCCATGTCTCGAGGTAGGGCGCAAGCTCGCCCGAGAGCTTCGAGGACCAGGGGATCGATCCTGTGAAGGACGCGATCCTCCATCATCATTGGCCTCCCCGGTCCAAGCATAAAGCTCGGCTCCCACAATGGTGGACTTGGGGGCAGCGAAGCCGCAGCCGAACTGGGACCCGCGTCGGTTCTCGGCATTTTCAGCGGCCGAGCCTCCTCTTGCCCGACCTCAACCGGGGGCGAACGAACCTCCGGGCTGGCGGGGCTAGGGGGCGCAGGAACCTCCACCACAGTCGCAGGGGAAGTTACCCGAGCGCTTGGGGAGGGAGGCTCTGGAAGAATCGGATTCACAGGCTCTTGGGGAGCCCGGGCATCCTCAGTTCCGAGCGCCAATGCCTTAAGATCCTCGAAGGACAAGCGTCTGGCGCGCCTCATTTCGAAACTCGGCGAGGGAGGTCAGGCGATCTGGCTCGATTCCGCCCCCAAAACCCGGAGAGGTCTTGACCCCAACGTGGAAGCAAAGGCACCAGACGCAGCCCTGACGTCAGACGACACTAGCGAAGGCCCCTCTGCGGCTTGCGCTCTAGGATCGGCATGTCCTCGCCCGTCCTCAGGACCAGCACCTTCGCCTAGGGTCGACTCTACGGTGCATCGTATGTACCCACGATACTTCGGTTGGTACCCTAGCAGCGACCAGGCTGCCCTGCCATCATGACCGCCGTACCGCTTTAGCAGGCGGAGCCAGGCCTCGTTCCTCTTCCAGATGTATCGAGTGGCCTGCTTTCTCTCCTTCAATGCTGCAACGATCAGAGGCGTTAGTATGATGGCACAAAAAAAATTGTGGGGTGTTTGTTTACTTGGAACAGTTCCGAAATGGAGAGGGACTTGGTAGCCTCTATCGGTGTCGGCCACCCCGAATTCCCAGTTGCCCGAGACATACAGAAGATCGTCTCCGGCGTATTTGCTCGAGTCTTCTAAGTATCGGACGAAACCATCTCGGCCTGGCTTATCCCGGAGATAATAAGCATCCCCGGACTTGCATATATCATATACGTCCTCGATATCGAAGACGCCGAGGTTAATGCCCAAAACCTCGTTTAACCTGCCGTGCCCATCACAATCTTGAAGGCGTTGGGTAGCAGCTGGCATGGGCAGAGGCGCCATTGACCGAGACATCTCCTGAGGAGGGGGTGAAGGGGAAATCGGACCCCGCCTTCCGTCACTGCCACTAAAGGGAAAGGCATCCAACCCCCCGAGAAGTCACGGAGGTTAATGCCGTCAGGGTCAGCGCCCTTGACCTGGACATCAGCAGGGATCCTAAAGGTCGACCTAAAACCCTCAATCGCTGCCTCGCTCTCTAACCAGTGGCTATAGATTCCCATCCCAATTCAAAAATAGAGAAACCCACAGAAAGGAGGCAAGGCAAAGGAGACTTACGGAAGCGGAACGGAGACACTGAGTAGCAAAAGAGACTCGACCCCAGCGGCGCACCTCTACCCAGATGAGTTCCCCTCGCAGCAGTCTGTTCTTCCCCGATTCAGAATGACAAACGAAGAAGAAGACAGGCCTCTATATAGCAGAGAGTAGACTATCTTCGGGAACCCTAGCCGCTCGCGCTAAGTAACGCCTCCTGGGGCTCCGCGCTAATCATTTCGAATATTGAAAACGTCCCTGACAGAACGGCGTACGCAACACCAAGGCGACTGGACAACCAATCAAAGGATGCCATGCGGAACAGTCGATACATCTTCGACATTAATTAGTAGATACCATTTATTGCCTCAACCACCCAAAATGGGATGATCCCAAGAAACCTCCCCGTCATGTAGCTCCCGACCTCACTCCGCTGGCGAGCCTCGCAGTCGGAAGCTAGGGGCCGATTGTGTGGGGAGATTTCCACGACTCCGGGGTTATGTTAATCATAATTACCCAATGGGACTAAGCATTCTCACAAGCCTCACGTGCCCCCCACGCGCTAATCATGAAGCCTCAGGCTCACCACGGCTACCGGGACAGAGGCCTCAGCCGAAGCCAAATAGGACCAGGCCACTAGCGCCGAGCTCGGCTGCCCAGGTGCCCACCTCGGTTAAAAACTCCATCTCAGCCGAAGACATCGGGTCGGAAGCCGAAGCAGGAAGAGACTCTCCACTCGCGCCCTTCATCCCCCACATCATCGGACACGTGGAGGAGTAGGGGCGCGAACCAAGGGGACAGATGTGACATCCAGCCATCCATAATCTTTATCAGATCGCTGACAGGGCAGCATCCAATGGATAAAGGCAAATCAAGGCAAGGCCCGAGGAAGGATCCGATGGTACCCTTGCCGCCGAAGGCGTCCAACACGATCTGGCCCAACACGACACGCATTAAATGCATTATGGGCTGACCCGACTGGCATTTGTTGCTTTATGGGCTGATCGGACCCCCATTTAATGAATGGTGGGCTGACATGATGGCGCCCCTAGGCACGTCAAGGCGTCATCATTAACCTCCCCCATGCAACGTAGGCATCTTCTTCTATAAGAAAGACAACACTTTCCATGATAGGTACGCACAATCTAACCCAAGGAGTCGTTGCCCTGTCTCTCTTCTCCCTCTCCTTCCTTTGTTCCAGTTCATTCGCTGACTTAGGCATCGGAGAGCCTTGCGCCGTCCAGGCCAGGGTCCTCTGATCGTTCGCTCTTTTCCTTTCAGGTTTCCAGGCAGCAGGTTAAACTTAAGCTCTACATTTGGATAAGTCCTGTAAGGCACTCAGATTATTGTGGGTCATTATTTTTCTGCACCTACAACATTGATTCTTAAATCAATTGTTTTTCATATTGAGATTGGATATGATCATTGACTTCAAATTTTTTTAGCAATGCATATTTATATATAATTAATTTATGTCTCATTCGATTACTATTCAAAGTTGATTTATGTGAAGCAATATGAATGTGAACAATTACTATTCGATTCGATTTGAAATTATGAGATTATGTGTATGAAACTTTATTCACATTCATTTATTATTTGATTCAATTGAGTCGGCACTACTTAGCTTTGACCTTGTGATAACCGATGGGGTTACACTCGGTTTATTATTTGAGACTACTGCAGTAAGTCATCTGGAGCGCCGGAACTCCAGACCCGGGTAGCCAGCTAGCCTTTCGCTGGGCCGCTGGTGACATCCCAACTAGACTCGCTCTCTCTGAGAGGATGAGCTAAATGTAGTATCCAAACTCATATATTTATTCTCCATTTGATTCGTACAAAGCATGAATTATTCATTTGGGCATAATTGCCTAGCTATTACTGATTATTGACATCTTTTAATCAATTGCCATTTAAATTCAATTTGATACATTATGTACTTGCTTATTAATGCCTATACTTGCCAAATCGTTGTATTTGAGATACTATTCTTGGTGTCACAGGGATCCATGATACCGAAGAGAATAACTAGTAGCAATTCAGATTAGAGATTGGATCGGAAAGCATAACGATTAGCTTATCTTCTGAAGAACGTGAACGGTGGTAATCTTGGTTGGGATTAGAGGTTGCACCTTGCACTAGATCATGGTTTACTTATGATTACATTCGTATTACGATCATGGTCTATTGAGATAAGAATCTTGTAGATTTTCATTAGAGTACTTGTGTACTATGCATTTAAGAGATTTTAATGATTAGCTTTGTTAAGGATGATTTGTAATATAATGGAGTTGTTAATGGACTGCTCATGGCTTTGTTATTATTAATATTGTACATGCTTCCGCAGATAAATGTTCATTAATAGGTGTCAATGAGTAATCCTCACACGTGAAATGTGGAATTTTCTCCTTCGTGAATTCGGACTTGGTCTAGAACAGGTGCGAGTTCATGGGAGTACGCGTGTCACAACTTGGGAACCACCCTAAACCGGGGATTCTCGGGTCCAGAATGTGACAAAGACACTCCAGTCACGACCTCCTGATCAGCCGGTCCCCATCCATACTCATCCGCCATGGGTGCCTCGACAAATGAGTTGCCCTCGGGGTCGAGGATAACACCTAAGCACCAAATGATGGGTTAGATCCAAGGATCTAGCAAGGTACAGTATACAAGTAACATAAGATGTATGCATCAACAGATAATAGAGACAATGATACTATCATAAGAGTAACAAAGGTACAATGTTAGGCAATCATGCAAAGTATAGCATATTGGACCAATATGAAAGTAAATCATCTAATCTAATCATCTATTAATCTGGCACATTCACACAAGCTGGCTACAATAGGATATCATGCCGCAGCCCTGAAAGTCAGAGATCCTTACCCTAAGGTGGGGTGAATAGGGTGAGCTACTAATTAGTGACCAATTATGAAAAATTTTAACTTCTTTAAAATTAACTAGTCACTTGTGATGATTAACAAACAATATGCAGAAGCTAAACAAAACAATCACCACAAAGCAATCACCATAACACAATCATTTATAGTGGTTCGGCCTTATTGCCTACATCCACTACAGGCTTGTGATCCAACACCCCACCGGATTTCCACTATGTATGCTTTTGAATAGGCGCAATAACCTCTACAACGTTGTTTTTCTAGGCTTAACAACAACCTATCAATGTGCCTTTCTAGGCTAAGCAATAACCTTTACACTATGTTTTTCTTAGGCTAAGCAATAACCTTTACATAGATGATTTCTCAAATAAGTGTCTACACAAACACTTTAAGAGATTACAATTTAAGCTCAATTAAAATGCCTCTAATTAGGCAGATATGAAATTGTAAAACAAACTCACACAAACACTAAGTAATGCAAAGATTAATGCTCATGATGTGTGTGTGTGAAAAACTTCAATCAAGTTAAAAATAAGCTCAATCACAATGTGCTTAAAGCATTTAAAAGTTTAAAAGTTTGATTGAAGATAAATGCTAATCACATGTAAAAGATACTAACTTGTTAATGATATGAAAATAAAAAACTTACAAGTTATATGAAACTAATTAAGTCTAAACATGTGATGCATGTGCAATGTTGTTTTCAAAAACAAGAGTTTAACTAAGGTTCAAATGAATGAAAACAACAATGATGATTCAATCAAGTAAATAAAACATGTTATATAAGAAATCAAAGGTTTTGACAAAACATGATTTATATAACTTTAAATCAACTTGGTTTGAAATCAAAGTGAAGAATCCTATTACTTAATCAAAGATTAAATGAAGAAGAGGATTCAACACATCATAATTAACATGCTAAAAATCATTTACCAAAGATTAAAATAAAGCATGTAACATATGAATAAGAAAAGTAAAGCTTACTTGATGATTTAACTTAATGATCCAAGCTTTAGCTTTACTAATGACCCATTAGCCTTAGTTCATTCCCCTTTAATTGGCCTTAGAACACCTCAAAAATGGCTTCAAGAATCATCGAATTTGGCCTTAGAGCTTGGTTCACTGTCAGTTAGCCGACACCCAACCGACAGGCTGACCGACAGTTTTAACAAAATCCCAACTTTAGCATATCTCAAAGTATTTTCTTGTGGGGATTTTTGGGCCATTTAACCAAGTATGGAAACATGATTTAAATCAATCTAAATGCATTAAAATCATGAAACATAAAAAGCCAAATATGATTTGAAACATTTAAAACAAAGGCTAGCTTGATTTATAAAACTTCTTTTCAAATTAAATGCATCCAAGTTAAAAACCAAAACATGCATGTAACGTATGATATAAAAGATTTAAAGCAATGCATGTGTAAATCAAGATTTCAAGATTTCTAAATCAATGCATGTGTGAAAATTGGAATGATGCTAAACTGATAATGCATCAATCAAATTGCAATATACAAAATCCCTAACAAGACTGTCGTCCAGTCGCGGCAGGGAAGATAAAGTATAATGAAATGGATGACAAGCCCTGCCAATAATAATAATAATAATATACCAATCCTAAAAATATATATAGACTGCCACTGGAGTCCACTGGCTGTCTATCCATAGCTCATCATGATAGTCTCAACCATAACAAGTAGCTCCCACTAAGGAAGATCAGTCCAATGGCTAAGCTTATAACAACTAGTGAATGTTTAATACCTACTCAAGGAAACAGGTAAAAGGTCTGTGTCTGTTTAGGCTATCCTTGTGCGAGCAAGGTCATAACATGTCCATATAAGGTCCGATATCCAAGTCCAATCCAGACATACAATCTATAGTCTAAGTCCATCGTCAAATCCATAGCCACGACCCACCATGTCATGATCTTAGTCCAATACAATCCAAGTTCATTCTCACTATTCATGTCCAACATTGATCAGTCCATTTTCCATTCATAAATGGGTTTAAGAATCCATAACAACAGTCCTCTTCATCTAAGGTATCACTTCCATCCATCCTTAGGCCATATGATGGCCCACTTAGCCACAGACACGAGTCAAATGATCTCCATTCATCACACCGGGTCACCACTAAGAAATCCTAGGTTCAGGTCTTCCAATTTCCATTTTATTAACATATCTAGATAGATACAAGAGTAAATAGAAATGAATAGAATCTAACACACCCCTCAATCCAAGCCAATTAATGGGAAATAACGAAGGTCCAATCCTAGGCCATGGCCCCCTTTTCAAGTCCAGGTCCATGTCAACCAATTCAATTCCTAAATGAAGTTTCAGATGCCAAGGAAGTGTGTTTTGGTGCTCCTGAAGTTATGCGCATCTTCGACGACGTTTAAGGGTTGAATCGAAATCCAAATCAATACCCTAGACCCTACTTTGGTGGCCTCATGAGTCAAGGTCAAGCTCAACCCTTAACTCACGCTTGGCACATCAATGGAAGTCCACTTGGAAGGTCAATGGGTCCCACAACAGATCAAGATAACAGAAACTATAAAACCGAAAATTCATTATTTGCATGTATCAGGTCAACATCCTCCAAGGGTGGTCGACCGGGTACACTAGGATAGTCAGGATTCTGACTCTCAAGTCGACATCCAACCTAGTGTATCTGGTCAACATCATGGCCAGGGTGTCGACCGGGTATACAGGGATTTTTGAAACTTAACTTAGCAGGCATAGTTCATTTCTCTGAAATTCTACGGTGTGTCCGGTTGATATCCTGGCCAAGGCGGTCGACCAGGTACACTGAATTTCTGCGTCTGAGAGAGTTTCTTGCTCCAAGCGAAATCCTTGAGTTCTCTATGTATCTGATCGACATCCACCAAGGGTGGTCAACCAGGTACACTGGAAATTCAAATTCTCAGATTTCTATAACTCTTCCATTTCAATCCAATTTCCATCAAAACCCAACTGAATCTCGTCCATTCATCATAAAACCATGCCCAAACATCAAGACTACTCCATCCATCACAAATCCATCATCAATTGGGCCTAAATCATCCAATTGGGAAAAACCCATCCATCAAGGCCAAAATCCAAGAAAATAAGGCTTTAGGAGATAGATCTAACAATTAAACACCTTATGAATTGAAAATTGCATAATCGAAGAATGACAAACATGCATTCTATGCTAAATAGGTATATTGTACTTGCATCTTCTCCAAATGCAATGAAATGGCTAAAAAAAGAGAAATTCAAGCTTCTATGGTTTTTGACCTCTCATTCAACCCCAAAAACTTAGATCTTAAGAGATTTATAACTCATAAACCCAAATCCACAAGAGAATTGTATAAAGGAAAGGGAATTCTCGAAAGAAAAAGGAAAATTACATGGAATTGAGAGGGAATCACCTTGATTTGTAGAGAAATGAGAGATCCTTAGGAGAGATAGGAGCTGTAGCATGTAGTAGCCTCTTCTTCCTTGTAGGTAGAAACCCTAGATCTTGGATTCTAGAGAGAGAATTGAAGGGAAAACTTGGAGGAAAATGAGGGAAGGAAGATAGAAAGAGAGGGAAAATGAGAGAGATCGTTGGAAATGGCTGGGGGAGGGTTTCTTTTCTAGTTTTATGATGAAAGAAAAATGTCCTTAGTGCCCTTTTAGTTTCATTTGAAGTTTAAGATAACTACATGGGCAGTTAGGAGATTTTAGGTGTATTTAGACTATTCTCATGTGGAAACCCCTCCTATTAATTCTAATTACTAGCAAGGGCCTCTAAATAACTAACAAACTTATAAAAGACTAGTAAACACCCTATAGGTTCTAGAAAATACAAAAAGGACTAATTCCTAGAAAATAGGATAAAATCTTAGGAAAATACTATACTACCCTTACTAATCCCTAGTAAATAGTATAATTAGTTAACATATATCATAGTTAACACAAATCAAACA
Source organism: Litsea cubeba (assembly GCA_012931725.1). Taxonomy (NCBI): domain Eukaryota; kingdom Viridiplantae; phylum Streptophyta; class Magnoliopsida; order Laurales; family Lauraceae; genus Litsea; species Litsea cubeba. Next base: position 50,201,444 of record CM022952.1, read on the forward strand.
TAAGTAAAGGTCCACAAGGGGTGGGGCCTCACAACCTAACGTCAGACATAGCTCGAGAAATCTCCATTCATTTATATGTGCTATTTAAATTTTACATCGAAAATGAGGATTCCGTCTACCCTCAAAATCGACGAATCACGATCGCCAGCTACGGTAAAAATTGTAACACCGTTCTTCAATGAAAGTCGAGGAAAATAGGGAGAATAAGGTGGGTTCTCCCTCTCGTCTAATGTCATGCCGACTCATCACGGTTATCCTGTCACACTGATTTGAGTCTTTTTGATATTTGGGTCAATTCAGGGTCATGAGTTAAGGTCCAAATAAGGGTTAATCCTCACATAGCTTAATCATAGGATATCCAAGTAAAATAAAGTAATGACTAAAATAAATAAATAAAAGGGGGGAGGTGCCAAATATTTAAGAAGAGGATCGGCCCCGTTCCCGAGTAATCCCTTCAAATCCCTTGATAAAATAGGGTTTAAAGGCTGATTTTTCAAATCAAAGTGACGAATGTCAGACCCCGACCCAGGTTTGGAATAATTAATTATATTTTTTAACCGTGATTAGTTGATAAGTGGGGTTAGTGGACGATTAGCTTATTTTCTTAAGCTAGATTAGAATGTTTGATTTGCTTTGGGAACTTTTGAGAGTCATTGACTTAAGTTTGGCGCGGGCCGGGGCGCCCGTGGATTGCGTGTGAATTTGTGGATTTTAACTTTGATGTTTGTAAAATCCCAATTTTGTGCATTCTGATTCATTTCATCTAGATTATCAACTTTCATGTTTTGACCATCTTGATTTAATGATCAAAAATCACGTTTTTCAAGGAAAAGGGCAAAACTGACCTTTCACATGAAATATGTACCCAAATTTTGAAAATTTCAGAAATTGACAAAAATATACTTTTTGGAAAGTAGAAATTTCGCTGATCGTTTTTATCTTCTTCGTCGTTTTCATTCGGGGCCCGCAAATACCACTTTCAGCCTTGTGAAGACCGGGGCCCACAAAACTTATCTTATAAGAAGGGGAACCTCTCTTCTCCTCCTTCATTTCTTTTCCAGCAAGGTTTTGAGCTAGGGTTTTTCCCTCTCTTCCCACACTTTCTCTCTCATCTGAAACTCTCATTTCTTGGAGTTTTCTTGGAGGAATGATCTCCTAAAGTTCTTCCCCTTCATTCAAGCTTCCCAAAGATGTCTTTTTCAAAGGTTTTGAGCTAAGGAAAGGCTCGGCTTTCCAAACTTGAGATTCTTGTTTTCCTCTCCATTTAGAGTGTTTTAATCCCTCATGCAAGGGGTTTGCTTGGAGATTTACAAATGTTGATTTTTAGGGTTTTCTTTGGGAAAATTTTGGGGTTTTTGTAGATTTGAAGCTTGAGGCACTAGAGCTTTGTTTGAAGAGTAATTTTGCTCCCATCTTGACTAGAGGCAAGTAGATTTCACAATTAATATGATGATTCATCTTATTTGGCTCCATTTCATGGCTTTTTCTTATTATGTTCTAATCCTTTATGATTTATGGATTTACTTTGAATGAATGAACCATTGTTATGTTGTTTTCCATTTATGTTATTGTCTTACAATGTATTGGAAGTTTGCTTTCACTTTGGTCATTTAGAAAATTTGATTTCTTGTGTTAAAAGTTTGTGTTCAAATAAAGGGAGAAAACTTTGATTCAAAAAGTGTTGTGTTGGGCTAATTAGAATGATTTGTGGATGATGATTTGATGAGTTTGGGAGGTCAAGGAAGGGTCCCAATGTTCTTAGAAATGTGTATGAAAGAAAGGAAATAAAAAGGGATCAAAAAGGGTTTCAAAAGATGGAAAAAATGGGAAAAAGCCCTGCCGAGCCGGACTGGACAGAGCCCAGTCCGCTCGAGCGACCCACTGGGCCGCTCGAGCGACCCAGGCTCTGTCTGGGCTTCGCTCGAGCGAGCCCAGCTCAGCGTGGGGGCCTGGGTCGGGCCTGGTCTAGGGTCCGTTTTAAGCCTATTTTTGGGCCCAATTGAGGACTGTTTTGGGCTTAATTGGTGGACTGTTTGAGCTTGGGTTAAGGCGAGTTGTGGGCCTGATTAAAAAAAAAGGGTTTAAACCTGTGTTCAATGAGGACTTATTGGATATAATTTCAGGTCCACTTCAAGCCTATGTCCAAGCCCAATTCAGCCAAACTCCTTTCTATAATTGAAGCCCATTCAGCCCTTTTACAAGCCTAGAATTTATTGTGAGAATTAGCTTGGACTATGATCAAGACCATTTGGTAATCCTTCAAGTTTCCATGTACGTTTCATCCCTTGTGATTGTCAAGGACCTTCTGTGGCAACAAAGTACGTTCTCTTAATGACAATAAAGGGGTCAAATGTATATCGAGACGACCCGCATTAGACGATCGAATCATCATACATTCACTCTATGTAAAAAGACTTTTGTTCGGACTTTTTCTCCAATTTTTGAATGTTTTGAAATGGTTTACCACATCTTTAGATATTGATAAGACTACTCACCTACTTTGCTCGGATTCGCTAATATGCATTTATTCGGAGTAGTTTTCTTATCGATTTTGGAAATGTATCTTATAAACAGATTTATATGACGTCGAGGTTTCGAACTTTCATTCTAATGGCACCACTAAGCTTAGGTTACCTTGTCGGACTGATCATCCGGCTTGGAATCTTTAATCTCTTCACCAGCTGCAGTTTGGATTCTATCTATACCGACCATGGCAACGGTTATATCCGGTCCCACGTGTAGTGGCTACGGTTCTGTTTGATAACGACTATGTTCGTTCCGGTCCCACGAGTAGTGGCTACGGTTTTGTCTGCTCTAGTTACTTCGGTAACAGGGGAATTTAGCTTTACGTGGTCTGCCAATGTTTTTATACATTTAATGTTTATCTTCCATCTTTAGTTCGTCATTGTTATTATTCGTGATTTGATCGTGGCTCTCATTTATTTAATGCTTTGCTTTTCTATCATCCTATTATTGTTATATTTGCTTGCCAGACCGTCGTGTCTGACCCTGTTTGCTTGGTGCCAGATGTCGAGCCCCTCGCGGTCGAGGCGCACTTCGAGGCGGAACCCATAGTCGACCTTGTGGAGGGCGAGTGGCAGCCCGATGATGTCGTTTAGACGTCGGGCTGTTTTTGGAGCTGCGATCACCTTTTGGGGAATAGATACTATACATTTTGGGATTTTTGTTGTGGCCATTGTTGGCTTATTCTTTTGGGAAAAATTGTAATTAATGACTAACTTTACTTTTGTATTAACTTTAAACTAACTTTGGGGCCTACCAATGAAATGTTTCTCTTTTTGATGCTAGTCTCGTGCGTTCTCATCTTATACTTGTTTGTGAGAGACTTTTATGTTTGCTACAATGCTTCCGCGTAAGTTATTTGTATGAAAGTGATTCTTATTTATCACTGTTGGATCGGATTTCGGGAATCCTTACAACGGAAACCTGTGGGAAACTTGCGTGTGCGGGCGGAATTTTCCGGCCCGTCGCGCCACGACCCCGGATTAAGGCCTCGTTTAGCGGGCCCTCGGTTCGGGGGCGTGACAACGAAGCAAATGAGATTTCAATTTATGATTATGTCTTTTTGTGTATGATACATAAGTGATAAAGTGAAAGGCCGATGGGCCGAGTTTGATTGATAGGGTTCGCCGATGGGCCAAGATTGTTTAAAGGGGGCCGATAGGCCGTTGTTTGTTTGAGAATGGCTGACAGGCCAGAATAAAAACATGTAAAGTGTGTGAAATCACTCACTCATCTCATCTCATCATTCTCATTAATTCAATTTTAGAAATCAGCTCTTCATTCCCTTTTTATCGTTAAGCTCGATTAAATATCTGGCAACGGAGGTGGAGGAAGAAATAAAAGGAAAATCTTTTTGGGTTGATTTTGTTGGTTTTATAGTTTTTATGGATTGTTTATTTGAGGTTAGAAGGGCCTAACTAAGGGATTTTACTTGGATTTACATAATGAGTGCTTTATTACTGATCATCGGATTAACCCTGACCTAAGGTCCTAGACCGCTCACATCAGCTTTCCCGGTCCCCTAACGGAACAAAAAATATGATGGAACGAAGCCTACTGCTCTAAGCTACCTAATGGGAGAAACCCATTTGAGTCCTAGGTTTTGGACAACCTATGTTCGAGGATTTTGCGCCTAAGTGGCTTGTTGGGTGTGGTTTTTAATTCATTCGGCTTATTTTAAGTTATGATTTTGGATAAGAGTGACCTAGGGATGTCTTGGGATTCTATTAGATGGGCTCGGGTTTGTATAAGTTTGGTTTGGGTTGATGACTGTTGGTCAGTTAGGTTGAGAACAATGGGCTCAAATGCGTCGGGGATTGGTTTGGGTGTTGCAAGTGAAATGGTTCCACTTTGGACTGGAAAATCAAAGGATAGGAGATGAAGGGAAGTGATGTATTTGGAAGGTGGGCCTATGTGATGAGGCTGTAATTTGCAAGTCATGAGAATTGTAGTCTACAAGTCATGAGCATTGGGTGATGTTTGGTAATATTAGAAAGTGCATTTTGAATGGATTATGTGGTGTGGGTCTTTGTTTGGTTGGTTTGATATGAGGATGGGGCTAGGCATGGGTTGGACGCTGCTGGTTTCTGTGGAGATAAGGTTAAGGTAAGATGGAGTCTGGTTCGGCGGTCTTGAAGTATGGGTGGTAATAATGTGTTGTTTGGGATGGGAATTAGTTTAGGTGAAGGGAACATGAGATGAAGTGGTTTGCTGGATTGGGTAGGTGACCCGGGCCCGACATCTGATTACTTCGGACAAGCCCCGAGTCGCGGATCCATACTTACTCCCATAAACTCCAAATTAACCGAAGTTAAAACGAAACCCACAAGGGATAACAAATATTAATACCTGTCAAATGTACATTTTTGCGGAATATATACATTGACAAAATATTCAACTATATAAGTCCTTTACGTAAAGTAAGGTTCAATATACACATATCGTTTCATATCATTTTCCCTATTTAGTCACACTTTGCATATTCAAAATACAATGCAAGAGGACGTCTATTTACATTCCAAAATGAATTATAAAAGTATTTCCAAAATGTTTCCAATCCAATTCGCACTCCGATCACATCCATTTGATTAAACCTCCTGGAGGTATCAGATGGGTCTCCTCCGCTGGCGTTGCAGCCTATGCAAGACCGGCAAGGGCAACTGAGCCTATAATGTCATTAATAACACTGTGAACACGACGGTTCAACAATGTATACACATATCTATGATTGTACATGCTATCATATAATATATCTATCAATTTATCCATTTAACAGTTCTAAACAATCAAATCAATAATAGTACATTATACAATGTTCGTTCATTTCCATTCAGTTCGTCCTAAAGGAAGCAGTTAGTGGATTCATAATCATCCTTTCATATTCATTCGTTCAGTTAGTCATTCAGTGGTTATTCAGTGAGTTCTCTTTCATTAAATGACTTATCAATAGGTGGGATTTACCAGTGTCTGGATCAGAGAGCACTGGCATCACCACGGAGCTCCGGAACGCCCCTCAGTCCATCTACTGTAGTAGGATTGTTTATTATATTGTTATATTTAGTAACTGTTCATTAATTTCATTAATTCTGTTCAGCTCTATAATGAGATTAAGAGCCTACTATGTAGTGCCGGACTCAAGAAACAAATCAAATCAAATCAGATCAATACTCGCTTAAAATTTTTAAACCAAAGTTGAGTTAAACGTTCGTTATCAAATGTATATGTTATTCTCGATGAACATCATTTTAATAGTTAATTGTACATTTGATAACCTTAGCTAACACCTATGAAGGTTTAGGTACGATTCGTCTTCAATTCGTCGTTTACCTCAAACAATTCAACACTTGGATTTATCCCGAATTACGACTCGAATCAAAACTACCAATGACCATTGAGTTCATCCAATTAATCTCAAGACTCTCTAATTAGTAGCCCCAAAGAATCTCTGATTCAATAAGTTCAACTTCTGAAAATTTAGATTTTCAGCATCAGAATCACTGTGCACTCGGTCACCTCGTCGGCCACCTTTCGGCTGGCCGAACTGTGAAGTTCAGCTAGCCGAATCAATTTGGTCACCACTCGGTCAGCTTTCCAGTAGCTTGTTTTCTGTCAAAAATTCCTATCAGGTTATTTGGTCACCTTTCGGTCACCACTCGGCTGGCCGAATTCAAATTTTTCGGCTAGCCGAACCAAATTCAGTCAGCTGGAAATTTTCTGTGAAATTCCTTCACTACACAAGCATTCGGCCACCTCTTCGGCCAGCTATTTGGCTGGCCAAAATCAGTTTGGTTAGTTTTCCAGCAGGTGACATTTATGAGTTTTCACTCCTAGAAGCATTCGGCCACCTGTTCGGTCACCTTTCGGCTGGCCGAACAGAAACCTGAAGTTCAGAAATTTCTGAACTGAAACTTCTGTTTTGACCTCCATGAGTTCACACATCATTTCTAGCATCCTAATTCACATATAACCACATAGAATGCATACACTTGCCTTTGTTTAAGATCAATTGGTAAGAAACCCCTCTTCTTGGCTAGATTTGGGATGAAAACTTCTCAACTTGAAACCCTCTTTTCAAACTAAATCCAAAACAAATCCACGAATAGAAATTCTATGAGTTCTTTGTGCTAAAATCTACTACAACCATTCCATGGAACTTGAAAACTCATTAAAGAGTTGTAGCTACTCACTTGTAAGCTCTTGAAGAGAAAATTGAGACTTTCCTCAAGCTTTAACTCCGAAGAAATGAAAACAAGTTGAGGAAGAAGATGGGGTCCTCTTCAAAACCACTTGCAAACCTCCAACTCTTGACACTTGATGAAGAAAAGGAAGAAGAAAGAAGAAAACTCTAAGGTTTGGATTTCTTCACTTCACTTAGGTTAGAAAATGAGTGAATGAACTCATTTGAGTTCATCGTATCTCTTATAAGCCTCATTTTGCAATTAGGCCTCCACCACTCATTCTCATTCCAAATTGAGTCAAATGGAAGGTCATTTGAGCCAATTCATGTCGGATGACTTCATGTCCACTGCAGAAGTTAACGTACTCTTTGAGATACGCGTGTTGGTATCAAGAGTGACCGTATTCGATAAAATATGCGGAAATTCGTATTTACATAAAAGTCTTTAATTTTCTTGTTTGAATCTAAACTCCATTCAAATCATTTAATCTCCTTCATTACCATTTCATTAAGCCTAAATCAATCATTTTAGGCTAATTCCATTCCATTTGATCAGAAACCACAATTAAACATGGTTAATTACCCTCAATTTTAATAAATTAGAGTTAATCTCGATTAACTCGGGACGGGGTCTAACATTCCCCAAAACTTTTAGAGCCATTCGGTACTCCGAATGCAATAAAAATCAATACAATTCAATAAGACAAATTTACGAATTCAAAATTACTTGTACGAATAGCTCGGGATACTTCTGAGCCATTTGCTCTTCAAGCTCCCATGTAGCTTCATTGGGTTCATGATGAGCCCAAAGAACTTTGACCCATTTGATTATCCTTGTACGCAAAACCGCTTCCTTAGTATCAATAGTTTGGACGGGTTTCTCAACATATGTGGTGTTTAGTAATACTTGGATCTCTTCATGATGAATGATATGTGAAGGATCAGCCACATACTTCCGAAGCATCGATACATGGAATACATTGTGGATACCGGAGAGTTCTGCTGGTAGGTATAAACAATAAGCCACATTTCCAATTTAACTTTTGACCTTGAAAGGTCCAATGAATCTCGAGGAAAGTTTCCCTTTATGCCTGAATCGGATAGTGCCTTTCATTGGAGAAGTCTTTAAAAAGACTAAATCATCAACGGCGAATCCCAGATCACGCCGACGGTTGTTAGCATAGCTTTTTCTGCCTTGATCTAGAAATTTTCAGCCGATCTTGTACTCTTTGCACATTTTCTGCTGTTTCAACAATGATTGTAGGACCGTGGAAACTTTGAGTTTCAACCTCTTCCCAGCTCACTAGAGTCCTACATCTTCAACTGTACAATGATTCGAATGGTGCCATTTCAATGTTGGAGTGATAACTATTGATGTATGCAAATTCACACAACGCTAAATGGTCATCCCAATCTCTCCCAAAATCTATAACACTAGCACGAAACAAGTCTTCTAAAGTCTGGATAGCCCGTCAGTTTGTGGATGATATGCAGTACTAAATCAAAGACGAGTACCCATTGAATTCTGGAAGGACTGCCAAAAGGCGGAAACAAACTGACTATCCTGATCGGAAACAATCGAGACCGGTGTTCCATGCAATCGAATCACTTCCTTGACAAATAATCTGGACATATCATTGAATCCCATATCCTTTCCAAATGGAAGGAAGTGTGCAGACTTCGCAAGACGATCCACGATCACCCATACGGCATCGTGCTGCTTCTTCGTCCTAGGTAAACATGATACAAAGTCCATCTTGAGATGTTCCCATTTCCATCTAGGAATGTCTTAGTGGATGAAGCAATCCAGGCGGTTTCCAGTGCTCAAACTTCACACGTTGACAAGTCAAGCAAGAAGATACATAATCGGCTATTTTTCGCTTCATATTATTCCACCAAGACCTATCCTTAAGATTTCTATACATCTTTGTGATTCCTGAATGCATAGAATATCAAGTGTGATGAGCTTCAAACATCATTGCCTGCTTTAAATCTTCTTGTGCTGGTATACACAATTCGTCTCTAAAGTAGAGAACTCCTTCTACCAACACAAAGTCTAGTCTTGTTGCAATGTTATCCTTTTTCAGGTACATATGTGAATGGAAAGTCGTAGTCCTTGATCAGCTCTAACCAACGGCATTGCCTCAGATTGATATCTTTCTGAGTGAACAAATATTGAAGGCTTCTGTGATCACAGTGGACTTCAAAAGTCTCTCCATACAGATAATGCCTCCATTGTTTCAATGTGATTACAACAGCCGCGAGCTCTAAGTTATGACTAGCATAGTTCTTCTCATTCTCCTTCAACTGATGCGAACCGTAGGCAATGACCCTACCATTTTGCATTAACACACATCCCAATCCAATACCTGAGGCATCTGAATAAATCTCAAATCCTCCTATTCCATCAGGTAAAGCCAAGATTGGGGTTGAAATTAACTTTTGCTTTAAAGAATGGAAATTAGACTCACATGCATCATTCCATTGAAAAGGAATGTTCTTCAGAGTTAGTTTCGTTAGCGGAGTTGCTATTTTTGAGAAGTCCTTGACAAACCTCCTATAATAGCCAGCCAATCCCAAGAAGCTCTGAACTTCCGGTACATTCTTCGGACTCTGCCAATTGGTAACCGCTTGAATCTTAGCTGAATCAATAGCTAATCCATCTCCGTTAATTATATGACCCAGAAATGCAACCCGCTGCAACCAAAAGTCGCACTTATCGAGTTTTGCATACAACTGATTCTCCCTCAGTATCTGCAAGGCTGTTCTCAAATGATGTGAATGCTCCAGTTGTAACTTTGAATATACCAGAATGTCATCAATGAAGATCACAACACACTAGTCCAAGTAGGAAGCAAACACCCTATTCATTAAAGCCATAAACACTGAAGGTGCATTGGTTAAATCAAAAGGCATTACTAGGAACTCATAGTGACCGTAACGAGTCTTGAATGCAGTCTTCTATATATCTTGATCTTTAACTCGAATATGATGATATCTAGATCGAAGATCAATCTTAGAAAAGTACACTCCACCCTCGAGCTGATCAAACAACTCATCGATCCTAGGCAGTGGATATTTATTTTTTATCGTTATTTGATTTATCTGCCTATAATTGATACACATTCGAAGGGTCCCATCATTCTTCTTTACAAACTGTATAGGTGCTCCCCATGGTGAGACATTAGGTTTGATAAAACTCTTGTCAAGCAAATCCTGTGTCTGTTTCTTCAATTCATACAACTCTGATGGTGCCATTGATACGGTGCCTTAGATATCGGTGCAGTACCAGGCATAAGTTTGATAGTAAAGTCTACTTCCCTCGCTGGAGGTAGACCTAGTACTTCATTCTGAAATACATCAGGATACTCACAGACTACATGAATGTTTCTCAACTCTCGTACATGCTTCTTCTCGGAAATAAACGCGATGTAGCCTTCACCACCACTACGCATCATCCGTTCAGCTTTGAGTGCTGGAATTAGCTTGGAATCATATTTCTTTTAGACTTCTTCAAAGAGTACATTGGGATTGGCCTCATCAACCCTAAAGGTGATGATTTTACGGAAATAGTCTAAACAAGCCCTGTAGTTCGAAAGTCAATCCATGCTAAATATTACATTAAAATCATTCATTGCTAATACAATCAGATCAAAGCCAATCGCTGTGAGGTAGTAGGAAGTGCTGCTTGTCCTTGAGCAGGCTACTGGTATGGAGCTCTGTCATCTTTCCTAGCCCTTGGACATTGTGTGTAAGTTCCGTGACCTTATTGAGTGAGTTGGGCCCAAAACCCGGTCGTTGACCCATTTATTATTAATTATTTTATTTAATTATATTTTAGATATTTAAGTGGGTTTAGATCATGAGCGAGTTTCTTTTAGCATTAGATTAGTGTCTGCGAAGTTTCATACAATTCCGAGTTCGTTTGATCTTAGCAAGGGGTAGTTTGCAATTTAGGAAAAATTGAGTGTATTTCCGAAATATTCCAAACGCTGTGATTTTGGATTCGTTGGAAAGCTTTCGTCGCGCTAATCATTTTTGTCTCTTGGCTCATCACGATCCGACGATCAGAAATCCTTCAAGTGGGCCATTCTTCACCGAACCCACTAAATGGGCAACTTAGTCTTTTCCCCTCTATCTTCTTCTTAAACGAGATTAACCCTAATCTCTTATTCATTCTCTGCAACGAAAGAGAGAACAACAGCACCCATTTCTTCTTCTTCCTTTCTCAAGCCAGAACTCTACCTTAGAAGATCCTACTTGAAGATCCGATCTGTTAAACTTCTTCCTCTCGATCTTCTCTTTCTTCCGGTACCAATTTGGTAAGACTTCTCACAATCTCATATTTTCATATTATCTTTCCTTTGGTTAGATTATGTCTGATCTTGATTCTTTTCTTTCCTTTCTTCTTATCTGCTTCCTAGATTTCGTTTTATTGGTTTAGATTCGTGGGTTTCGCGTTAGAAGGCTTCTCCTCGAGTTTCACCCAATTTCTATCTTCTTCTTGGTTGAGACAAGTAGATATACATTTTATATATAAACATGTATGGTTTTCTATTGATTGCAATGGTTTCTTGTTAGAATACCCAAATTCCAAGCTGTGGTTATGTTTTGATTTGGGATTTATTTGATAGATTAGGATTTGAAAATATTTGGTTTGAATTAATAGTTAAAATAGTAGCTTTGGAGGTTTTTAATTTGATAGAATGGAATGGAATGGAATGAATGGATGGAATGGAATGATGGGGAGAGCAGGAGGCTCTATTTTATACAGGCAGTAGCCTTTGAAAAGGCTTGGGAATGGAGGAAAACGAATTGGGAAGGAAGAGTTCAAAATGGCCTGAACTCTGTCGGTTAGCTCTCGGCTCGGTGTCGGTCAACCGACATTAGGGTGTCGGTCAGTCGAGCCTCGTGTCGATCAGAAAACCAGAGAGCCAAAGCCTTTTAAGCGTCGGTTAGCCGACAACCTTAGTGTCGGTCAGCCGACACTGTTCTCGGTTCCAAAACCAGAGAGCAAAATGAACGTCGGTCAGCTCATCGGTTCGGTGTCGGTCAGCCGCAGGAACAAGTAAATGGACCATTTTGGAATACCCATATGTTTTAATCTGCCCATTGGATTTCTACGTATAATATACCGTTGGAAAGCCCTTGAAACGTAGAATCCAATGGTTCTATTTCATCACGATCGGAGGTCATAAAGTGATGTAAATGCTTGGATTAAAGATCATGTTTAATTTTATTAGTAAATAGACTGTTAACCTAGGATTGGGCCTTAGATGTTGGAAACCATGAACATACTCTCACTTGACCATTAATGGGGAATTGAAATCAAAGCACGTGGCTTGGTATGCTTCGATAGGTTGTCTAGGTATTCGTGTATTACATATGATAACCGAATACGTATGGAACTGAATCGTCCGATACTTAACATGATTGTACACCAAGGGATTTACCTAAGAGTATCATCGATCCAAATTCCACATGTACTTTGTTATAACCGGTGGAATACATGGATGACACCATTTGCCTAGGATTGGATTGTAATTCCTCCTTGATTTATGATTTGTATCCGTTGATATTATTCCTTGCACACTCTCTTGACATAAAATACTTAACTAATTATGAAACATAAATTCTTATAGAATTTAGGACTTGGACCTGACTTGGAGTGTACTTAGGAACCTGTGTCATGTATTGATAAACATGACTGGCTAGCAATAAAAGGGGATTATCACATGGTTTGTTTGTCTTGTATTGTCTTGAATGAGATAATCCCTATGATCTTGTCTTGTACATGGAACTAGCAAGACTTGCTTATCTTGTTGTCCTTGTGTCAAAACCACTTTATTCTTGTTTGCATATCATGGCCATCTACAGTTTGGGGTTTTAAAGATGAACCGGTTACTCGGTTGTCGGGGTGGGCAGTCGGCGTTGGACGGCGTCCATGGCGTAGAATAGCTGGAAGCGGGCTTGGACCGTGCTGCTATTTCCAGGACCGGGAGCTAGGATCCTATTGGATCCGGACTTTGGTATCAGTAGTCTTGTTTGGGATTGTTACTGGTACCCCGGGAGGTGGCTTGGACATCCTCAGAGTCTCCCTCTTGTTCTTGTATTGCATTGCATGGGTAGTAGTTATTGCTAGGATTCCTGTTATTGATTCCATCGATTAATATTCTCGCTTTATGCCTAGTTTCGCTTTACTTGTACTCACATGATTATTACTTGTCATCACTCTATACTTGATGCATGTCATGTTTATTATGCTTTGCTTATCTATTGCTCAACATGCCGTTGACTCTATTCCTTGGTGTGCAAACACATCAGGTAACTACTTCTATTACGAGGAGCAGGCCGGTGAGGAGATCCCAGAGGATATCCAACCAGCAAAGGAGGCACGAGAGTGGCGTGCCGATGACGTACAGTAGTGTCATCTTACCTGGCACTAGAGAGTCACATGGGTGATACTCATTAGGTTTTTTACTCCTCTTTTATTCCTCGTTGGAACTTTCACATTCATTGACTTATTCTTTTATTGGCCTTATTTATTGGGTTGGCCAATGTAATACATTAACTCCTTGATTAGTTTTGCTCTTATCTTTATATGATACTTTAACTTAATGAGAAGTATTATTCATTGTTTGATATTCCATATGCCTAGATTTGTATGAATTCCGCAATTCATTAATGTCTTGAGGCTTGAAATGTAATATCCTCACAGCAGACTTACGATCTTTGGGACTAAAGGACAAAATTTTTAATTAGTCCTAAATTTCACTCTCCAGATCTGGTTTATTCTTTAATCGGGTTCGGGGGACGTGACATTGTGTCATTCTGTGTTCCAAAGAATCATAGACTAGGTAATCTCCAGTAGTCCTCCAACACAACTCAGCCCTATGAGCCTTGCCACAAGTTTCACAGACTGGCCTGTTCTCACTCCTCTCTTCTCTTGCAACATATCTTTGCTTCTTCCTCTTGCCTTTGTACTGTCCTCCCTTATTGAACCATGAATCACCACTTCTTTTGGTGTTCACAGCCGTATTCTCTCTGTTTATCTCTTCAACTGTATATGCCCTATCAATGGCATCATCAAATGTAGTAGGCTTCTGACCAGCCACTACTATAGTCTTGTATTCTGGATTTAATCTAGTGATAAATCTCTTGACCTTTTTGGCCTTAGTATGTACCAAGTCGGTAGCATACTTGGATAAGTTTAATTAAGAAGGTATGAACATAAGCAGACACGGTCAATTGACCTTGCTTCAAATTAAGAAACTCTGTTTGTTTCTGGTGTCGCACATGTTTTGGAACAAGCTTTCTTTGGAATTGAGTCTTGAAAGTCTCCCAGATTTTAGATACTGGCATCACTTTGAATGTCTCCTTGACACTATTCCACTATGTCTTAGCTAACACTCTCACAATTGTAGAGGTCAATAACACTCTCTGCTTGTGAGTGCAGACAATCATGTCAAACACATCTTCGATGTGTTCCAGCCATTCATCGGCCTGTATCACATCTTCTGTGCCTTGGAGCTCAGTGACTCCTCTTTTGTGGAATTGTTCAGAAAGGGTATTAGGATCCCTCTCTTTGTGCTGCACCACCACTTGTGTCATAACATGCTGCGGCGGTTGGACTGGTGGTACCGGTGGAGTCTGTACCTGAGCTTGCATTTGGCTCTGTACTTCTAACATGGCAGCCATTTGGGCTTACATACCCATTTGAGCTTCATAGCTCTTGGCTAATTGTTCGTTACTTCTGGTTAATTGGGCTTGCATACTCATCTATGCCTCATGGCTCTTGGCAATCTGCTCATTACTTTGGGCTAACTGCTCAAGTATAGCAGTAAACCTAGCATTAGCATCAGATATAGGAGGGGAAGGTGTGAATCTCGATCCAGAAGCCATGCTGTAAACAGTACGAAAGGTAAGATATACATCTCAACCATTCCATCAGTAAGTAATCACATATAGTGAAAGCGATAAAACACAAATCCTAAGTTGGATTTGTTACGAACATAACGTCCCTCACTTTGTAAGACCCCGACCCAAGAGACCTCGATTAGTGTTAATTAAGTTGTATTTTAGCTCTAAGTGTGTTTAGTGGATTTTGGCTAAGTTTGGGACATAATATCTTTTTAAATAGCTTTGGCAAATTTTGAGAGCCTTTGAAATTGGTGGGGCCCTTTGGGGGTTCTTGTTATGATTTTTCGTGAGCTTGGGGGTTTATTCATGATTTCCTTAAATTCGTGTTTTAATCTCGTTTAACTCTTCTTGTTAATCCCTACGACTTTCATGTTGACATCGTTCCCATTCGAGATCCCGAAACCCGACTTTCTCAATTTGAGGGCAAAATAGTCTTTTACCCAAAATCTGGACACAAATTTCAATGTCACCAAAACCCGCGAAATATATATAGTTTTTGGAAACTAGAAATTTCGCCGTTAGACTTTGCCTTCTTCATCGAAATCATTTGAGGTCCCGAAATCCATGTTTTTAGCCCGATAAGATCTTTAAGTTGTGGGACCCACCCTGCTTTTGCTATATAAGGGAACCCTTCTTCTCTTTTTCTTCTTTTTGCCCTAATTACTATTGAAGAGGAAGAGCTCCAGCAGCCCTAGTTTGCCCTCCTCCTTCTTCTTGCTTTCTTCATCTCAAATCATCACCAAACTATTGTCAATCAAAGAATGGACTTCATAATCATCTTCTCCTTCTCAAGAGCTTCCTTTTGGTACCATTTGTAGAGGAATCCATCAACCTTGAGCTTTCCATTGTGCTAACCTTGCCTTTTTGAAGAACTTTCAAGTAAGGGATCATTCCAATCTTGTAGATTTGTGTTCTCCTAACCTTGGAGAAGCTTCATCTTGATTATTGCAAGCTTTCTCTTTGTTTTGATTTGGTTTTGATATTTTAGGGTTTGTATTTGGGGGTTTTTGTTTAGATTGGTGATTTTGGCTTGGAGAGTGTTTAGAGCTTGGATTTGCTTAGCATTGGACCTAAGGAAAGCGTATGAATAGATTTCTTGAGTTCTAATCATATTTTATGCAAATGATTAGTTTTTCATTAATGATTTATATGGTTTAAACCTTGTTTCATCACTTGTCTTTTATTGATTTCAAAATGCACTAATTAATGTATCTTTCTACCTTATTAATCTTCTACAAATGTTACATTGATTTGTGTTAAACTTGAATGGTTATATGTGGATTGCTATGATTCTTTCTCTTGTGATTGAAATGGATGGAAAGGAGATGTTGGATGGATATTTTGGAGACTTTTGGATGATGGATTGAATGGGATTTGAATGAGGTTTTGAGACCCTCAAACATGTGTAGGAAGGGTGCTCTAAATGTATGGTAAGAGAAGATAGAAGAAGGAAAGAAAGAAAGTGAAAAATCTAACTTGAAACTGAACCGCCCATGCAGGGTCGGTCAGCCTTCGGTCAGCCGACCGTCGGCTGATCGAAATACCCATTTCGGTCGACCGACAGCCAACAAAACTTTGTCGGTTCCTTTTCCGTGGACCTGTATCCCATCAGGAGATCCGTCGGTCAGCTGTCTGCTAACCGAACTGTACCACTTTGGTTAACTGACAGCCAACCGAAGTCAGTTCGGTCCCGTTTCCAAAGAACTGTACACCTTCTGACATGATTAGACGGTCAGCTGTCGGCTAGCCGACATACGTACTTCAGCTGACCGACAGGTGACCGAGAAGCTGACCGAATCTACAATCTTAATGGACTCCTTTTGAAGAACATGTGGAACTATATTGAAAAAGAAACCCCATCACGGAGATTTATTGAGGGTTTTTGACTTGTCAATGTGTATAGGGAGCTCGAAATGTCTCCATTCTTATGGAGTACCAAGCCAATATCAAAATCGACATACGGGAGCCTTATCCACACTGATTTAATCTTGAACCCTCAATGTTTGGTCCATAAATTTATGGAAATCCATCTATGTTCTATTATACCCAAATTTTTATGTGTACTTCCCGAAATTTATACTACATGGCTCGACATGCCCCGAAAATACTGAAATTTCATTTTTAGCATTTTGCCAGCCCTATATATGCAAGTCCCGATATGAATGTGATTTACGTGCTCACGAGCACCCCGTCCCGTCAGCTTGGGTGTTATACACCTGTACAATCATTTGTATTTGTCCTGATTTCTTGCATATGACCTATATGTCGGCACCACTAAGCTTGGACGACCTTGTCGGCTTGATCCACTGACTTGGAAGTTCTCTCGCCCGTTCCTGCCAGCTGCAGTTGGATCCCGTCCCGATACCCGGTTCGCTATTGCAGTCCCGCCATGATTTACTCTCATCACGTTAGTGATAGAGGATTTAGCTTAATGTGGTTGCCTCCCGTCCTTACGATTGTGGCTCCCTTGAAGAAGGGCGGTTTGTAGGGTTCTCATACGGACTGGGTTTGCAATGCAAGGAATACCCTATTTGTCAAATATTCATGCTTTATACATGCTTTAAGGGAATACGCGATTTGTCAAATATTCATGCCTTATACATGCTTTAAAGGAATACCCGGTTTGTCAAATATTCATGCTTTAAAAGAATGCATGTTTTGTCAAATATTCATGTTTTACGCCCGTTATATTTGAATACAGGATTTTATCAGATATCCATGATTTTCCACATATTTTAATTATATGCAGCTTTTGATCAAATAACATGACTTATCACATGTTTTATTCTTCAGTACATTTATTATCTTTTCACCCACCTGCCAGACTGTCGTGTCTGACCCACTACTTTGGTACTCAGGTCCAGATTTCTTGTCCGAGCTGAGTGCACGTGTTGGCTGTGGAGCCATGAGTTTACAGGTTGTTTTGTTGGCTATGTCATGTAGACATTGACCTTGATATCGGAGCTACGTCACATATGGGGTAGTGATTATTAGCTTGTTATTGTATGGCTTCTATTAGCATTTTCTTGGGATTTTAACTAATTCACATTGATAATTGTAACTTGGAACATATATGGGAATGTAATATCCTATTACTGTCAGCTCTGTATTTTATTATGATGAGTTATTCCGGTCTGATATAACCCCTGATATGATAGCTATATGCTAGCGGTTGAGTGCGATACGGAATCCGATGGCCACAGACTCCGAGACGCGATGCCACAGAAGCTTCCACAAAATATTCATAGTGTGTTGGAACTTGATATCCTCATACACGCGGATCTTGGGAGAAATATAATTCTTACTTAACTCCCAATTCGCGCTCCCCGAGGTTGGGCCGCTGTAGGGTCCGGGTTTGGGGTCGTGACCGACTGGTATCAGAGCGGGCATGTTTCTAAGAAATAAAACACTCTACGAACCTTAAGACTGTGGTGCGGAATCGTTAGATTTGTTGTCTTGTTTTGGCTAGACGCTGTTCTGTCAGATTCGGGTTTGTTTTCTTTCTGGCAGGGGAGACTCCTTGTCTCTTCCCTTTTTGTTCTTCTTATGGAATTTGGGGACCAAATTCTTTTCTAGTGGGGGAGAATTTAATGTCTCCCCACCCACATTTAGTACCTTTTTCTTATTTTTGCGACAAAGAGTCAGAGTTTTGTGGATTTAGCATGTGGATCTCGAAGGACTTAGGCAGAATTTTTAGCTTTTCGATGTCACAGATGGAGATAGCGAAAGAAATTTGTGAGCAGTTGTTACTTAGCAAGGAATGTGAAGAGCAAACTAAGACCCGATTACAGTTAATCGTGCACCGTCAGATGATGCGTTAGGCCAGTTAGTGTGGATTTTTGGATAAATTTGGAATATTTTTCCTAAGTCAAAAGACTCCAGAAACCAGACAAATGGCAGATTTCAAGAAGTTTGAGGTGATTCTCAGTTGATAGAGCTTCAAGTGGATGCCAAAAGCTAGAAATTTCTCGAATTTGATGAACTTTTGTTGGAGAAGTGTTAGAGGATTTTCAACAATTCCAGAATGATGGTGGAGTTGACTCAGCAGAATGCATCAGTGTGTGGTTAAAACCTAGGAAGAAAACACTCAACTATGGTATAAAGAGCTGTATACATAATGGATTGTTACTTGGTCTTATGGTAGAGGAGATTTTCTTTTGGAATATCAGTTTGGACAGAGTACAGATACGAAAAGGAGAATCATAACCTGTGGGCAAGGTCAATTGAAAGATTCAGAGAAAAACGACACATGTACATCACTTAAGGATGATGATGAACCTGAGATAGAGGCAGAAGATCGAACAAATAAGGTTAATTGGAACATTTACGAGATTTGAATGCCGAGCTCCTACTTGAGCCCGTCCATGATGATAGCTTTCATACAGGCATCGAAGGACACTATGTGTAGTGCTTTACGGCAGAGATAGAGTTGCAGTACGTCGGAGTGAGTCAGAACCTTCCTTTTCTTGGACCAACATTGATGGACAAGACAAGTAGTAGATTCAAGGTCGTGTAAGAGCATCTGAAGGGTGTTAGGGGTTGATGGATGGATTCTTCGAACCTAGATTATGTCAGAGGAGCAAGTTACTAAGTGAGGTTTTGACAGTTTGAGACCTTCAACTGAATCAGAGACCTCGACCACAGATTTATCTCACCACCATGTTGGAATGGGGATATTGCAGCTGTGCAGGAGCAGTACAAATCATCACTGTTTAGAGACAATTTTCAGTTGGTAAATTAAGCTCCAAGGAGATGTCTGGGGTCAAAGATTCCTAGAATGTGATGAGTTTTGGCAGAGAACTCTTTTAGGATTTTCAACAAGTGCAGCCATGTGGTGTAGACCCAGCATGATGTGTCATTTGTGTGGTTAGAAGCATTTGGAGTCAAATTTCAGCAACTAAAGAAAGAGTTGACTGCAGAAAGGATCTCTACTTGATCGCCTGATAACGAAGATCTTCGCGGATTTTATTGACATGAAGAACTTTGGGTTTCAATGCATAGATATACGGAGCAAGAAATCAGTTATTTTGGATTTTGGTTGGGGAAAGCAGATCTAGCAGAACAGTGGCAAGAGTGAGTACATAGCTTCAAATGATGAAGAATGGCGAAGGTACAAGCATGTTAGTGTCAGAGACCGACTGTTGTGCAGAGGATCAAGATCATCAGGCAGAAAGAGTTAGAGCTAGCAAGAGTTCACCTTGAAGATTGTGCATTTGATATAAGACCCTATCTTCGACGGTTGTGATGAAGTTGACAGAATTATTCCAAGAATTTTTGGTATCAAGGTAGCTAGAAGCGAGAGACTTGGTGGAACTTAGAAGAAGTCAGAGTTGCCAAATTCCTTGAGCAGTCAGATTGGCAGGACAGTAATAGATTTGAGCCAGTGGGGGAATGTCTGACAACTATTGCTAGTTGACCGAAGAGTTCTACAGCGAGGGTGACTCAGGGAGTTCAAGCGCTTCTGAGAGGACCGATTTAGAGCATCCGTTTGAGGTTTTGTTTTTGAAGTGTGGGATTAATGTCCCCACTTATTTTTTTGGGTTTGTTTAGTTCATTTGGAGGACCAAATGTCCTAGGGGGTGGAGGATGTAAGACCTCGACCTGAGAGACCTCGATTAGTGTTAATTAAGTTGTATTTTAGCTCTAAGTGTGTTTATTGGATTTTGGTTAAGTCTGGGACCAGAATAATTTTTTAAATAGCTTTGGAAAATTTTGAATGCCTTTGGAATTGGTGGGACCCTTTGGGGGTTATTGTTACGATTTTTTGTGAGCTTGGGGGTTTATTCATGATTTCCTTAAATTCGTGTTTTAACCCCATTTAACTCTTCTTGTTAATTGCTACGACTTTCATGTTGACATCGTTCCCATTCGAGATCCCGAAACCCGACTTTCTCAATTTGAGGGCAAAATAGTCTTTTACCCAAAATCTGGACACAAATTTCAATGTCACCAAAACCCGCAAAATATATACTTTTTGGAAACTAGAAATTTCGCCGTTAGACTTTGCCTTCTTCATCGAAATCATTTGAGGTCCCGAAATCCATGTTTTTAGCCCGATAAGAACTTTAAGTTGTGGGATCCACCCTCCTTTTGCTATATAAGGGAACCCTTCTTCTCTTTTTCTTCTTTTTGCCCTAATTACTATTGAAGAGGAAGAGCTCCAGCAGCCCTAGTTTGCCCTCCTCCTTCTTCTTGCTTTCTTCATCTCAAATCATCACCAAACTATTGTCAATCAAAGAATGGACTTCATAATCATCTTCTCCTTCTCAAGAGCTTCCTTTTGGTACCATTTGTAGAGGAATCCATCAACCTTGAGCTTTCCATTGTGCTAACCTTGCCTTTTTGAAGAACTTTCAAGTAAGGGATCATTCCAATCTTGTAGATTTGTGTTCTCCTAACCTTGGAGAAGCTTCATCTTGATTATTGCAAGCTTTCTCTTTGTTTTGATTTGGTTTTGATATTTTAGGGTTTGTATTTGGGGGTTTTTGTTTAGATTGGTGATTTTGGCTTGGAGAGTGTTTAGAGCTTGGATTTGCTTAGCATTGGACCTAAGGCAAGTGTATGAATAGATTTCTTGATTTCTAATCATATTTTATGCAAATGATTAGTTTTTCATTAATGATTTATATGGTTTAAACCTTGTTTCATCACTTGTCTTTTATTGATTTCAAAATGCACTAAATAATGTATCTTTCTACCTTATTAATCTTCTACAAATGTTACATTGATTTGTGTTAAACTTGAATGGTTATATGTGGATTGCTATGATTCTTTCTCTTGTGATTGAAATGGATGGAAAGGAGATGTTGGATGGATATTTTGGAGGCTTTTGGATGATGGATTGAATGGGATACAATTTTTTTCTTCTTGATCGAAGCTCTATGTCTCATTCAGTCCTTCGCAAGCTTCCTTCAAAAGGGGAGTCCATAGGCGCGAATACTCGGATTGGGCTTGGAAATCCCCGCTGAGCGGTCTGTCTATTGATGCACCGGTTCCCCAACCAAGGGTTTGCTACGCTTGTTCGTTATGGGATTAGTTTCATTTATTGGCTACCCGAGTCAGATGCGCAACCTATGTAAGCTTAGAAGGAAATTTTTGTTGGTGTTATTCTGAGACGTACCCATCTCTAGGAATTTTTGGTTTATCGTCTTCACTGTCCATCCCGCTCCCAGGTGCAGGTGGTCTTCTTCTTCGTTGTCGTGGTGTCGTGGAAGGACAAGAACTTTGTGCTCGTACATGCATTCTTCTTGCATTTCACGGTAATGATCCGCCTTATTAAACTGTGACTCCCTTGATAAATCCTTCTCCCAGCATTCTAAAGCCCGATAACTTACCCTCAAGTACCAACTTCATACCTGCAAAAAAGGGGACCCTATCCATCTCTGATTACTTTATCAATTTCAAGGTTATCACAGATTCCCTAGCAGCTATTCAATGCCCAGTCTCTGATGAAGACAAGGTGCTTCATATTCTGTCTGGCCTAGGTCCCTCTTACGAAATGTTTGTTACTTCTTCTGTCTGTGCCAAGCCACCCATGCCTACCTTTGAAGACCTCCATGCTCTCCTTCTCAACCAAGAAATCCGTCTTTCTCAGACATCTCAGTCTTCGCAATCCCCTTCTTCTGCTTCCGACGGGGCCGCCTGATCACTAGAGCAAGAAGCACGTTCTGGCTCGAGAGCGGCAGGCAGGTGAGCGGTAGGAGCCGCTCCAGCTTAGATTGCTGGATTGTCCTGAGCCGGGTGGGGGCTTGCACCACTTCAGTCTATGCCACCTCGCAAACGAGCAGCAAACAGTAACCACGTTGCTAGTAACAGTGAGAATACAGGGCCTATTGCAGAGGATACATAGGATAACAATATGCATAACCAATTCCTGCAGATGATGCAGGCCATGTTAGACCAGCAACGTCAGGCCAATGAGAACCAGGCTAGACTCCAAGCACAAGCACATGAGGCACAGACCAGATTGCAAGAACAGATGCTTAAGAAAGACGATGATCATGCTAGGGAAACGGCTCAAATGCAAGCACAGTTGTTGGGTGTGCTAGAGAGGAGACCGGAACCAATCCCAGTTGCACCACCGAGTCCGGTCAATAATAGAGGGAATGACCCTAATGTGTTGTACGAACGGTTCGGGAAGAGAGGACCGAAGGAATTCTTGGAAACCGAGGATCCAATGGCAGCAGATGACTGGCTTGAGCACACAGAGAATATATTTGAAATCTTCACATGTACGGGTGTAGAACGAGTGTAGCTCGTAGCTTCTATGTTCACGGTCTTAGCAGATATATGGTGGAAGACCATCAAGGCAGAATACAGGACAATGGCTGATGCAGAAGCTTGGACTAACTTCAAGAAGCAGTTTGGAGAGAAATATGTACCTGCACATGTCAAGAGGCAGAAGGCAGCAGAATTTCAGCAACTTGTGCAAGGGAATATGACAGTCCTCGAATACCTCACCAAATTCGAGAGATTGTCTAGGTATGCACCAGAGTTGGTGGACATGGTGGAAAAGAAGATAACTAAGTTCCTTGAAGGGCTTCACCCAATTATTGAGATAGATGCTACCGGGGTTGTACCACCCGTCACCTTTGAAGAAGTTGTCAAAAGAGCATACAAGTTTGAGAGCTTTCATAACAAAATCATCAAGAACCAAGGAAAGGGTCAAGGCCACCAGCAACAGAACAATCAGCAGAGGAATAATCAGAATAAGAGGCCAAGGCAAGAACAGAATGCACAGAATCCAGGGGCTTGCATCCATTATGGAAAATATCATGGGAATGCCCAATGTCGTTCTATCACAGGGGCATGTTTTAGATGTGGTTCGCTGGACCACCAGATGAGGGATTGCCCAAGGACAGATAGACAGAATAGACAACAACAGGGAGTGCAGCGTCAGGCACCACCTCAGAATGCGTTAGTAGTCCAGAATCAGGCAAGGCCACTACAGCAACAGGCACAACAACAGCAGTATAAGCCACAACAGCAACAACAGGCCCGTCAGCTAGGGCAAAATCAGAATCAAAATCAGCGTCCTCAGAATCAGAACAGGAATGCACATCAGGGCAGGCAACCACAAGGACAAAACATGCCACAACAGAGGGCACAACTCTATGCCGTCAATAGAGTTGATGCAGAGGCGGAAGGTAATGTAGTGGAAGGTACACTTATCATCTGTGGTTTTGATGCTAGGGTTTTGTTTGACCCTGGCTCTACTCACTCATTCCTATCTCCAAAATTTGCTAAGTTGATTGATATGCATGCTAGAGAGTTGAGTTTCATTTTGACTGTGGCTACCCCTTTAGGTAAGGAAATTATTTGTAGAACTTTTTACCCTAGTTATTCAGTCATGATAGGAGAAGTAGTATTACCGGCAGATCTCATTTTATTGGAG
Source organism: Litsea cubeba (assembly GCA_012931725.1). NCBI lineage: Eukaryota > Viridiplantae > Streptophyta > Magnoliopsida > Laurales > Lauraceae > Litsea > Litsea cubeba. Next base: position 50,225,458 of record CM022952.1, read on the forward strand.
ATGCAGGATTTTGATGTCATCCTAGGGATGGATTGGTTAGCAGGATACCATGCTACTATGGATTGTTTCCATACGACCCTAACTTTTAAGTTAGAGGAGACCCAAGCAGGGGTGTTGTTTCAGGGAGAGAGTAGTAGTTCTGATGCAGGGTTTATTTCAGCGTTGAAAGCTGATAGACTTCTAAGAAGTGGTTGTGAGGCTTATTTGGCATTTATCACGAAGGATAAATGGTCCCAAGGGGTGGAGGAGATCCTAATCATTTGTGAATTTCCGGATGTTTTCCCGGAGGAGATACCGGGATTGCCACCCATTAGAGAAATAGACTTCACTATCGAGTTGTTACCGGGGACCGCTTCGATTTCTATTGCACCTTACAGAATGGCTCCGGCAGAATTGAGAGAGTTGAAGATACAGTTGCAAAAACTTTTGGACAAAGGTTTTGTGAGACCTAGTGTGTCACCGTGGGGAGCACCAATTTTGTTTGTGAAGAAGAAAGATGGTTCTATGAGAATGTGCATCGACTATAGAAGATTGAACTAAGTGACCATCAAAAACAAGTATCCATTGCCAAGGATAGATGAATTGTTCGATCAGTTGCAAGGAGCTGCTTACTTTTCAAAGATTGATTTGAGATCAGGCTACCATCAGTTGAGAGTCAGAGATGCAAATGTGCCAAAAACAGCCTTTCAGACAAGATATGGACACTATGAGTTTCTAGTGATGTCATTTGGTTTGACTAATGCACCGGCAGTTTTCATGGCATTGATGAACAAGATATTTGCAGAGTATTTGGATCAGTTTACAGTGGTGTTTATTGATCATATTTTGGTGTATTCCAAGACCAAAGAAGAGCACGAAGAACATTTGAGGATAGCACTCCAGCTTTTGAGGGAAAACCAGTTGTTTGCAAAACTTAGTAAGTGTGAATTTTGGTTGGACCAAGTCACATTTTTGGGTCATATCATCTCGAAGGAAGGATTATCAGTGGACCCGTCCAAGATTGAGGCAGTTGTGAGTTGGGACAGACCGAAGAATGCATCAGAGATTAGGAGTTTTCTTGGATTGGCAGGGTATTATTGGAGGTTTCTGCAAGGATTTTCGTCGATTGCGTCACCTTTGACGAAGTTGACTAGGAAAAACACACCATATGTATGGACAGACAAGTGTGAGGCTAGTTTCCAAGAGCTAAAGAAGAGATTGACTACAGCTCCAGTCCTTACTTTGTCATCAGGGAGTGGTGGTTTCACCATTTTTACCGATACTTCCAATGTTGGACTCGGATGTGTTCTAATGCAAGATGGGAAGGTAGTTGCATATGGATCCCGGCAGTTGAAAGATCATGAGAAGAACTATACAACACATGATATCGAGTTGGCAGCAGTTGTCTTAGCATTAAAGATGTGGAGACACCACCCCTATGGAAAGAAGTTTGAGGTTCACTCCGACCACCATAGTCTACAGTACTTGTTTTCTCAAAAGGAGTTGAACATGAGGCAGAGAAGATGGATGGAATATATCAAGGACTATGATTTTCCAATCAAGTATCACCCGGGGAAAGCGAATGTAGTTGCAGATGCCTTGAGTAGAAAGTCAGTGAACATGGCAAGTCTTCGGGGGACTTATGTTGTACAATAGTTAGAAGAGTTGGGAGTAGATTTCCAGCCACTAAGGGAGGGTGTTATGTTGGCAAACATGTCAATGTCAGAGCCTTCTTCCATTCAAAAGATCAAAGAGAATCAGTTGCAAGACCCAGAGTTGGCTAAGATTTCCGAGCATATGGCAGATCGTCCGAATTTTCGTGTTGTGGATGGAGTTTTGTACTACCGAGATCGTCTATGTGTGCCCAACTTGGAGGACTTGAGAAATGATATCATGACCGAGGCTCACAATACCAAGTATTCTATCCACCCGGGTAGTACGAAGATGTACCAAAACTTGAAGGGCAGATTTTGGTGGAATAACATGAAAAGAGAGATAGCAGCTTTTGTCTCTAAATGTATGATATGTCAGTTGATCAAGGCAGAACATCAGAAGCCTCCAGGGTTACTACGGCCATTAGAGATTCCGGAGTGGAAATACAAACACATTACCATGGTTTTTATATTAGGATTACCGAAGACTAGCAAGGGCAACGATGCTATTTGGGTCATAGTGGACCATCTCACCAAGTCAGCTCATTTCCTACCAATGAAGACTGGGAAGAAGATGCATATGTTACCTTTGGCACAGTTGTTTGTCACAGAGATCGTCAGTCGACATGGACAACCAGTTTCCATCACATCCGATAGAGACAGCAGATTTGTCTCGAGATTTTGGAAGACACTGCATGAGTCTATGGGTACGAAGATACAGTTCAGCACAGCCTATCACCCACAGACCGATGGCCAGTCAGAGAGGACAATTCAGACACTTGAAGATATGCTCCGAGCTTGTGTGTTAGATTTCAAGACTCAGTGGGATGAAGCCTTACCGTTGTGTGAGTTCGCTTACAACAATAGTTTCCACTCGAGTATCGGAATGGCGCCTTTTGAGGCTGTATGGCAGAAGGTGTAGGACACCTGTTTGTTGGGAAGAAGTTGGCACTCGTAGTTTCCATGGTCCTACTATCGTTAGTGAGACAAGTGACAAGGTCAAGTTAATCCAAGAACGTCTGAAAGTGGCTCGGAGTAGGCAGAAGAGCTATGCAGATTCTCGCAGAAGGGATTTACAGTTCAAAGAGGGAGATAAGGTTTTCTTGAAAGTGTCACCTACTAGTGGAACTTTGAGGTTCAGACAGGAGGGCAAACTATCTCGAAGGTACATTGGACTGTATGACATTGTGAGTAAGATTGGTGATGTGGCTTAAAGATTAGCCTTACCACCCGAACTCTCTGGCGTACACAATGTTTTCCATGTGTCTATGTTGAAGAAGTACGTCCCCAACACACTACACATACTCCGTTATGAGCCGTTGGAAATCTGAGAAGATGCTACATATGTTGAGAAGCCTAAATAGATTATTGACACCAAAGAACAAGAGTTGAGAACTCGGACTATTCAGTGGGTCAAAGTGCTTTGGGAGAATCATGGACCGGAAGAAGCAACATGGGAATTACGGGATCAAGTTCAGAAGAAGTACCCACATCTCCTACCAGAGGCGAGTTTTAATTTCCATTTGGATGACCAAATTCCTAAGGGGTGGAGGATGTAAGACCCCGACCCGAGAGACCTCGATTAGAGTTAATTAAGTTATGCGTTAGCCTCAAGTGTGTTTAGCGGGTTTTGGTTAAGTTTGGGATTAGAATAGCTTTTATAATAGCTTTGGGGAATTTGGAGAGCCTTTTACTTGTGGGACCCTTTGGGGGTTCTTGCTACGAATTGTGTGAGATTTGGGGTTTACCAATGATTTTAAAAAATTGTGTTTTCAACCCCATTTGACTTATCTTGTTAATCCCTACAACTTTCATGTTGACATCGTTCCCATTCGAGAGCCCTAAACCCGATTTTTCGCAATTTGAGGGCAAAATGGTCTTTTTACCCAAAATCTGGACACCAATTTTAATGTCACCAAAACGTGCAAAATATATACTTTTTTGAAACTAGAAATTTCGCCGATCAACTTTGTCTTCTTCATCGAATCCCTTTGAAGCCCCAAAAGACATGTTTTTAGCCTGAGAAGTCTTTTAAGTTGTGGGCCTCATCCCCACTTGCTATATAAGGAGAGCTTTCTTCTTCATTTTCCCCCTTTCTTGCTAAAACCCTGGAGAAGAGGAAGTTCTAGCCCTAGGGTTTCTCCCTTGTTCCTCTTGCTTCCTTTCTCATTAATCAACTCAAGAGCTCTTCTCAATCAAGGAATGGACTTCTTGATCATCTTCCTCACCTCAAGGACTTTTTATTGGTATCATTTGTGAAGACATTCTTCACCATTGGAGCTTTTTGTGAGCTCTCTCTACCTATTTGAAATACTTTTAAGTAAGTGATCCTTCCAATCTTCTTGATTTGTGTTCTCCTAGCCCTAGAGAGACTTAATCTTGGCTATTGCAAGCTTCCCTTTTGTATTGTTTGGTTTTGATGGTTTTAGGATTTGTATTTGGTGGTTTTTGTGTTGATTTGGTGTCTTGGCTTGGAGAGGTGTTAGTGGCTTGATTTTCTTAGCATTGGACCTAGGGCAAGTGGATGAATGGATTGATTTCATGATTTCTTATTATTAAGATTTGAACTCTTACTCATTGCTTTCACCTAATTTATCTTTATGGGTTTTCGTGATTTTGGAAATATGCATAATGATAGGCTATTCTCTATTAATAGTCCCCTTGGAAAACATGTGCATTATTGTTTTGTTTATTGATCATTTATGTTCATTTATGGACTTTTATTAATGGAGTTGCCTTACATTGAATGAGGTGGAAGTGATGGAGAAGTTATGTTTGGTTGGTGTGGTTGTTGAGGGAAGTAAATGATGGATTGAATGGGGCTTGAATGAGGTTTTAGAGACCCTCAAATGTATGATTATTGGGTGCTCAAAAGAGGGTGAAAGGAAAGAAATAAGAAGGGCCGAACTGTACATAGAAATCAGTTTCTGGACAATTCGCTCGAGCGACCTTGACACATCGCTCGAGCGAACCTGTCACAGAACCTCGGCCGCTCGAGCTAATCTTGGTCCGCTCGAGTAAACCCCAAACAGAGAGCAGTTCGCCCGAGCGAACTTCCCAGTTCGCCCAAGCGAACTTCCCATCTGGATGGGTTAATACCTAAGGACTTGAAGCATTATTTTAGGCTTGGGGAGGTATTGTCTGGAGCCCCAATGCTATGTAAGGACTTGTAACGCGTTGTATGAAGTCCAGAGGAAGGAGAAACCTCATCATGGAGATTCGGTGAGGATTTCTAGATTGGTCAATGTGTATAAGGACCCGGAATGTCTCTAATTCCTAAAGAGTACCAATTTATATCATGACCGACATACGGGACCCTATTCACACTGATTCAATCCTAGGTACCTCATTGTCTAGCCCGAAAATATATGAGAAACCATTCGTACTCGATTTTCAACCAAACTCTCATTTGGAATTTGAAACCCATGTGATATGACTAGACTGTCCGGAGAATATTAGAAGTGATGTGTTTAGCTTTTGCTAACCTGTATGTGTCAACCTGATGTGAATATGTATTTGTGCCTATTGGCACCCCATTCCTTTACTATGCATTTGATTTGATTTCTCGTATTTGACCTATGAGTCGGCACCACTGAGCTTGGACAACCTTGTCGGTTTGATCCACCGACTTGGAGGTCCTTCCCCTCCTGATAGTCAGCTGCAGTCTGGAATCCGCAGAGTTTTTACCCGGTTCGCTACTGTGGTCCCGCAGAGTATATATATGTATATTATAGTATTTTATCGTTGTCCCTCCTCACCTTGTGTGACTGAGGTCAATGATCCTGTAGGGTATTTAGTGAGAGAGGTTGTAGCTTTGTGTGGTTGCCATCTTGACAGTTCCTTATTCTTGGTACCTCTATTGTTTTATATCGTTCATGTCGTTATTTAATAAATGAAGCATTATCTTTTATGAAATTCATTATTTATACACAGGTTTTTTTTCTAAACCCTTGCAAAGTATCATTGTTTTGTTATTGCCATATCTTTTCACCCCCACCTGCCAGACCGTCGTGTCTGATTCATTTATTTTGGTACTCAGGTCCCAAACTTATTGCCATCGAGGAGGAGCCTAAGGAGGCGGTCGGTGAACCGTAGCGCGTAATCGAGTGGCAAGCTAACGATGTCATGCAGACATTCGGTCTAGCCTTGAGAACGACACATTTTGGGAACTCGTGATATCATCTTTTGGGTTTTATTGGTTGTATGGTCTCTGTTGACCATTATTTTGGGGAAATTAAATTAATTGATCTTCTGTATATACAACTAACTTTACTTTTGGGAAATATGCTTATGATCATTGCTCATTCTGATATCTTGTCGTGTCAATTATGAATCAGTCTTATTTACGGAATGGAATAGCATTAATATGATTTGCTACATGCTTCCGCAATCTCGAATACATGTTTGATATGATTATATGTGAGATGATATGTATGGATAATCCTCACCGCGGAACCCTGTGGGAAATCACGTGCACGGATAAATATTTTTTTAATTCCGTGTGCGGGTTAGCCAAAGAGATGCACGTGGCGCGGCATCTTTAGTCCCGATCCCGGATTTGGTTTCCCTAACCCGGTCAGGGGTCGCGACAAGAATATTATCAGTAATTGATATTCGTGGGATAAAATGCTGATTGTGAAGGACCCACAAATTTTGATAAATGAAGGTTCTAACTTTGCTCGTCGTATCAACATACAATTGTGTAAGTCTGGTGGCCTACGAAAAAGAACAAAAAGGGAAAGAAAAAGAAAGCATCATTCTCGATAGCTCTTATTTAGGGTGTTTTGCGGAGCGCCCATACATCATTTTCTTAAAAAACGTGCTCCTTTTAATGGGAGCCACCTAGATGCATGATAGATCAACAAAGGCATGAAAATAGAAAAGTCTTAGACCTAGATGACGGAATATGAGGGATCACGTCTATCAAGTTACCTTAGTTCATTTTCTTTTGATAACTCAGGGTATCTCCCGCCCAGCCTAACCTAGGGACCTTTGATCTTAAGTTTGAGGGACACTCAATTTTAGACAGCCGATAACTAATCCTTAGAGGTAAAATTATGAGAGGAGGGCAACAAAGGTAGGTATCGAACGCAAAATCACTCTGCTTCGTTAGTTCAAAGAGATGAGTCCTCATAACCGTGATAAAATCTCATAGTTAAAAATTGTCTAAAATAATATAAAATTCAAATTGGTGTCTTATAGGCTACACATACTAATGAAATATAATATTTATGATTTTTGAAACATTATAAAATTTAAATTTATATCCTAATGGTCATAGAGAAATAATCCTAAACATACTTACGGTAAATCCTTACCCTATATATCTAATTTAAAGTCAATCTAATGCCTGTAACCTATTCATCTAAGGCCCACAAGTTTAACGACTTTATATAAAAATAAAATAAAATAAAACCTCGATTGAATGATCCAATCCATTTGAATCGGTACAAATCCATGGAATCAGTGACTATTGGGTTGTGATCAATTTGAATATGTCATAAGGTAGGCCCCTTTAAGTACATATAATATGAGCCCTGCTACCTGCACCGATGGGGAGCCCGGGCTGTGGCCCGGCTCCCCATGGGAGCCGTTGGATCTCAAGCGCACATGGGATCCAATGGGGCCCGGGCTCTCCATCAGTGCAGGTAGACTTTTGCATATAATATATACCGGATCATTTGCCATAGTTATTATATGCATTAAAATTTTGTCATTATAAATTTGGAAAATATTCAAGTTCATCCATCCCTCACCATTTTTGGTGAGTGACACCCCCTTTCGAAAGTGTGAAGTACAAAAAGGGAGTTTCACCCTTTTTGTACTTCACACTTTCGAAAGTGGGGTGTCACTCACCAAAAATGGTGAGGGATGGATGCACTTGAATACTTCCCTATAAATTTATAGTAATATCTCAAGGAGAGATAATTTAAATCGTTGTCTGTAGCATGAAATTGAGAACTCCAAAGAGGCGGTTGTGTACTGCGTAGAGGATTCGATCTTTTCATCAAAATTTTTTTTTTTAATGTTTGGTCCAATCATATTAAATGGGTTGGGCTAGAGATGTCAAGTGGGCCGTGCCGGCCCGGCCCGCCAGTCAACGGGCCGTGGCACGGCACGGCCCACTGGGCATGGCCCATGACGCGGGCCGTACTAGCCCGAGCTGCGCACGGCCTGCTGGCCCGTTTGGCATGGCCGCCAGGCCCGCCAGCCTAGTGGGCCAGCCCTTGCAGCCCGCCAGGCTCGCCAGTATAGGCCCGCCAGCCCGCCAGCCCGCCAGCCCGCCCAACGGTCGGCCCGACGGGCCGGCCCGCCCAACGGTCGGCCCGATGGGCCGGCCCGCCAGCACGCCCAACAGCCAAATTATTTTAAAAATACCATTTTACCCCCCCCCCAACAGCTATAAAACGGTCATATAAGGGGTATTTTGTGTCATTTTTCATTATACTAAGTCTATAAATATCCTAACCCTCCCATTCTCATTCCTCACCAATTACACACTCATTTCTCACCAATTTACACAACTCTCTCATTCTCTAACTCTCTCTCAAAGCATTCAACTCTTTCACTCTCTCTAAGAAGTTTTTGGAGGACCAAAGATCAAGTCATCAAGAGACAAGATTAAAGGGGCCTTCAAAGATTTAGAGGTATTTATAATATTTAGATTTGAGATTCCATATATAAGTTTATATTATATTATATTAACTCTCATTTTCTCCCCTTTCTTATAATAAATTATCACAAAATAAGGCTATTAGCATATTACTATTATTATTTATAAATTTATTCTTTTGAAATATGGCTAGAAGATTTCCCACAGAAGCTTCTTCCGTTAATTTAGAGGTAGAAGAAGATTTTATTGAATTACAAGATGAAGTAGGTGATTTACCACCCCCCTTTCCTCAGAGTTCCCATAAACCAAACAAGAGGAGTAGAACTTCAGCAGTTTGGGATATATATACAAGGTATGATGTTTTTGAAAATGGAAAGAATGTTGAAAAGGCAAAATGCACATTGTGTGGTAAGATTTATAGTGCCCAGTCAAAAGGGGGTACCAGCCATTTGTCAAGACATAGGAAAACATGTTTACAAAAGCATAAGCCAGAGAATGCAGGGACATGGGGGCCTGGTTCACAAACCCAAATTTCTACTACTGGTGGTGGTAGTAATAGTAGCAGTTTGAGTTTTTTTTTCTTTTAATGCACAAAGTGCTAGACAAGGTCTTGTTAAAATGATTGTTTTATCCGAATTACCATTTGCTTTTGTTGAAAATGAGTTTTTTGAACAATGGGTCCAGCAATACTGTCAACCACAATTTCACAGTATTTCAAGAAATACAGCCAGAAATGATGCTATTAGACTCTGGCAGGAAGAGAAAATAAATATAAAAAACTATTTTGCAGAATCTCCTGGTAGAATATCCATAACCGCAGATATGTGGACTTCTAAAGGGGGTGATAGTTATCTTTGTATTACTGCACATAATATAGATGCAAAATGGATTATGAATAAACGTATACTTAGTTTTAGCACTCTTGAATGGCCACACAATGGAACTAGGATAAGTACATTAATTTTGGAAAAACTAGATGAATATAGTATTAAGGAAAAAGTTTTATCTGTAACTTTAGATAATGCTAGTAATAATACAGTGGCTATTGAATTAATGAGAATGCAGATGCCACTTGCAACTTTGATAGATAGTTCTATCTTTCAAAATAGATGTGTATGTCACATCTTAAATCTTATTGCAAACGTTGGTTTAAAGCATTTTACAAGTTATACAGATGCTATTAAAGACATTGCTAGATTTATTTTTTGCTCCGCACAAAGAAGACAATTGTATCCCCAAATATGTGCGAGGCAAGGCGTATCAGCTATTAAAATGCCTAAAGAAGTTGAACATAGATGGAATTCTATGTATGATTTGTTAAACAAGGCACTTTCTAGAAAAACTGTTTTGAATGAATTTTGTGCTTTTCATGCACAAGATTTAATGATTAGTGATGAACATTGGGAGTTATGTGCCCATATAAGAGATTTATTAGAACCTTTTTATACTTCAACATTATTTTTTTCCGGGATATATTATCCCACATCTAATGAAGTTTTAATGAAACTTTTTAAAATTACTTTACAATTCAGTAGATTTAGAGATCATTTTTTACTTGGTAGCACTATTAGAGACATGGAAGAAAAATTTAATAAATATTGGAAAGAGGCTCCAATGACATTTTCTTTAGCTGCTGTATTTGATCCTAGGTTAAAATTAAGTGGTGTACAGTTTTTTATTGATGGAATAAATAAAAATATGAATTATATAGATTTAAATGTTTTTTCAAATATAAAGTCAAATTTACAAGCACTTTTTCAATTTTATTGTGAGCAAATGGGTACAGCTGGGCTTAGTATGGGCAATTCAGAAGTCCAGCAGACAGGTGTTGGTGAGTGGGATGTGTGGTATTCTTCCCTGTCCACGGGCATGGCATCCAGCTCAAGCTCAAGTAACAACACTGTGACGGAGTTATCATCGTATCTTGACGTAGGTGAAATTAGGATGCAGGATACATCTAGCTTTGACCTTTTAGCCTGGTGGAAGCAACAAGAAAGCATTTATCCGGTGTTGGCAGCCATGGCTCGTGATCTATTGACTATTCCTATGTCTTCTGTAGCATCAGAACAGGCTTTTAGTGCAGGTGGACGTGTAGTAGATGACAGAAGAACAAATCTCACTGAAGAAACGGTGGAGTGTTGTGTTTGCCTACGAGACTGGTACTTGGCAGATAAGAGGAAGCAAGAGTTAACATCATTAATGGAAGATTTTGATCCAGCAGAATACATTAGTGGACTACAAATCTGATTTTTTACTTTTTTCTTCATTGTAATTTATAAGTTGTTCATTCTTTTTTTTTTTATTTTCTAAAAAGATTGTAAGGTTTTGAAGGTAATCCTATTTAGAAACCTTCAAGAAATTAAGATCCAAATGGTTCTCTCTTCTCAGTGGAGTAGGTCGAGTTTGACCGAACCACTTAAATATCTTTGTCATTCTCCTTGCTTGTGTTCTAATTTTTATTTTTAATACTGATAAGAAAAAGAAAATTCATATATAGTACTTAAGTAATATGTGAGTAAATATCTATAAATTAATTTGAACCACTCAATCATTTGTCAAATGTTTGTATAAGTTTAAATGTTTAGAAAAGTAACTATTGAAAAATTAATGACTATTGATCGAAAATCAAATTCAAATCCATGTCGTTACGGACTTACGCTTACGTTACGCCTTACGGTAATTATATTAGTCTATAAAAAAAAAAAAAAGGGCCCGCCAGCCCGCTGGCACGGCCCGTTCCAGCCTGCCCCACTGTGGGCCGTGCCGTGCCCGGGTTTTCCCCTGGCGGGCCGTGCCGTGCCGGCCCGTTAGCTGGGGCGGGCCAGGATTTTAGCGTGCCGGCACGGCCCGTTTGACATGCCTAGGTTGGGCTAAGGTCATGCTCATGTTGGGAACCTCCCTCCCGCGTTGTCTCTCTACGGTTGGGTCTGGTTGGATTTTGGAAGCAAAATTCGGCCCTTCCATTCCTACACGTCATCCACGACGAGGACCACGACACAACAGTCAAAGCCCAAATGGTATAATCGTAATAAAATACAGAACCAGGCCTACTTCTTCATCCCCAATTACCAACTATTTAGAGCCAAATCTAAGAACCTGGTCCGTGAACGACCGGGAGCCAGAGCGTCTTGTAACTCCGCGAAACCGGGAATTTCCAAAACCGCCACTGGTTTTGGCGATTCCGGTGGTTTTCATTCCCCAACAACGGAAACAAAGACATCGAATCAAAGCGCGGTTTCATATCTTTCCTCACCAGGTAGATTAATTTTCCTCGATCTCTCTCGATTCTCTTGTTGTCTTTCGTTTTCTTTAATTTTCTCGATCTGATCTGTTGAAGTTTTCGACGATTCGTTGTTTCCCGATCTGACTTTCTCAACAGAAATCTAAAAACTTCGTCTTTTTCCTCGATATGATTCGTTGCAGTTTCCTTCGTTTGCTTTCCTGAACAAGACATAAAGATTTGAGATTTTCTTTATCTTCTTACCTGCTGACATGTATCTTGTAATCGATTCTGAAGAAAAAAACAAAACAAAATATCGTTCTGTTGCAGATTTCTCTTTCGTTGCGATCGAGCTTACGAATAAAAAAGCGGTCCATTTCTTTATCTTCTTACCTGCTTACATGTATCTTGTAATCGATTCTGAAGAAGAAAACAAAACAAAATATCTTTCTGTTGCAGATTTCTCTTTCGTTGCGATCGAGCTTTCGAATAAAAAAGCGGTCCAAAGTCGAAACCCTAGGAGAGAAGCGAAGATCGATGGCGGAGGAGCACAGATTCCAATCTCCCGAGGGGCACCGACTCTGCGCGAACAAGTGCGGCTTCTTCGGTAGTCCCGCGACACTCAATCTCTGCTCGAAATGCTACCAAGACCTCCGCCTCAAAGACGACCAGGCCAACACCGCTAAAATGGTCGTCGAGAAGTCCGTTAGCGTCTCCGTCATCTCTCCGTTGGATCTAACGGAGGCTGTCGACGAGCGACGAGATCCGCCGTCGGCGTTTACGCCGGTGTCGTCCGGACCGGCTCCCGACGGGCCGACTCGTTGCTCGGCGTGCCGTAAAAGGGTCGGGCTGACGGGGTTCCGGTGCCGGTGTGGGACGACGTTCTGCGGGGCCCACCGGTACCCGGAGAAGCACGAGTGCACGTTCGATTTCAAGGCGGTGGGGAGGGAGGAGATCGCGAGGGCAAATCCGCTCGTCAAAGCGCAGAAGCTGGAGAGGATCTGACGGTCCAGATTGTCTGATAGAAGAAAAATGGTTTTTTTTTCTTTTTTTCTGTTTTTTTATTTATTTTAAATTGGGTTTTGATGGCTCTGTTTTGAATGGGATCATTGCTCTTTTATAAGATATCTATTATTATATTATTATATTGGTATATCTCTTTTTATTATATAAAGGATTTAAAAAAAAAAAAACAATTTATATGTCTAGTGGGCTTAAAAGGTAATTTTAACTTCCATTACACCAGATCAGTCATTTTTTACGAAATGGTATTTTTTTTTTTTTAGCACTTTCAACTAGCGTCCCTAGTTTTATAACGTTAAGGGTCACTAGGGATCCTGCTGTGTACACAAAGTAGAACAAAATGGGCGTGTTTCTTTATATTTCGTTTAGCATTTTCAACTAGTGTCCCTAGCTACCTTGGTTTTATGACGTTAAGGGTCCCTAGGGACCACAGACCCTGTGGTGTACACAAATTAGAACAATCGATCTCTTCCCCATTTCTCAGCCAGGCCTTCCAATTCCAGTTACAAGAAGCCATAGCCGCCTCTCTCATCCACCAACAACCACCCTCCTCCTCCTCTCTTCTCCTCCACCACCCATGCCTCTCAGATCCCATCTCCTTTAACCTGAGAAAGAATTATGATAGGATTTAGGGAGCGTTTTTTGCTACCTCAATATTGTTCTGGCTCCCTCTTTTTTTCCTTGGTTTGATTCTTTGGGAAGGTGCAACAATGGTTTTGTTAAGCTTTGTTGTGCTTCTTTTAGAGAATAAGATCTCAGCAGTATATCAGACAAACAGAATGGTGAACTTGAATAGATTAGGCTTTATGTGCTAGAATGCAACGAACTTGCAACCTAGGGCATCCTTCCGGTGCCATCAGTTTTGTTTATAACGAACCTGCAACCTAGGGCATCCTTCCGGTGCCATCAGTTTTATTATAAACATGGTACATAAAGGCCCCTTTTAATGACAAAAAATGATTGAAAATTTGAAACAATTCGTAATTGTTCTCTCGTCTCTACCAACGATGTTAGCATTATTGAAATTGTCCAATCCTTGTCGAAGGTTCTGGATTGAAATAATCAAGCTTCCAGATTCAAACACTTGGAAATCACTATGCCCGTTGTTCCCTGTACCAGTTTGTCCACTTGTTGTCCCTCCATTTGAACTCGGACCCATAGCTGTGAGTTTCATGGTTTCCACCCCATTCAAAGGGATCCGCTTGGATTTCCTGAATCTTCTGACAAATACATATGCAATACCTAGAGCAAAGACATAAACTACTGCAGCAATAATAATGATATTCCGTGTATTTTTTGATATCTCAGAACTTCCACCCCCTGAAGATGAACCAGACCCATTTGAACCTAAACCAGAACTGCCACCTCCCGATATTGAATTACTTCCAAGAAAGGGATTTCCTGTTGTAATCACATTCACATTTTGTAGAAAAACAAGAATATTTCCTGTAAGGTTATTGTTGGAGACATCGAGTGATTACAACAAGAATAGGCTTGGAGAAGAAGACCTTAACAAGGAAAGAAGAAGACCTAGACAACGAAAGAGAGAAAAAACCCTTTTTTTTGTTTTTTTTCGTATAAACCGCAGGGTTCCTAGCGACCCTTAACCTTATAAAACTAGGGTCGCTAGGGACGCTAGTTGAAAGTCATAAAAAAAAAATACTATTTCGTGAAAAATAACTGATTTGGTGCGATGAGAGTTAAAATTACCTTTTGAGCCCACTGGACATTTATGCTGTTTTTTTTTTTTTTTTTTGGTAAAATCCCCTATTATAAAATAGTATTAGTAGTTATTGTTATTATTATATTGTTAGGATATTAAAATATTTAATTACGTGGCGTGTACGTGAGTGCAAAGGAGATGGGGGGCAGTTTCATTTGCCCATGATGGTTTGTGGGGGTGGGGCCCGTGGGGGCAGAGGACTGGGTTGTTTTGTTGCCGTAACCACATTTGTTTCATAGAGGATGAATTTCTTGCTTTTATATATTACATTTATTGCCGTAACCACATTTGTTTCATAGAGGATGAATTTGTTGCTTTTATATTGTACATTTACTTTCATTTGCTTTGATTGAAATGTTAATAACGATTTTGGGTAGGTTGCCCCCAATATATGGTGAATGTAACCATCTACATTTTCGCTATAGTTAAATTTAGCTGCAAGCTAAATAATCATCTAATCAAATATAAATTAAATACTTAAAATGTGTCTAAATAATAAAATGATATTATTTAGAAATTATCATGATCTAAATTTTTATACTAAGAATTTATTGTACTACTAGAACAAAAGGGAATTAACGATGGTAGACTTATTCAGTGGTAACTCGAACTTTTTGAAAAAGGTAAAGCCCAAGCCCAGGAGGGTAAAAAGGCTCCTGCTATTCGATCATGGGAGTCCCCACCGGTTTAATAAAGATGTTTTATATTAAATTGTGTGTCTATTTTGGGTGGGATCGGGGTTTGAGCTCTTTTCCACTAAATCCAAGTCGGGCTTATATTTTTAAATCCACAGTATAGATTTGGGGTCTAAGTTTTGCCTGTGTACTAAAATCAAGTCTAAAGCCTGGCCCAAAGTAAATTAGTCTCTAGTTTGGCTTGGGTTGGCCTGGTCCAAGAGTATCCCTATTTGGATTAATTAATATGCTCATGTTTAGGACGATCGGTAGAATCCATAAAAAAATATCATTTTCTATTTATAATAAAAATAAAAATTGATTTGAGTTTATGTGTGAAAGGGTATGTGTTCAGGTCAGCTCTTTTGGAAAAAAAAAAAAGAAATCTAATTTTTACTTCCGCCCAAAGTGGGCTAGCCTTGATTGGACTTAGGCCGGTGGTCTGGTTCATGATCACATCCAATCATCCAAACTTCATATATTTTAATAGTTGTAAGGGGAAGGATTTAATTAATTTGATAGTCTAAAATAGTCTATGTTTTGTTTGCTTCATTGAATTAAATTCCCAAGAATTTAAAAAAATGTATACCTAAGACTAAGTGTTGTTAAATTGAGACCAAATGTAATTATGAATGAATGGCCGTCAAATAATCTCTCATGGTGAATTAAGAGAAATAGGTGTCGCGGCCCCGGACCGGGATCATGAGCTAATGATGCCGCGCCACGTGCATCTCTTTGGTTGGCTAATCCATACATGGATTTAATAAGAACATTTCATCCTTGCACGTGATTTCCCACAGGGTTCCGCAGTGAGGATTTCACATACGAGTCACCTCATAAATAAATCATGTACAAATTTAAGATGCGGAAGTGTGTAGTAGATCATATCCATACTAGCAAAACTAATATCATTAACTTTCCCAAAGAATAACGTTAAGGTTCAATTAAAAGATCAGTTAGTTAAATTGCCCAACAAATAATGGCCAACAAAGGCTAGTACAACCAAAAGAATAACCCTCAAAAGATATTAATCACAATTCCCCAAAAGTGTCGCATCTCGAAGCTTGACCAAATGTCAATACAACATCATCAGCTTGCCACTCAACTACTCATTGCGGTTCACCAACCGCCGCCTCATACTCCTCAGGGGCAATGGGGTATGAACCCGAGTACCAAAGACTAGATCAGACACAACAGTCTGGCAGGTGGGTGAAAATATATGACAGTAAAGTAAAACAATGATGATGATATATTAGAAAACATTGAAATCTGTATAAACGATGAGTTTCATAAAAGATAATGTATCATTTATTAGAAAAGACATGAGCATTATAAAATAAGTAAAGGTACCAAGAATAAGGAACTGCCAAGATGGCAACCACACGAAGTTAAATTATTTCTCACTAAAGTGATGAGAGCTATCAGGGCGTTGACCTCAGTCATACGAGGTGAGGAGAGTCAACGATCATATATAAATATAAATATATAACAAGATAAGATCACGGTAGCGAACCGGGTATCGGGACAAGACCGGATCCAGGCTGCAGCTGACAGGACAAGAGGGGGATCTCCAAGCCAGTGGATCAGACCGACAAGGTACATCCAAGCTTAGTGGTGCCGACTCATAGGTCATGTGCAAGAAAATAAAACAAGTGTGTATATATATAAACAGGACGGGATGCTCATAAGCATAACAGTACATTTGCATCGGGTTAGGCAGATACGGGCTAGCAAAATGCTAAAACATAATTCCAGTATTTCCATGGCATGACTAGTCATAAAACATGAAGTTTGAAGTGCACAAGTGAAATCCGGGTTTAAATAAAGCACAATGGATTTCTATGAATTTCCGGACCAAGTGATGTCCAACATTTAAATCAATGTGAATAGGATCCCATATGTTGAATTTGATACATATTTGGTACTCCATGAAAATTAAAGACATTCCGGTTTCCTATGCACGTCGATAAGTTTATAAATTCTCAGCGAATTTCCATGATGGGATTTCTTCCTCAATATAGTTCCACATAGTCATTCTTAAACCAAATCATGAAGATAGGACTCAAAACAATCACGTCTCCCAAGAAAAACCCATTTTCTAGGCTTTGAATATGGCTTAGACCCGAGGGGGTGTGCGCTCGATCTGCCCTGAACAGATGGTTGTCCGCTCGAGCGGCCATGGAGTCATTCTGCTGCCTGGGTTTGCAGTCAGAATGACTGCGCGCTTGAGCCGCCTGATGTCCGCTTGAGCGGGCAGTCATTTCTGCTGCCCGAGATTCCCTTTTTCAGGCCTTATTCTTCTTCTTGTCTTCATCATTTTTCCTGCATAAAAATGGCCTCCTTGCCTCCCTATAACCAACATCAAATCCCTCCAAACATAGTACAATATTTCACACCATCCTCCTCTAAACTCAATCAATAATCCATCATACATGTAAATCATTTTGGAGATAAAACTACATTGAATAAAAACACATTAAACTTTTCAATTAAATTCATCAAGAAAGAGAAAGAGAGAGGGAGCTTATTACACAAGCATTTGTAAATGAGTCCTGCTACATGGAGTAACTCATGGACAGAACCATGGACTAACTCCATGGTTCTCATCCAAATATTGGATTTTCTCATCCAATATTTGGATGAGAACCATGGGGTTAGTCCATGGTTTCCAGTCCATGAGTTAGTCCATGTAGACTTCCCCTTTGTAAATCTAATGGAAATCATAAAATGAATTTCAAAATAGATTAAAGCATGGGAAAAACATGTAAAAAGCATAGTGAAATATCAAGAAATCATTCATGGGAGAGACAATATCCAAAACAAATCTGTTCATCCACTTACCTTGGGTCCAAGCTTAGCAAATCAAGCTTTAATCACCCTCTCCAAGCTAATGACACCAATCTACACAAAAACCCCAAATCCACCAAATAGAAACCCTAAAATAATAAAAAAATCAAGCAAGAAGAAGAGAAAGCTTCCAATAAAGAAAATGGAGAGTCTCAAGGGCTAAACAAATGTAAATCTAGGAGATGGAAGGGATCTCTTACTTGGAAGGTCTTCAATGAATAAGAGTGAGCTCAAAGAGAACTCTAATGGTGGTGGATTCTTTCACAAATGGTGTCCAAGGAAAGCTCTTGAAGTGAGGAAAAATATCATGGAATCCATTTCTCAAATGATGCAAGTGTTGGAGTGGATTAAGAAGGAAGAAGCAAGAAGAACAAGGGAAAACCCTAGCTTGGGCTGGGATTCCTTTTTCTACAATGAAGTTAGCAAGAAAGAGGAATGAAGAAGAAGGAGTCCTTTTTATATAGTAAGTGGGGATGGGGTCCACAACTTAAAAAGAGGATTAGGCTAAAAACATGGCTTTCGGGACCTCTAATGAGTTCAACAAAGATAGCAAAGCTGATCGGCAAAATTTCAAGTTTCCAAAAAGTATATGTTTCACGGGTTTTGGTGACATTGAAAATTGTGTCCAAATTTTGGGTAAAAATACCATTTTGCCCTCAAATTGAGAAAAGTCAGGTTTAGGAGTTTTGAACAAGGACGGAGTCACGAGATAAGTCAAATGAAGTTAACACATGAATTTATGAAGTCTCGAACAATCCCCCAAGCTCACGCAAATACACCAAAGGAAAACCCCAAAGGGTCCCACTAAATAAAAAATGTTCTCATAATCTCCCAAAGCTATTTAAAAGCTATTCTAATCCCAAACGTAACCAAAATCAACTAAACACACTTAGAGCTAAAAAATAACTTAATAAACACTAATCGAGGTCTCTCGGGTTGGGGTCTTACATCCTCCACCCCTTAGGACATTTAGTCCTCCAAATGGAAATCACAACTCACCTCCGGTAGTAGATGCGGATACTTTTTTTGAACTTGATCCCGTAGTTCCCACGTGGCTTCTTTTGGTCCATGATTTTCCTAAAGCACTTTGACCCATTGAATAGTACGTGTCCTCAGTTCTTTTTCTGTAGTATCGATGATCTGAACAAGTTTCTCAACATATGTAGCATCTTCCCGAATCTCCAACGGTTCATGACGGAGTACATGTAAGTGGTCAGGGACGTACTTCTTCAACATCGACACATGGAAAACATTATGTACGCTTGAGAGTTTGGGCGGTAAAGTTAATCTGTAAGCTACATCGCCAACCTTACTTACAATATCATACGGTCCAATGTATCTCTGAGATAGTTTGCCTTTTTGTCCAAATCTCAAAGTTCCCCGAGTCTGTGACACTTTCAAGAAAACCTTATCTCATTCTTTGAACTATAAATCCCTTCGGTAAGCGTCTGCATCAATCTTCTGTCTACTCCGAGCTACTTTCAGACGTTCTTGGATCAACTTGACTTTGTCACTTGTCTCACTAACCATAGTCGGTCCATGAAAGTTGCGAACACCTATTTCTTTCCAACATACAGGTGTCCTACACCTTCTGCCATACAATGCTTCGAAAGGTGCCATTCCAATACTTGAGTGGTAACTGTTGTTGTAAGCGAACTCACACAATGGTAGAGTTTCATCCCATTGGGTCTTGAAATTTAACACACAAGCACGAAGCATATCCTCAAGGGTTTGAATTGTCCTTTCTTGCTGACCATTTGTCTGTGGGTGATAAGCTGTGCTGAACTGTAGCTTCGTACCCATGGATTCATGCAATATTTTCTAGAAACTCGAGACGAATCTGCTGTCTCTGTCAGATGTGATGGAAACTGGCTGTCTATACCGACTAACTATCTCGCTGACAAATAACTCTGCCAAAGGTAGCATATGCATCTTCTTCCCCATCTTCATCAGAATGAAATGAGCTGACTTGATGAGACGGTTCACAGTGACCCAAATGGCATCATTGCCTCTGCTAGTCCTCGGTAATCCCGAAATAAAATCCATGGCAATAATAGAACTATTTTGCCCTGCTACCAATACCTTTATCACCCTTAACTCAGAGTTAGGGTTTTCTCTAATTGAAATGCGTGATGTCTTCGGTCTCCCAATTCTTGGAGAATTTTATGAAGAATTCGTCCCCCTCAATTCTATTTTAGAGGGAGAGACTGAAGAATTCCGCGCCGTCTTCCGGCAAGTTTTTGCATTGGCTGAGATGTCCCGTGATAGTCACCACAAGTTCAAGGTTGGGACTTGGATGAAGACCATGCTGCCTAAAGGGTCAATCAAGAACACAACATTCTTAGAAGATGCAAAGGTCTTCAAGAAGAAGGTGATGACTGTGGGCCATTCTTCGTTGAGCCCAAGGCAAAAGGAACGAAAGTACACCACGTCTTACGCTGATTGCCCGGAGTTCCTCCCATATTTGGAGAGAACTTCTTCTGATGTTATGCCAAAGAGATGTCTTGTTGCTGCCTATCTGGCTGTTTGGTTATTCGAGGTTATCTTCCCCATAGCAGGCAAAGAAATTCGAGGGGGGTGCATCTATCCCGCTTGTAAGATGGCTTTTGGAACGAGGTTCGCCCTAGCTCCGGTTTTGGTCAGCTATTTGTGCACAAGGCTGAAGATGATCAGATTTCTCGTGCGCTGTGCCAAGCCGTTGTCACGACCCGAACCCGAAATTTAATTACCTCGAGTTAACCGGCGTCGAAACCATATTTACTCCCGTGAATTTTAACACATAAAACTCACAAGGGATACAAATTTTGCGGAATGTAAACCAATATTTACACTGAGTTCAAAATTTATTTACATCATGTTCATGATAATCACTTGCATATCAAAACAATGCAAGGATCTCATTCTATACACATACAAAAGTTTTCAAAACCAATTACAGGATTTACATCAAAAGACTACACAAATACTTTGTCATTTCCATTCTACTAATCCTCCTGGAGGAACCGCAGGGGTCTCCTCCGCTGCCGGTGCGGTCGCACCATCGGTAGGGGCAGCTGGGCCTGCAATGTCATCATAACACTGTGAATTCGACAATTCAGCAAGTATAAACAGTGTTTTATCTATACATGCTACTAGTGAAATAGTAAACAATATTCAAGTAACAGTCAGTTCATAATCTTATAACAAGTCAATAAGGATATTCATCCTTGACATTGGCAATTTGACAACTAACATAACATTCCATAATAATCAATCAAGTGCCATCTTCCTTAAAGGAAGGATTACCATCTCCGTAAACAAGGAGACATAACCATCTTCTCAATAGAAGAATAATATGTGGGATTTATCAGCATCCGGGCCAGGAACTACTGACATCACCACGGAGTTCCGGAACACTCCACAAATCACTGCTGCAGACAGTATCAAGTTCAGCTCAATGAGCTTGTAGGAATCAATACGTAGTGCCGTGCCAATTCACATGTAATTCAAGTACAATGTTAATCTTTACAGTTGTTTACAATGAGCGGTTACGAGTTCATTAGTTTCAGTTAATTCCAGTCAAATGAATACCAACCAATTAGGTATTAATGTGCACGTGTTATGTTTGATAGACATTACAGTTCTTATGGAAAGTTGCACATTAAAGACCCGCACTTAACCCTTACTGGCGGTATAAGGGTACAAATAGCCTTGAATAAATCCATAGGCTTTATCTTTTGAATTGCAGACCTGAAATCTGAAAATACATCTCTTTGATGCACTGTCGGTTCACTCATCGGTTGACCTGTCGGTCGACCGAGAGGTGCTTTTCGGCTGACCGATAGGTATCGGTCCAGTTGTCGGTTCGAAAACCAGAGGTAATTTCCTCTGCTCCAAGTGCTGTTGTCGGTTCAGTTTGTCGGTTGACCGATGGTATCGGTCAGGTCTCGGTTCAAAAACCAGAGACACATTTTTCTACATATTTAACGTTGTCGGTCCACCCGTCGGTGCGCCGACGGCTAACCGACAACGTCGGTTGACCGATGGTGCCCAGAGACGAGACACAGAATTCATACATGAATTCTGGTCTGTCCAATTTCCTTTGAATCTGTATCAAACCTCTTGGAACCTTCAGTTCCCTTCTTCATTCATCATTCACATACAAGTAATGCTTCTATTCCATTCTAAAATGATTCAAACACTCTAACTACATCATTTGAAAGAGAAAACCCCTTCTCATGACCTTATCCATTCAATTCACACTATAGCATGTAACAAATGGAAGGAAACTTAATTCAATGGATGCAATCTACATCCCAATAATATGCAGTAGCAATTCACCCATAAAACTCATTTATACTTGCCTCTATGCAAAAACCCTTTTTCTTCTTGGGTTTGAAAGGTGGAATTCTGTCCAATCTCACTCTTCTTCTTCCAAGCCTTTTCTTCAAGAAACCCAAGCACAGGGATGAGGAAATTGACGGCACTCTTTCTCCTTGACACTTCACCCAACACTTACTCCATGATTCAGGAGACGAACAAAGAAGAAGAAAAAGAGGAAGAACTCACTGCTCACTCCATTCCATACTAAGACCAGAGATCAGAGAACAAGGAGGATGATGTATTACATTCTGTGCCATGACCGTTTCACATGACATGGAAGCAAAGAAGAAAAACAATTGTAGAATCATCTCCAATGAAGACCCACATGCAATTTGACTGAAATTCATGTAAGACATGTGGAAGCCATATAATTGCATGTGCTGAGTACAGAACACATGTACTTCTCTTTTGCAATTTAAACCCATTTATAAGGTAATTTACATTTAAAGTCAAAGGCTAACCTCTTTGATTTATCTTAAGTCAAATGCTAGTAAGTGTATTATGAAAATTGATGTACTCATCGAGATACATACAATGATATCAAATTTCTTTCAATTCGACTATTTTCACATAATTTAATATTTACGCAAAAGTCCTCCAATTCACTAATTGGGGTCAAAAACCAATCTCATGTCTTCCAAATCAGTTAATTAAGCTTAATTTAGTCATCTAAGACTAATTTCAGTCACAGTGACTATTAATCTCATGTAAATTAATTAATCACATCTTAATTAATGATAATCACGATTAATTAAGGTTAATCGCGCTTAATTCGGGATGGGGTGTAACATTCCCCTAAACTTTTAGAATCATTCGGTCCTCCGAATGCAAATCAAATCAGAATCAAGGTATACAACAGAAAATTCAAAGACAGTGTAAAATTCACCTGAACAAAGAGCTCTGGATATTTTCGAGCCATTTGCTCTTCTAGTTCCCATGTGGCTTCGCTGGTTCCATGATGTGCCCAACGAACCTTGACCCATTTAATTGTTCTTGTACGAAGCACTTGCTCTTTGGTATCTATAATCTCTATTGGTTTCTCAACATATGTGGTGTCCGGACGAACTTGAATATCATCATACTTTATGATGTGAGAAGGATCAGCCACATATTTTCGAAGCATTGATACATGAAATACGTTATGGATACCTGAAAGTGCTGCTGGAAGGTCTAGGCGGTAAGCCACATTGCCAATTCTGCTCTTAATCTGAAAGTGTCCGATAAATCTTGGTGAAAGTTTTCCCTTCTGACCAAATCGGATTGTCCCCTTCATAGGTGAAGCTTTCAAAAACACTTGATCACCAATAGCAAATTCAAGATCACGCCGACGATTGTCAGCGTAGCTCTTCTGCCTTGATCGAGCTATCCTCAATCTCTCTTGTACTTTCTGTATCTTCTCTGCTGTTTCTGCAATCAATGTAGGACCATGGAAACTTCGAGTACCAACTTCTTCCCAGCTAACTGGAGTCCTACATCTTCTGCCATACAAAGCTTCAAATGGTGCCATATCAATACTGGAATGATAACTATTGTTGTACGCGAATTCGCACAATGCCAAATGTTCATCCCATTCACTTCCAAAGTCCATAACGCTGGCACGAAGCAAATCCTCTAACGTCTGAATTGTTCGTTCAGATTGTCCATCAGTTTGAGGATGATATGCTGTACTAAACCGCAGTTTAGTGCCCATAGAATTCTGAAATGCTTGCCAAAACGTAGAAACAAACCGACTGTCTCGATCTGATACAATCGATACTGGCGTTCCATGCAGTCTGGTTATTTCTTTGACAAACAATTTTGACATTTCATTAAATCCCATATCCTTTCTAAATGGAAGAAAATGTGCAGACTTTGTAAGACGATCCACAATCACCCAGACGGTGTCATGATGTCTTCTAGTCATCGGTAAACCAGATACAAAGTCCATAGTTAAATGTTCCCACTTCCATCTAGGAATATGTAAAGGATGCAGTAATCCAGGAGGCTTCTTGTGCTCAAATTTCACACGCTGACAGGTTAAACACGAAGACACATATCCAGCTATTTCTCGTTTCATGTTGTGCCACCAAAACCTGTCCTTGAGATTCCTGTACATTTTAGTACTTCCCGGATGCATCGAATACCGAGTGTGATGTGCTTCAAACATCAGTGCTTGCTTTAGATCTTCTTGTGCTGGCACACATAATCTGTTTCGAAAATAGAGAGTACCATCAACCAGCACAAAATCTGGTCTAGCTGCAATATTATCTCTGATTTTAATGAATTCAGGATCATCAAACTGTCTGTTCTTAATTTCTGTAATCAGCATAGGTTCAAAGACAGACATTTGTGCGATCAGCTTTCGGTCGTCTAATATCTCCATTTCAACATCCAGATCTCTGAATTCTTCAAGCAATTTCCATTCACCCACCATGGCTGCCAAGGTAGCAGATTTCCGACTCAAAGCGTCAGCTACTACATTACCTTTCCCCGGCACATATGTGAATGGAAAATCATAATCTTTGATTAACTCTAGCCAACGGCGTTGCCTTAAATTAATGTCCTTTTGTGTGAATAAATACTGGAGGCTCCTGTGATCACAATGAACTTCAAATGTCTCTCCATAGAGATAATGCCTCCATTGCTTCAAAGCAAAGACAACCGCGGCGAGTTCCAAATCATGAGTGGCATAATTCTTTTCATGTTCTTTTAATTGGCGTGATCCATAAGCAATCACTTTGCCATTCTGCATCAGTACACATCCCAATCCTACACCAGAGGCATCTGAATAAACCACAAATCCTCCGCTTCCTGCGGGCAATGATAAGATTGGGGCTGATATCAATCTCTGCTTCAAAATTTGAAAATTTGACTCGCATTCATCATTCCATATGAATG
Source organism: Litsea cubeba (assembly GCA_012931725.1). Lineage (NCBI taxonomy): Eukaryota > Viridiplantae > Streptophyta > Magnoliopsida > Laurales > Lauraceae > Litsea > Litsea cubeba. Next base: position 50,250,428 of record CM022952.1, read on the forward strand.
GAACATCTTTCCGAGTCAACTTAGTTAATGGGGCTGCGATCTTGGAGAAGTCTTTGACAAATCTTCTATAATATCCTGCTAACCCCAAGAAACTTCGAACTTCTGGTACAGTCCTTGGACTCTGCCAATTAGTAATAGCTTCAATCTTTGCAGGATCGACAGCTAATCCATCTCTTGTAATGATGTGACCCAGAAATGCCACCTGCTGTAACCAGAAATCACACTTCTCTAATTTTGCAAACAGCTGATTATCTCTCAACAGTTGCAATGCTGTTCTCAAATGACGAACGTGTTCTTGCTCTGACTTTGAATATACCAGGATGTCATCAATGAAGATATCAACAAACTGGTCTAGATAAGCAGCAAATATTCTATTCATCAGAGCCATAAACACTGCAGGTGCATTCGTCAAGCCAAATGGCATGACAAGAAACTCATAATGCCCATATCGGGTCCTGAACGCAGTCTTCTGTACATCTTGATCTCGAACACGGATCTGATGATAACCAGATCGGAGATCAATCTTTGAAAAATAAGCTGCACCTTGGAGTTGATCAAACAACTCATCGATTCGAGGCAAAGGGTATTTATTCTTAATTGTCACTTGATTCAATTGCCTATAATCGATACACATACGCATAGAGCCATCCTTCTTCTTGACAATTAACACAGGCGCTCCCCAAGGCGAGACACTTGGTCTAATGAAGCCCTTGTCAAGCAAATCCTGTATCTGTTTCTTCAGCTCATGTAGTTCGGATGGTGCCATTCTATACGGTGCTCGAGAAATCGGTGCAGTACCCGGTACAAGTTCAATTGTAAAGTCTACTTCCCTTGCTGGAGGCAGACCTGGTACTTCGTTCGGGAATACGTCTGGAAATTCACAGACGACAGGAATATCCTTCAATTCCTTCCTTGGTTTCTTTTCAGTGATAAATGCGATGTAGCCTTCACAACCACTTCGCATCATTCGTTCGGCCTTTAATGCAGATATAAGTCGTGTATCAAACTTCTTCTGTGTTCCTTCAAATAGAACACTGGTATTGGCTTCATCTACTTTAAAAGTAATGATTTTGCGGAAACAGTCCAAACAGGCTCTGTACTTCGCAAGCCAATCCATGCCAAATATAACATCAAAGTCATTCATGGCCAATATGACTAAATCTGCGGGCATTAACACGTCACCAATCTGCACACTACACTGAGGTATATATAATTCACACACTACTTTTCTTCCTAGTGGTGTAGTGACAGTGAAATCATAGGACAACTGTTTAATTTTGTGTTGCATATTACAAACAAAGGAAGGTGCAACAAATGAATGTGTAGAACCAGGGTCAAACAATGCACATGCTGGTCTACTATCAATATAAATAATACCTTCCACAACATTGGTTGCAGCTTCAGCTTGTTCTCTATTTGCAGCATAAACTTGTCCGGTAGCACGAGGCCTATTCTGCTGCTGCTGCTGCTGCTGACGAGGTTGTTGCTGCCTCTGTTGTTGTTGTCCTTGACGCTGTTGCTGTGGAGCTCGATTGTTTCTCCTACCATTAGGACATTGAGCCATTTTATGCTCCATCGATCCACAAACCAAACACGCTCCGGTGTTTCTCCAACAAGCTTCAGTCTTATGAGTTTTCCCACATGTCTCACAGACTGGTTTCTGTTCAGAAGTCTTAGCAACATACTTCTGCTTCTTACCCTTGGATCTATCTCCCTTTTTAAACCAGGGACTAGCATTTCTCTTTGGACCCTCATTGGATTCCATTTCTTCTCTATGTACTTCTTCTGCGACATATGCCTTATCGACAGCATCATCAAATAATTCAGGCATAGTACCTGCCAAGACCATCTTCTTGTAAGCGGGATTCAACCCATTGAGAAACCTCTTGACCTTTTTCTCCTCAGTATCAATCAGGTCCTTGGCATATTTGGACAGCTTAGTAAACAGATGCACATAAGCTGTCACAGACATTTGTCCTTGTTTCAAGTGCAGAAATTCTGATTCTTTTCTCTGTCGAACATGATCAGGAACAAAATTCCTTTCAAACTGTTTCCTGAAAGTCTCCCAAAGTGTGGCTGCAGGTGTTGCAATAATTGCACCCTTGACACCCTTCCACCATTCTTGTGCTACATCCCGTAGCATTGAAGAAGCAAGTAACACTTTCTGCTTTGGGGTACAGACAATCGTTTCAAACACAACTTCAATGTGTTCAATCCATTCATCAGCTACTAAGGCATCTTCCTTGCCTTGGAATTCTGTAGCCCCTCTCTTCCTAAACTGTTCATAAAGAACATTAGGATCTTTCTCTTTCGCCTGTACGACTACTTGAGTAGCCACTTGAGGCTGTGGGTTAACTGGTGGTACAGGTGGAGCTTGAATCTGAGCTTGCAGTTGTGCCTGTACTTGTAACAAAGCCGTAATCTGGGCTTGCATAGTCAACTGCGCTTCATGGCTTTTAGCCATCTGCTCACTATTTCTAGCTAGCAGCTCCATAAGTGCAGTGAATCTCGCATCACTATCATTAAGGGTAGGAGGCGTAGGAATAGGTCCTCCATCTCCACCGACACTCTGATCGGGATTGTCACCCATATTACCACCGCTTCCAGAACCAGATGCCATTCTGAAAAGCAGATACAGGAAGATAAGATATTTATATCTATAACTTCCATGACACAATTTACGTGTGAACAGTATTCACATTGACAGTGAAACAATATCACATACAATGAATCAGTACATATCTTAAATCCAATATGGGTTTTAATCCTTTATCTGTGTTATCGTTTTACGATTGTTACGACTCATCTTTATTTAGATCGCTTATGCTCTGATACCATATAATAAATATGTCACGACCCGAACCCGAAATTTAATTACCTCGAGTTAACCGGCGTCGAAACCATATTTACTCCCGTGAATTTTAACACGTAAAACTCACAAGGGATACAAATTTTGCGGAATGTAAACCAATATTTACACTGAGTTCAAAATTTATTTACATCATGTTCATGATAATCACTTGCATATCAAAACAATGCAAGGATCTCATTCTATACACATAAAAAAGTTTTCAAAACCAATTACAGGATTTACATCAAAAGACTACACAAATACTTTGTCATTTCCATTCTACTAATCCTCCTGGAGGAACCGCATGGGTCTCCTCCGCTGCCGGTGCGGTCGCACCATCGGTAGGGGCAGCTGGGCCTGCAATGTCATCATAACACTGTGAATTCGACAATTCAGCAAGTATAAACAGTGTTTTATCTATACATGCTACTAGTGAAACAGTAAACAATATTCAAGTAACAGTCAGTTCATAATCTTATAACAAGTCAATAAGGATATTCATCCTTGACATTGGCAATTTGACAACTAACATAACATTCCATAATAATCAATCAAGTGCCATCTTCCTTAAAGGAAGGATTACCATCTCCGTAAACAAGGAGACATAACCATCTTCTCAATAGGAGAATAATATGTGGGATTTATCAGCATCCGGGCCAGGAACTACTGACATCACCACGGAGTTCCGGAACACTCCACAAATCACTGCTGCAGACAGTATCAAGTTCAGCTCAATGAGCTTGTAGGAATCAATATGTAGTGCCGTGCCAATTCACATGTAATTCAAGTACAATGTTAATCTTTACAGTTGGTTACAATGAGCGGTTACGAGTTCATTAGTTTCAGTTAATTCCAGTCAAATGAATACCAACCAATTAGGTATTAATGTGCACGTGTTATGTTTGATAGACATTACAGTTCTTATGGAAAGTTGCACATTAAAGACCCGCACTTAACCCTTACTGGCGGTATAAGGGTACAAATAGCCTTGAATAAATCCATAGGCTTTATCTTTTGAATTGCAGACCTGAAGTCTGAAAATACATCTCTTTGATGCACTGTCGGTTCACTCATCGGTTGACCTGTCGGTCGACCGAGAGGTGCTTTTCGGCTGACCGATAGGTATCGGTCCAGTTGTCGGTTCGAAAACCAGAGGTAATTTCCTCTGCTCCAAGTACTGTTGTCGGTTCAGTTTGTCGGTTGACCGATGGTATCGGTCAGGTCTCGGTTCAAAAACCAGAGACACATTTTTCTACATATTTAACGTTGTCGGTCCACCCGTCGGTGCGCCGACGGCTAACCGACAACGTCGGTTGACCGATGGTGCCCAGAGACGAGACACAGAATTCATACATGAATTCTGGTCTGTCCAATTTCCTTTGAATCTGTATCAAACCTCTTGGAACCTTCAGTTCCCTTCTTCATTCATCATTCACATACAAGTAATGCTTCTATTCCATTCTAAAATGATTCAAACACTCTAACTACATCATTTGAAAGAGAAAACCCCTTCTCATGACCTTATCCATTCAATTCACACTATAGCATGTAACAAATGGAAGGAAACTTAATTCAATGGATGCAATCTACATCCCAATAACATGCAGTAGCAATTCACCCATAAAACTCATTTATACTTGCCTCTATGCAAAAACCCTTTTTCTTCTTGGGTTTGAAAGGTGGAATTCTGTCCAATCTCACTCTTCTTCTTCCAAGCCTTTTCTTCAAGAAACCCAAGCACAGGGATGAGGAAATTGACGGCACTCTTTCTCCTTGACACTTCACCCAACACTTACTCCATGATTCAGGAGACGAACAAAGAAGAAGAAAAAGAGGAAGAACTCACTGCTCACTCCATTCCATACTAAGACCAGAGATCAGAGAACAAGGAGGATGATGTATTACATCCTGTGCCATGACCGTTTCACATGACATGGAAGCAAAGAAGAAAAACAATTGTAGAATCATCTCCAACGAAGACCCACATGCAATTTGACTGAAATTCATGTAAGACATGTGGAAGCCATATAATTGCATGTGCTGAGTACAGAACACATGTACTTCTCTTTTGCAATTTAAACCCATTTATAAGGTAATTTACATTTAAAGTCAAAGGCTAACCTCTTTGATTTATCTTAAGTCAAATGCTAGTAAGTGTATTATGAAAATTGATGCACTCATCGAGATACATACAATGATATCAAATTTCTTTCAATTCGACTATTTTCACATAATTTAATATTTACGCAAAAGTCCTCCAATTCACTAATTGGGGTCAAAAACCAATCTCATGTCTTCCAAATTAGTTAATTAAGCTTAATTTAGTCATCTAAGACTAATTTCAGTCACAGTGACTATTAATCTCATGTAAATTAATTAATCACATCTTAATTAATGATAATCACGATTAATTAAGGTTAATCGCGCTTAATTCGGGATGGGGTGTAACAGCCGTATAACAGATGCTTCAGTGAACACCTTCTATATGCGTGGTTTGTATACCACTGCCGGGGTCTGCACTGTCTTGGAGAGCAAGAGGGTTTGCCATTCTACAGGGCTGTCACCAACGGGTTGGACATGGGCCTTTTCCTTGATTCTGACAGACAAGTTGTAAATAACTTTAGAAGTTATGATTTCTGCAACAAACCAATTGTGATTTGAGATCTACATTGCACAGGTCTGATTAGCAGTCATGATCTGGTTGATAAGGAAAACTCTCACACCCGGATCTAGCCATCGACCACTTGGGAGAAAGAATGGCTTGTTTCCATCAGGCCTTCAGATTTGGTCTTCCACATAGAAGGGTTGATTGATGTTCAACCATAAGTCCTGGCGCGATTCAGTAAGCAGTTCCGCTACTCGCAGGGAGTACTAGGGGTATCCCAGTCAGATTAGAGGGATAATTGCCACTCTTCAAGATGCCTTACGTGCTTGGCTTTTCTTCTCTGCCTTTAATACTGTTGCTTCTTTCAAACTGCCGTAGTACAATGACCAGGTCTACACTTCTGGTTTCATCTAGTGGTATGCCATTGGTCACACTTCTATTCAATATGCCCTTCAAGATGACTACAGTGGGGTGGGGTGATTACGGAGTCAGAGGCTGACGGGACACTTGACCGTGATCATTTGGATGCGTATGTCCATAGCGCCTTCGAATGGAGGATCAGTCTTTGATGGACCGGCGCATTCTGCTCGCTCGGTTCTACCGAGGTCGGCAGACGTGGGAGTTCATTTGGGTCCGACTCTTTCGTAATCGGAGAGGGGCAGATGCGCGCATCAACATTTCTTTTGTGTGGGTGTGCCAGATTTTCTATTTTACTTGGAATTGCAAGTGGTGATCCAAAGATCAACCTTCGCAAGTAAAAAAGAAATCAACTTCTTTCAATTTTTCCATTGCACATAAATTTAAGAAAAGAGACATTTTCTTGATTTGCCGTGAAAGGCGATTTTTTTGGCATTTATAGCCGATTTACAATTCTTATCAATAATGAAAGACAAGAGTTGTGATTTTTGTCTCTTTTAAAAAAATACAAACTACAATGAAAAGCAAGAAAAGGAGGATCTAACTTCTCAGAAAATTGTGGGGGACCCGTTCAGATTGACAGTCGCAAGCTGTGTGGGGAGATTTCCGGAAACACAGGATTACGCTAATCACAGCCATCAGATGGGATTAAGCACCCTCACGTGCCCTCCGCGTGCCACCCACGTGGCATCAGTTTCACCTCGGCTGTCAGGGCAGGGTCTTCGGCCGAAGTCAAGCATGTCTGAACCGCTATAGCCGAGCTTGGCTGTTTCATGTGCCCACCTCGGTAGAGAGCACCACCTCGGCTGAAGGAGTCTAGACGAAAGCCGAGGTAAGAAAGAACCTCCACTCACACCCCTCATTCCCCACGATGTCAGACACGTGGAGGAATAGGGGCGCGAGCCAATAAGACAGATGTGACATCCAGCCATCCACTATCTTCACCAGATCGCTGACATGGCGACATCCAGCGGCTGAGGCCACATCAGGGCAAGGCCCGAGGGCAGATCCGATGGTACTCCAACCGCCAAAGGCGCCCAACACAATCTGGCCCAATAAGACGTGCATTTAATGCAATGTGGGCTGATCCGACTAGCATTAAATGCAGAGTGGGCCGGATTGGACTGCATTTATTACTTTGTGGGCTGATCATGACTTCCCAGTCAAATCGTGGGGCCCACACCAAGAGATCCTCTGAAAGATACGATCCAAACCTCTATAAATAGAACTCCATGCACCATGCAAGGTACGCATATATTCCATTCACAGAGCCCTTACTCTGCCTCTCTTCTCTCCCTCCTTCCATTGTTCCAGTTCCCACACTGACTTTGGCATCGGAGAGCCTTGCGCCGCCCAGGCCAGGGTCCTCTGACCGTTTGTTCATCTCTTTCAGGCTTTCGGACGGCACTCAGACGTTCCCGATCACCATCATCTTCTCGGATAAGTCCTGTAAGGCACCATCTTATTGTGGGTCATTATTTTCTGCACCTACAATTGGCGCCGTCTGTGGGAAAGCAATATCCCAGCCTTCCCAACCTTCTCCAAATCTTTCCAAACAACCTTCTAAACCTCAATCTCTCAGAAGCCATGCCACCGAAAGCTAAGAAAGGCGGAGAATCTTCAAGACCAGTTCTCGAGCTGCTAGCACCGTCAACGGACGCCCCTCCTCAGGGACGGTCCCGAACGATCCAAGGCACATCCGCAGGCGAGGGTCGCCTGGGCTCCCAACTCTTTGTCGAGATTCCATTCCAAGAGGGAGTCGAGGCCTCACTCTCGGCGGACGAAACCGTGCCACCCAGGCGCGACGAGCGTCGACATGAACGTCCTCGGAAGGACAAAGCCGTGGCCGTAGGAGAGACGCACCACGTTCAAACCCCTGCCACTGGAGAGGTTCTTGAAGCCCAAGCTGCTCTCCTCCAGAAGCAAGAGCAGATGATTCGCGAGCTCCAGCAGCAGCTCGGGGCGGCGCGAACTGCCTCCTTGAGGCAGGTCTCTGAGCCTCAAGGGAAGAAGAGGGATGCCCCCAGCAAGGCAGCCCGGCCTCCCCGTGAGGACCTCCGAAATCATCTGGACCAGAAACGGAGCCAGATCCGTGACGAAGGCTCGAGCAACAGCCGGAGTCACCATAGCCGCGACGGCCGAACTCATAGCCGCCGTAGCCCGAGCCATCCCAAGCGAAAGCCCAGAGCTCGGACTCCAGAGAAGGACGATGAGCAAGAGCGATTTGACAAACGTGTCAGATTGGCTATCCAGCACAACTTGGACATGCAGGACCAGAAGCAGATCTGTGGTCACACCGATCTGGGGGGCTCGCCCTTCACAAGAGAGATCGAGCGCACCCCCTTGCCCAGAAAGTTCTCCGTCCCGCGGTTCATCCCCTATGACGGATTGTCCGACCCGTCTGCACACCTCCGACACTTCTCCCAGAAGATGTCCATCTGGGGGAACGAGGGTCGCCTAAACTGCAAAATCTTCTCCTCCAGTTTGGGCGACCTCCCCCTGAAGTGGTTCTGCTCTCTCCCGGAGCAGTCGATTTCCAGTTGGAAGGAGCTCCAGCTCTCCTTCCTGAAGAAGTTCCAAGCCTACATCGTCGTCCCCAAGAAGGAAGGGGACCTCCTCGCCCTGAGGATGAAGCAGGGCGAAACCCTTGCCAAGTTCGCACAGCGATTCTGGGCGGTCCACAGCCAGATCGAAGGCTCGAGGGACGGGATAGCAATCTACGCCTTCCAGCATGCCCTGATCCCCGGCCACGACTTGCGGAAGAACTTGGCCGGGGACTCCCCAGATTCCATGCCAGAATTGATGTCCCGGGTGAAGCGCTTCATCGCCCAGGAGGAAGACGAGATCCGAGCTAGGGATCAGGACGGGCACCCGGAGCCCGAGCAGAAGAATGGCCAGCCTCGGCAAAGAGGCGGGAGGCCCTCCCAGAAGCAGGAGCCCAAGCGGGACTGGGTCTCCAGTTCGGCGAAGCCTTCGTCGTCCAGGTCTGGGGGCACTTGGAAGCCCAGACCTCCCTCCAGCGCCAGCCAGAGCATCAACGTCGTCTTCAAGGAGCCGATCTACCGCATCCTGGCTAAGATCAAGTCGAAGCCGTTCTTCAAGTATCCTCAGCCCATGAGGAATGAACCCACCGAGGGCCCCCGAAGCAAGCTCTACTGCGCCTTCCATAAGGGCAACGAGCACAGGACTGAAGAATGCAAGACTTTGCAGTGGTATCTGGAGAAGCTGGCCAAAGAGGGCCACATCCCAGAGTTCATCAAGGAAGGTGATGCCGGCGGCAGCGAGGGCCGGATCCACCAGAGCGCAGCCCAGGCTCCAGACAGCGAGGACTCAGAAAAGATCATCAACGTGATCCATCTGGCGTCCTCGGCTCCCGCTTCCTCATCCCGGGGAAGCTCTCAAACCCGTGCCGAAGCCAGGCGGGCTTCGCACGAGAAAGAAGTAATGAAAGCCGACCTCGCTCCGGCATCCAAGAAAGCCCGCCGCGACCGACCCGCCATCTCGTTCTCGGATCGAGATCTAGAGGGAATCCAGGTCCCTCACAACGACCCCCTGCTCCTCACCATGAAGCTGAGAGACTTCACCGTGAAGAGGATCCTCGTCGACTCCGGCAGCTCCTCCGAGGTCCTCTACTACGACTGCTTCAAGAGGATGAAGCTCTCCGAAGCAGACCTCACGGAGGTCCGAGCACCCTTGCTAGGGTTATCCGCCACGCCAGTCTATCCCAAGGGTCGGATCACCTTGGAAACCCAAGTTGGCAGAGCGTCCGTGCTGGCCGACTTCCTGGTTGTGGACGCCCCTTCTCCCTACAATGCCATTCTGGGCAGAACGTGGCTCCACAAGCTAGAGGTAGTTCCATCTTCCCTCCACCAAAAGCTGAAGTTCGTCCATGAGAACAAGGAGGGCAAGATGGAGGTAGTCACAGTGGAGGGAGATCAGCAGTAGGCCAGGCAGTGCATGCTGGCCGCAGTCCCGGCAGTGAAGGAGCCAGAACGCGTCAACCTGGCCGAGTTCGAGAAAGGCCTCGATGAGATCGGCCGGGACCCTGAGAAGAAGAGCATCGAGGACCTGGCCGAGGTCAGACTAGACCCAGCAGACCCAGACAGGTTCTTCCTGATTGGCACCCAGCTGTCGGACGAAGAAAGGGCCGAACTCTCTCGGTTCTTCATGCAGAATGTGGACGTCTTCGCTTGGAGCCCTAGCGAAATGCCTGGGGTCGACCCTAAGGTTATGTGCCACAAGCTCAATGTCGACCCCGACCACAAACCAGTAGTGCAGAGGGCCCGCAGGACCGGGCTGCAGCAGACAGATGCGGTCGTCGAAGAGGTCGACAACCTGCTAAAAGCAGGAGTCATCCGGGAAGTCCAGTACCCGGAATGGCTGGCCAACACGGTGGTGGTCAAGAAGAAAACTGGGAAGTGGAGGGTGTGTGTAGACTTCACCGACCTGAACAGGGCTTGCCCTAAGGACAGTTTTCCCCTCCCAAAGATTGACCAACTGATCGACGCCACCGCCGGTCACGACCGAATGAGCTTCCTTGACGCCTACCGAGGCTATCATCAGATCCCACTCTACGAGCCTGACGAGGAGAAAACATCATTCATCACCCCCCGCGGTACTTACTGCTATAAGGTGATGCCCTTCGGGCTGAAGAACGCGGGGGCGACCTATCAGCGCCTCGTCACAAAAATGTTCCAGGCCCAGCTCGGCCGATCGGTAGAGGTGTACATCGACGACATGGTCGTCAAATCTGTGCGCTCCAGCGACCACCTGGCTGATCTCGGCCAAGTCTTCGGCATCCTTCGCGCGTACAAGCTCAAGCTCAACGCTTCCAAGTGCGCCTTCGGCGTAGCCTCTGGCAAGTTCCTCGGCAGCTTGGTAACGCGGAGGGGGATAGAGGCCAATCCGGATCAGATCACTGCCATCCAGGGCATCCAGAGCCCCTCCACTACGAAGGAAGTTCAGAGGCTCACAGGAATGGCCGCCGCACTCAATCGCTTCATCAGCCGCTCATCAGATAAGTGCAGGCCTTTCTTTCAGCTTCTTAAGAAAAATTTGAAGTTCCAGTGGACCCCCGAGTGCGACCAGGCATTGGCCGCACTCAAAACTTATTTAATGTCACCACCACTACTCTCCACCCCGACTCGGGGAGAGATTTTGTATTTGTACCTTGCGGTCTCGGATCACGCAGTGAGCTCCGTCCTCATCAGGGAAGACGAGGGAGTTCAAAAGCCAATCTATTACACGAGCAAGACCCTGCTCGATGCCGAGACCAGGTACCTCCTGTTGGAGAAGCTTGCGTTGGCTCTTGTCACCGCCTCCCGCAAGCTCTCCCATTATTTTCAATCCCACACCATTGTGGTCATCACGGAGCACCCACTCCGCTCATTATTCAAGAAAGCTGACTTTTCAGGGCGCATATCAAAGTGGGCAGTTGAACTGGGGTAGTATGACATATGGTACCGTCCCCGAACTGCGATCAAAGCCCAGATCCTGGCAGACTTCATCGTCGAATTCACCTCCCCCAACCCGGCTCCGACCCAGCTCGGCACGGCACTGGGGGGCACAGGGCACGAAGAGTCCGAGACCGAACAGTGTCCCACCTCGGCATGGAAGATCTTTGTCGACGGGTCGTCCACCTCCAAGAGAGCTGGCGCCGGCATAGTTCTCCAATCGCCAGAGGGACTGGTCATAGAGCAGGCTTTTACCCTCGACTTCAAAGCGACGAACAATGAGGCAGAGTACGAAGCGCTGATTGCAGGGTTGAACAACGCCCAAATCCTCGGAGCCCAGCACCTGGAGATCTTCAGCGACTCTCAACTGGTAACTAGCCAGCTCGCTGGAAACTATCAGGCCAGGGACGACCGGATGGCGGCCTACTTAGCCCTGGCGAAAAAACTACTCTCCCAGTTCCAGAAAGCCGAGGTCAGGCAAATATCCCGAGATACCAACACGCATGCAGATGCGCTTGCAAACCTGGCCTCCGCTGTTGAAGCAGGAAAGAAGAGGACCATCGAGGTCGGGACAGTATCAAGGTCAAGTCTGGAACTCCATTCATCTCGGCTTGTCCTCTGTGCTGACCTCGGCCCTAGCTGGATGGACCCAATCGTCGCCTACCTGAAAGACGATCAGCTCCCTGAGGACAAGACTGAAGCCCACAAGATCAGGCTCAAGGCAGCTCGGTTTTGGCTCTCTCCCGAAGGCAAACTCTACAGGAAGTCCTTCACAGGTCCATACCTCCAATGCGTCCACCCGACCAAGGTGAACGACTTCCTGTATGAGATCCACGAAGGAATCTGCGGCAGCCATATAGGAGGTCGGTCGTTGGCCTACAGAGCAATCAGCCAGGGCTACTGGTGGCCCTACATGCAGAAGGACGCCCAGGTCTACGCCAGGAAATGCGAGAAATGCCAGAAGTTCTCCCACTCCCTCCATCAGCCAGCACAGGATCTGAGTCCCCTCTCCAGCCCATGGCCCTTCGCTCAATGGGGCCTGGACATTGTGGGGCCTCTTCACCGAGCTCCAGGGAACAAGAGATGGCTGATAGTGGCTACGGACTACTTCACAAAGTGGATAGAGGCTGAACCGTTGTCTTCCATCACGGACAGGGACTCCAGGAACTTCGTTTGGAAAAACATCCTCACGAGGTTCGGCATCCCCCGGACCCTGATCTCGGATAACGGGACCCAGTTCGACTCCAAGTCCTTCAAAGACTTCTGCCGAGAGCACGGCATCAGAAACCATTACTCCACCCCGGCATATCCACAGAGTAATGGCCAGGCAGAAATCTCCAACAAAGTGATCCTGGACGGCCTGAAGAAGCGACTGGACAAGGCAAAGGGCAGATGGACAGAGGAGCTTCCGAGCGTGCTGTGGGCATACAGAACAACTCCAAGGAGGTCCACCTCGGCAACACCTTTCTCTCTGGCCTACGGGATGGAGGCGGTCATTCCCTTGGAAATCGGCCTTCCTACCCTGAGGACAGAGCTGGTCGACCAAGGCCGAAACGAGACGAACCTGGCAATGGAGCTGGAGCTGGCGGACGAGCGACGAGAAGCAGCAGCCCTGAGACTGACCGACTATCAGCAGCGGTTAGCCAGGGCATACAATCAAAACGTCAAAGAAAGAAGGTTCACCACGGGAGAGCTCATTTTAAAGAAGACCCTGCCAGCTGACAGAGAACCAAACGAGGGGAAACTCGCCCCAAACTGGCATGGCCCGTTCAGAGTAGTCTCACTGGCAGGAAAATCGGCCTACAAGCTCGAAGACTTAGAAGGCAAGCCGTTGCCGAGACCATGGAATGCATCCCACTTGAAGAAATTATATTTCTAAAGATGTATCGAGTCTCAAAATTAATAAAAGCAGCTTTCACTTTGTCATCGACTTGTTGCCTCTCTGACTGATTCCGACAGCACGGGCCCACCGCCCTGGAAAAGGCCTCGAGTCCAGACTCGGTCGTTTCCTAAAGCTCCTGGCCTTGGGCCATGGAGAGGCTTCGAGTTCACACTCAGCCGAATCGGGCCCACCGCCCTGGAAAAGGCCTCGAGTCCAGACTCGGTCGTTTCCTAAAGCTCCTGGCCTTGGGCCATGGAGAGGCTCCGAGTTCACACTCAGCCGAATCGGGCCCACCGCCCTGGAAAAGGCCTCGAGTCCAGACTCGGTCGTTTCCTAAAGCTCCTGGCCTTGGGCCATGGAGAGGCTTCGAGTTCACACTCAGCCGAATCGGGCCCACCGCCCTGGAAAAGGCCTCGAGTCCAGACTCGGTCATTTCCTAAAGTTCCTGGCCTTGGGCCATGGAGAGGCTTCGAGTTCACACTCAGCCGAATCGGGCCCACCGCCCTGGAAAAGGCCTCGAGTCCAGACTCGGTAGTTTCCTAAAGCTCCTGGCCTTGGGCCATGGAGAGGCTTCGAGTTCACACTCAGCCGAATCGGGCCCACCGCCCTGGAAAAGGCCTCGAGTCCAGACTCGGTCGTTTCCTAAAGCTCCTGGCCTTGGGCCATGGAGAGGCTTCGAGTTCACACTCAGCCGAATCGGGCCCACCGCCCTGGAAAAGGCCTCAAGTCCAGACTCGGTCGTTTCCTAAAGCTCCTGGCCTTGGGCCACGGAGAGGCTTCGAGTTCACACTCAGCCGAATCGGGCCCACCGCCCTGGAAAAGGCCTCGAGTCCAGACTCGGTCATTTCCTAAAGCTCCTGGCCTTGGGCCATGGAGAGGCTTCGAGTTCACACTCAGCCGGAATCGGGCCCACCGCCCTGGAAAAGGCCTCGGTCCAGACTCGGTCGTTCCTAAGCCGCCTTGGGCATGGAGAGCTTCGAGTTACCTCGCCGAATCGGCCAACCGCCCTGGAAAAGCCTCGTCCAGACGCGGTCATTTCCTAAAGCGCTGGCCTTGGCCTGGGCTTCGAGTTCACACTACCGAATCGGCCTACTGCGGAAAGGCTCGGTCCAGACATTTCCTCAGCTCCTGGGGCCATGGAGGCTCGAGTTCCTCACCGGATTGGGCCCACCGCCCTGGAAAAGACCTCGAGTCCAGACTCGGTCGTTTCCTAAAGCTCCTGGCCTTGGCCCTGGAGAAGGCCTCGAGTTCGGACACTGCGGCCGGATTCCAAAGATCAGGGTTTTTACACCCCTCAAGATCATTGCCGAGCTCATGCTTCCGCGGCCCGAGACCAGTGGGATGATGACTCCACTTCGGCACGATGCAGCTCGTACTCGGCCAAAGCCAGCCGTTTCGAGGTCAGTGCCAGCACTCAAACACAAACAGCACAGAAAGCGTTCCAGAACAGTGCAAAGAAATGAGAAAAAGAACTCAAAAGCACTGTACACAGTTTGGGTAATCACAAAATTCCTTTTTATCCATTGCAAACTGCTTCGTTACAAAAGTTACGAGACAGAGCGAAGTACAGAAAGGAGGATCACAGTCCTCTGAAAACAGAAAATAAAGAAAAGCAGAAAGACTCCGATCTTCGCTCACTCCACGACGCCGGACCGTTGCCTGGAGGTTCTGAGCGATCCTGAATTTCGCAGAGCTCTATAACACGCTATGGCCGGCCAGACCAAAAGCATCGCACAGCCCCTCCAGTTCGGAGGCCCTGGACCTCGCTGGGCTCTGCAACACCCTCGGTGGCCAGTGGGACCAGCCAAGCTTGAAGAAGCCTCCCGGTCCAGCGGGGCCTCATCCCGCCTCCCGTACGACGGGCGCACAGGGCCTTGTCGGACGAGAATGCGCCACCGTCCCCCTGCAGCGCATCCTCATTCTGTCTGGCCAGGGACGGATGGCCGTGAACCTGCGTTCAGAGAGCGCGTGGCCCACGGGGAGTTACTTCAGAGAGCGCGCAGACCACGGCGGACTTCCCCCTTGGAGAAAGCCGTCCACAGGCGCAAAGGTTCCTCCCGGATCAAGTGATTTCAGACACCTCCCGGACATGATTCCTACAGCTATGTTCTTTTCTTCTCCCATGGCGAGCTTGCCACCCCTATTTATAGGAAGGAGGAGGACTCGGTCTCCGAAAGAAGTTATGAGGGCGAAGTCTCCCACGCGTTACTGGGGGTGCACGGCTGTTGACCAGCGGCCCCTATGGCGCCACGTGGAGACATCCGTCCGATTCCCTCGTCAGCCGTGCCACCTCGTTTGTTGCTATTTATGGTCTCCAGAATACGGAAAACCAGCACTGACAGTCTGACTCTTTCTACCTCAAGGGCCACGCCACACAGTAAAGGCATTCAATACCATTCAATGCACACCCAGAAAGGAAAGAGAGACAAATGCCAAGAGAAAATTCACAAGAAACCCGTCTTTCATTGATTGCAAAAGATGTTTACAAGGCTGAGAAGCAGAAGCACTACAGACAGGAAGCACTCTGCCGAACCCAAGCATCGAAGTACCAGGCTTAAAAGAGACAGAAGCACGAGTATCTAAAGAAACCTTCAATTGTATTAAAATCTCATTCGTTACAGTGTTCAGCAAATACAAACTGAAGGAAATTACAGAGCATAAAGCAAGAAAGCGAGTCTCCCGAGGTCACGACCGGTCAGCCGCACGGGCTGCGGCATCAGAGGCTTCGCCGGATGGACGGGCAGAGGTCGGCACCGGAAGCGTGTACGGAGGAGGCTCCCGAAAGGAGGGATGGCCCTCCGAGACCCCGGCCTCCTTCAGGCCGGCAAGCCACCCTTTCGCCCAGGCCTTATCCCTCACTACAAGAACCCTTTCCTTGTAGTGGGCGGTGACCTGCGCTCTGGCGTCCTCGAACGCAGCATCGCACTCGGATTCGAGCTTTGCCTCGGCTTCATCCGCCCTCTTGGACTCGGACTCGAGCTTCGCCTCGGCCTCATCCGCCCTCTTGGACTCGGCCTGAAGCAGGGCCGCGTAATCGTCTCCCATCTTCGAAATGGAGACCTCGAGCTCGGCCGACCTAGTCCTCTCCGCTTCGGCTTCTTCCCTCGCCTGGTCGAGCTTCGCCGCGAATTCCCCTTCCACCCTGGCTAACTTCTGGCTAACGGCGTCCAGGGATTCCTGTAGGCCGTTCTTCTCCACGGTCAGCTCGGCAACGTCCGTGCTGTACCTGCGGATCCTGTCAGCGACGGCCATGGACTTCTGTGCCGCCTGTCAAAGAAACGGGGTGTACGTGTTAGATCCAAAGAGCGTTAAACGCTAAATCGCTGGTTCGACAAAGGGAAATGAAGATCTACCGCGAGGTTGGACTGCAACATCGTCAGGATCAACTTCTGATCGCTGTACTTGTCCAGCCGCTCCATGTCCCGGGGAAGGGCGCAGGCTCGCCCTAGGGCCTCGAGGACCTGGGGATCGATCTTGTGAAGAACGCAATCCTCCATCGTCATCGGCCTCCCCGGCCCCAGCATGAAGCTCGGCTCCCATAACGGCGGCCCCTGGGGCAACGAGGCAGCAGCCGAGCTAGGGCCCGCATCGGTCCTCGGCCTCTTCAGCGGCCGAGATTCCTCCTGCTCGACCTCGGCTGGGGGCAGGCGTACCCCTGGATCAACAGGGCTAGGGGGCGCGGGAACCTCCGCCACCTCTGCAGGGGAAGCTATCCGAGCCCTCGGAGATGGGTGCTCCGGGAAATTCACCGGATCCTGGGGGGCTCGGGCGTCCTCCACTCCAAGCGCCAAGGCCTCGAGGTCCTCGAAGGACAAGCGCCTGGTGTGCCTCATCTCGGAGCCTGGCGAGGAAGATCGGGCGGCTTGACTCAATTCCCGTCCTGAGACCTGAAGTCCCGATCCCGACGTGGAAGCTAAGGCTCCAGACGTGGCCCTGACGTCAGACGCCTGCGGGGGCTCCGCGACCTCCGGACCGGCTTGCTCCTGCCCGACCTCGAGTGTGGCACCTTCACCCTGGATCGGCTCTACGGTGCCCCTCTAATACCCACGGTACTTTGGCCGATACCCTAGCAGCGACCACGCCGCCCTGCCGTCATGACCGCTGTACCGCTTCACCAGGCGGAGCCAAGCCTCGTTCCTCTTCCAAATGTATCTGGCGGCCCGTTTTCTCTCCTTCAAAGCTGCAACAAATCAGAAGTATAAGCGCGGCGGAACAAAAAGAAATTTTAATGTAAAGAAAAAAGGAACGGAGGGTGTTTACTTGGAATGGTACCGAAGTGGCGAGGGACCTGGTAGCCTCTATCGGTGTCGGCCACCCCAAACTCCCAGTTCCCCGAGACATATAGAAGATCGTCCCCGGCATACTTGCTCGAATCCTCCAAGTATCGGACGAAGCCGTCCCGGCCTGGCTTAGCCCGGAGATAATAAGAATCTCCGGACTTGCATATGTCATAGACGTCCTCAAGGTCGAAGACGCCGAAGTCGGTGCCCAGGAACTCATTCAATTTGGTCGTGCCCATCACGATCTTGAAGGCATTCGGCAGCAGTTGGCAGGGGCAGAGACACCACTGACTAAGGCATCTCCTGAGAAGTGGGTGAAGTGGAAATCGGACCCCGCCTTCTATCACGGCCACTAGCGGAAAAGGCATCCAACCTCCCGAAAAGTCGCGAGGGTTGTAGCCACGGGGTTCACCGCCCCTGATTTGGACATCGGCAGGGATCCTAAAGGCCGACCTGAAACCCTCGATCGCTGCCTCGCTCTCTAACCAGTGGCTATAAATCCCCATTCCTATCCCAGTCTAAAAACAGAGAAACCCGCAGAAGAAGAGGCAGAGCAGGAGGAACTTACGAAAGCACGGGAGCAGAACGAAGATGCTGGACAGCGGAGAGACTCAACCTCAGCAGCGCACCACTTCTGATGCTCGCCTCTGATTCAGAACAGCAAACGAAGGGTAAAACGAACCTCGATTGCCCTATATATAGAAGAGAGGCTCCCTTTCCAGAAACCCTAATTGGGCGCGCCAGGGGGCGCCTCCTGGGGTTCTGCGCGAATCATTTCAAAAATTGATTGCGCCCCTGACGAGGCGGCGCGTACGATCTCGAGGGGACTGCGCGAATCATTTCAAGAATTGATTGCGCCCCTGACGAGGCGGCGCGTACGACCCCGAGGAGACAGACAACGATCCAGGAGATGACGCGTGGAGCCGTCGACCTGTCTTCAGCATTGAATAAGGGACGCCAGTTATTACCTTGATCACCCGAAGCGACCGCGAATCAGGGCCGAAAGGGGCTCCCTCCTCCAGACAGACCCGTCACATAGCTCCCGACCTCACGACACTGACGTTCTACGCGAGGCCAGAAGCTAGGGGGCAATTGTGTGGGGAGATTTCCGGAAACACAGGATTACGCTAATCACAGCCATCAGATGGGATTAAGCACCCTCACGTGCCCTCCGCGTGCCACCCACGTGGCATCAGTTTCACCTCGGCTGTCAGGGCAGGGTCTTCGGCCGAAGTCAAGCATGTCTGAACCGCTATAGCCGAGCTCGGCTGTTTCATGTGCCCACCTCGGTAGAGAGCACCACCTCGGCTGAAGGAGTCTAGACGAAAGCCGAGGTAAGAAAGAACCTCCACTCACACCCCTCATTCCCCACGATGTCAGACACGTGGAGGAATAGGGGTGCGAGCCAATAAGACAGATGTGACATCCAGCCGTCCACTATCTTCACCATATCGCTGACATGGCGACATCCAGCGGCTGAGGCCACATCAGGGCAAGGCCCGAGGGCAGATCCGATGGTACTCCAACCGCCAAAGGCGCCCAACACAATCTGGCCCAATAAGACGTGCATTTAATGCAATGTGGGCTGATCCGACTAGCATTAAATGCAGAGTGGGCCGGATTGGACTGCATTTATTACTTTGTGGGCTGATCATGACTTCCCAGTCAAATCGTGGGGCCCACACCAAGAGATCCTCTGAAAGATACGATCCAAACCTCTATAAATAGAACTCCATGCACCATGCAAGGTACGCATATATTCCATTCACAGAGCCCTTACTCTGCCTCTCTTCTCTCCCTCCTTCCATTGTTCCAGTTCCCACACTGACTTTGGCATCGGAGAGCCTTGCGCCGCCCAGGCCAGGGTCCTCTGACCGTTTGTTCATCTCTTTCAGGCTTTCGGACGGCACTCAGACGTTCCCGATCACAATCATCTTCTCGGATAAGTCCTGTAAGGCACCATCTTATTGTGGGTCATTATTTTCTGCACCTACACAAGCCATATGTGGACTTCGCCATCATCCATGTAGATGAGAACAGAGGATGCTATTGATTCGTTTGGCATGGCTATAACCTCAAGTTTTTAGAGGACAAAGATCAAAAGGAGGTCCTATGTCTAATAAAAAACTAAGTGGACGGGTTGAAAAGCCACGTCTAAGCCATTGGAGGCAGCGGGAGAAGGTAAGGACCTTGGGGGTTGGGGGGGTACCCCCCAAAGGACTTTTGTCACCTTGTAGCGGTGGTCGGTGTAGAACTTCCGTAGAGTTTTCTCTCTTTCTTTGGATCTGTCTTATTTTTCCGATGATCTATGTGATTTTTTTTCTCTGGAATTCTTTGGAATACTCTCCTATTTATAGGCTTTTAGGTAGCCATTTAGGAGGATTTATGAGCCTTAATTGTCATAAAGCTACATAAAGGGAGGAGTTACAAGATTGGATTCTTTATTTTGTAACTTCTTTTTCTTGGCTTCTGATTGGCCGGAGAGATTGAGGGCTTTTAATCGCCATGATGGGAGGAGTTTCATGGGTTAAATGCCATGAATCTCTTAACTTGTAACTCCCGAATGCTTGCTTCTGATTGGGCCGTCCAAAGAAATGGATTAATGACTGTAATAAAGCTAGTCAATTAATTGCATTAAGTGGTCGCCGAGCAGTTGAAGAGTCGCGGGCCGTGCCGCGTCTTTTGGGATTCTTCTGGCGATGATCAATGATGGATCTTCATGTAGATCGGCATCAGATGACCATGTAATTTCAGGTATTGGTTGCCAATAGCGGGTCGATGCCATCTGTCCTGTCGATTTCTCGATCGGTTGGGTAGAAAGCACACTTTTTGGTTGACCGGTTGGCGATCAATGTTGATTTCGATACTCTTGATGATTGACCCGTGATTTAGACGGATGTCAAAAGATTTGGTATCTTAAAAGTATGAATTTTGGAAAATACCAGAGGTCGAATGCTTCAAATCGCGAAAAAACAGCAAAAAATGGGGTTTCCGGGGCCCTCCCG
The DNA here is from genome assembly GCA_012931725.1 of Litsea cubeba. NCBI lineage: Eukaryota > Viridiplantae > Streptophyta > Magnoliopsida > Laurales > Lauraceae > Litsea > Litsea cubeba. The sequence goes on from CM022952.1 coordinate 50,270,921, forward strand.
GCGATCCCGGGCTCCAGGGTCGCCGGTGACCTTGGGCCAGGGTCGCAGGGATCTACGACCCTGGAGGGATTTTCCCCCTTTTTGTCCCGTTTTGTGTCCGTTTTTGCTGTTTTTCGATTCTTTTTTCTTCTGTATTTTTCCTTGACATTTTGACCATTTATTGGCCTGATTTCCCTGTAGAAAACCTGATGAGAATCCTTGCATTTTATTTTGCAAAGTTTCCAATTTTCTGAGAAAGCCGAAGACTTTGTCGCGTAGAGCTGCCCATTTTTCGTCAGAAGCTGAAACTGGGTCAAACAATGTCAGAATGACCTGAAACTTGAGGTGAAGCCTCCTGAGCAATAAATAAGACAAACCATAGGCTTTTGTTTGAGTTTTGAAGCCGTTTGGGGTCCTATCACCAGTAGACTTGCTTTTGTCGTGATGAAGATGTCGCGGCTTGATGTGCGGTCAACCGATGTCCGATTGACTTGAAATTTGACAAGGAACCTATTGGAGTCATTTTAAGATGATCCATAGTCTTGGAAACTATGGTCCCAGGGGCTTTGCCGCCGAGAGGCCTGATTTGGCTTCTGAGTGTCAAAGTATGGTCAAATGTTGTCGAAATGACCTGAAATTTGACGTGCAGCCTTTTGGATGTATTTTGAGACCATCCATCGGCTCTAATCGAAGATTTGGTGTCTCCGATGCTTTCACCGCCGGGAGCTCCTTTTCAGCTGCCGGAGAAGCGAAGTTAGGCCAAATGATTTTGAAATGGCCCGAAACTTCTTGTGTACTCCTCTTTTGGCTGTCTTGAAGGATCTTGCAGTTTTTGTTTGATTCTGACAAGATTTGATTTTTTGGAAGTAGCATTGCCTATTTATTGCAGGTTGCGACTTCATGTAGCTTTTTGGATCTTGAAGAGGCAAAGTGACATTTTTGGTGTCAACAAATGCCCCCTCGAGGTGCAGTGATAAGTTGCTTAACTTTTGTAGTCGACGTGCCTTGAAGAGATTTGTGAAGGAGAGCCTGTGACTTGACCAAGAGTCTTTGAGCAGTCTTTTTTTTTCTGGTATTTGTAGCTTTTGAGCTTCCAGGGGAATTTTATGGTAGTGAAAGGGATCACATACCATCTCGAGGCAAAGTTTTGAAGATGACATCAGGGATGTGGATTTGAGTTTTGACCTTGTGACCTAACAGGCTGTATGTGGCAGGTTAGGGGATCAGGTTTTGGTTTTTGGTTTTGGTCTTGTGACCTAACAAGCTGTATGTGGCAAGTTTAGGGGACCAGGATTTGGTTTGGATTTTTGCAGAATGTCAATTTCAAGATTTTGGCTCAATTTGGTAGATGAGGCTGGATGGTTTGATTTTTGGAAGCTGATGGGGCTTGGAATTCTCTTTTGTATCAACTCAAAAGAGGCATGGAACCATTTTTGTATGCTCTTGGTAAGAGGGATTTCTCTTTGACTAAAAAAGCTCAATTTTTTTTTAGTGCCTAGGTGGTCAAACCTGGCTCATATGGGCTAACCCATGGGACCTTAAGCTTTTGAAATGGCTTAGATCTCATATGGTGTCATTTTATAAAGAATATCCAAAAATATCTCCTTTGGATAGAGAATATCTAAGAATATCTTTACTTGGAGAGAATTTCTCATGTTCCCTTTATTTTGGGAGACAATATCTCAAGATATCTTCCTTTGGGAAAGAATCTTTCATTGATCCTATCTTTTGGAAGAAAATCTCTCATTGATTTCTTTTTGGGAGAAAATCCCTCAAGATATCTTTCTTTTGGGAAAGAATCTTTCTAATTTCTTTCTTTTGGTAAGGTTACTAATTAGTAACACTTACCTCTTTCTTCTTTCCTTCTTTGGTTTGCTCTCTTCTATAAAAGCAAGGAGGAGGTTGGATCTCTTGCTCTTATTGCTTTCTTTTGCAACAATCCCAAGAGGGCTTCAAGACCAAGAGTTCTTCTTCTTCAAGATCTTCAAGACTTTTCTTCTTCTTCTCCATCAATGGCTTCAAGTAAGTTCCCTTTTTCAAGAAAACCCCATTGTAGGAAAAAAAAGTTCTTTCTTTCTTTTTTTGTTTCTTTTTTTTCTTTTCTCTTTTTTTTTTCACGTGATTGCTCTTTTTTTTTTACACGTTTTTTCTTATATCTTTTTTTTATGCTTTATTTTTTTTATTTTTTGCATTTTTTTTTCTTTTTGTGGGCCGTACGGACAGATCCGTACGGATCTGGCCGTACGGCCACGTGGCCTGTGGGCCAGCCCTTTTCTTTCTTTTTTTTTTGTTTTCTTTCTCTCTATTTTTTTTTTGAGAAAGTTTCTTTTCTTTTTCTTTTTTTTTGCTCATCATGATAATGCATTTTCTTTTTTTGCAAACCAAGATGTTCATGCTTGTATTCTATTGTAAATTGAATTTTGTAGCATGATGTGATAGCATACCTGCAAGTTTTCACAAATTTGGGAATTTGGAGCTCGCAGTGATGTTGAGCCCTTTCTGATTTTGCGGAGATTTTGAGGTTTCGAAAGTTTGGAGTTTCGGAGCTCGCAGCAATGTTGAGCCCATCTTCAAGCTTTCTATTTCTTTCGGGATAGTTCATTTTCTTCGGAATTGCCCCGGCATCATGTCAAAATTTCGCCAGAATTTCTTTTTAGCGAGATTCTGTCATTTTGATGTTTGATATTTTTCTTTTCCATCCTTTGCAGGTGGTTCTTCTAGAACGAACAAGGGTAAAGAGCCTGCTATAAGCGTACCTCGTCGATCTGCTAGATCTTCTAATCCGGCCGTTCAGCAGGCCTTTGAGAAGGTCAAGTATGTTGAGAGAAATCTGGAAGAGTGCGACTCCCTCAACAGAGATGAGATGAGGCAGCGACTGATCGCTCTCAAGGGAGAGGAATTCTATAAGATCATGGTAAGCAGTCGTCCATGGATGATGGAAGATCAGAGTGTTTTACCCAAGCCTACCTTCTTCTTTGGTGATGCCGTCCCTGATGACATGACATACCAGAGGAGATGTTTTCAGTTCTCTTTCATAGCAGATGGTGAGAAGAAGACTGTTGCTACCCGGTCGACGTTTGATCGCACCGTCTTGATCATGAGCCTTGCCCCCACGTGCTCTAAGAGGGAAGATCCTCTAAGCTGGGTGAGAAGGACAAATGTAATCAAGATCAGGGTTTTTATTGGCGGTTCTCCTGGATATACGGAGAGGTCGCCTGCTGACATGGACCTGTTGATGCCATCAAGCGGCTACCAGGGCTCTGATTATCCGTCGGTCGATTTGAGACCGGTGGGCCTTGGTATTTTCAGCGGTGACGACAGCAATTGGATAAACCCTTTTCGACTTCGTGGCCGTTTCAATGTTGACTCCGAGTGGAAGTCCTGGACTGATCGCGTCCTGCTGATTGGTGGCGCCGTTTTGAAGGAAGCCGGGATTTTTGATGCGGTCTGCGCCTTTAGGGAGACCGTGATCTTTTCCGACGAGGCCTTCATGGCTATGCTGGAGTCATTCCTCCCACAAACCAATACCTTCGTTATGACGAATGGTGAGATTGGTTTCTCTTTGAAGGAGCTGAGCGCCATTACTGGATTGCCCATCCTTGGCAAACTCTATGAGGAGTTTATGCCGATCGACAGTGTCCTTGAGGAGCAGTCTGAGGAGTTCAGGCTTCTGTACTTTCAGCTTATATCCTTCTATGATTTTTTGAAGGAGAAGGAGGGTTTGAAAGTTAGATCCAGCAGTTGGAAGAGTTCTAGCTCTTTGTTCCCCAACTTTTTTGATAGCAGGAAGCTTCTGATAGTGTGACCCAGGAAGCCAGGGCTCAGGATCCAAGTTCGAAGAAGATCTTGGCTATGCAAGAAGAGTTGAGAGATTTCTGTGCGAGTACAAACGCCATATGTCCTGACATTGCACTGCGGAGAGATCTCGCTGTTTACCTCACTTATTGGCTTGGTGAGGCTATTTTTGCTAAAGGAGATGGAACGCACATCAGGCCACATTGTATTTTTCCGGCTTATCAGATGGCGTTTGGAGAGCAGCTTGCTTTGGTGCCAACTCTTTACTCCTACCTGTGTACCAAACTGCAGGCTGCTGCTTTTTGGTTCGGCTTGGGCTCCCTATGAATAGGGTATTTTCAGCCCACATCTTTTATTCGTGGTACGTGTACCACTGTCCTGGCTTCCACCGGCTGGGTGCCGCACAGGATGATGATCCTCTGATGATTCGGCTGGCTAAGGGCAAAGCCGTGTCCAAATCACTTTTGTTTGCCCGCATGAGGATCCGACGGTTCAGGGACGTCGATATAGGGCAATCTTCAGTGAAGCTTTCTCCGGAGTTACGGAAGAAGGCTTTTGATTTTGGTGCCTCCCGAGACTCTACCAAGGCGGGGTCGGGAAGGCATTACTCCTTGATGAAAGCAGAGAAGGAGTGGCTTTTCAGCATACGTGTCGGCACGATGGTGTACCGCAGACATCTTTTCGTCGACATCCAGCCGTATGTACCCTCTCGCTTTGCTTTGCAGTTGGGCTTTTCTCAAGGCGTTGTTGGAGTGCCTTCAAGCATGGTGAAGCGCTTTGAAGGTTTACAGGACGGGAGTAATGCATGGGCTTTCTATAGTGCTGAAGACACTACAGCCATGATCTCTTATCATGTGTTGTTGACTTCCTGGACTGCCGGCTTTGCAAAGTGGTTCGCGGAGAGCTTTTTGGCATATCGGGGGCTTTCCAAGAAGGAGCTTGATGTGAAGTTGGCATCTGGAAAGGGCCTTAGAAAGTCGGATGGCATCCGGCGAGAGGAAGTTCGGGCCTTCCTTTCTGGAGAGAAGCACAAGATAGGCTTTCCCGGTGACCAGGGCGTCATTGGTTCTGAAGCTGTTCGAGAAATACCTGATGAGGCTTTAGAGCAGCTAGAACAGGAGGAAGCCGAACTTGGTGCTTGGATCCAAGCGGCGCAAAGGCAAGCTTCCGTGGAGTCTACTGGCAAGAGTAGACCATCCAGTGAGGAGTCAAGTGGGAAACCTGACTCTGACAGTGGGGCAGGTTCCTCTAAGAAGCGAGCCTGCAGGAGTAAGAGGAAGAGGAGTCATCATCGCAGCAAGGGGCAGCATGAGGACTCCTAACTTGGAAGTACCTCTTACTATCAATAAGGAGGCGCCAGGGGATGCTGACGAGCCTCCAGAGAAGATAAGCCAAGAAGAAGAGACCGTCGGTGAAGGTATGATTCTTCCTTTTTCTCTTTCCATTTCTTTTCATTGGATTTTTCCATGTCTTGATTTGTTTTCTCTCCCTACTCTCCTCTTTTTTTTTTAGCAGAGGAAGATTTGGCGATGCTTGAGGTTCCAACTGATGTGGTCGTGACAAACCCTATCAGGGCACCTGAAGAAGAACCGAGGGACTCTGGAGTGAATCTAGAATCTCCGATGAGTTCATAAAGGAAGAGAGTCTTCCGCCAGTCGTCGGAGAAGGTATTTTGTAGTAATAACCCTGATAATGATTTTCAAACAGGATCATCACTACGTCAAAAATGCTAAAAAACCACAGCCAATGGCCGTGGTCTTTCCCTTTTAGCCACAGATATGACCGTGGCAATTGCCGTGGCGAAGAATGGTGTAGTATTTCAAAGGCCACAGCTCGAACCTGTGGAAAATTTAAAAATTACCACGGCCATTACATGTGGATAACAATAAAATAAAACCACACACAAAACCGTGGTTGTTTTACTTTTTTTTAAAAAAAAACCACAACTCGAACCTGTGGCAAATTTAAAAATGACCACAACCATTACATGTGGATAACAATAAAATAAAACCACACACAAAACCGTGGTTGTTCTTACTTTTTGAAAAAAAAAACCACTGCCAATGCCGAGGTTTTTTTATTTTTATTTAAAAAAAAATATTTTAAAAATAAAGAATGCACCTGTTTTATACCAACAAGAATAAACTAAATCAATCTTCCATAACAATAAATTAAATGGATCTTCCAAAACATCCAACCCAAACTGGTATATAATAATAAAACATCCAACATTATTTCAAACAACCATACAATAATCAAGCATCTATCAACTAAAACATTAACATAATTAACAATGTAAACATCCATCACTAAATTTAGTGTCTCAAAATATTAAATTGAAAATGTTAAATGGAGATTGTAGGTGCAGAAAATAATGACCCACAATAACTGGGGTGCCTTAGAGGACTTATCCAAGGTGATGAAGATTAGGTGCCGCCCAAAAGCTTGAAAGGGAAGAGCAAACGGTCAGAGGACCCTGGCCTGGGCGGCGCAAGGCTCTGCGATGCCAAAGTCAGTGAATGAACTGGAACAAAGGAAGGAGAGGAAGAAGAGAGACAGGGTAACGGCTCTTTCTGTTGGATTGTGCGTACCTTGCATGTGGAATGAGGCTCTATTTATAGAGGCTTGGGTCGTATCTTTGGATGATATCTTGGCGCGGGTCCCATGACTCGACTGGAAGTCATGATCAGCCCACAAAATAATTAATGCGGTCCAATCCAGCCCGCCTTGCATTTAATGCCGGTCGGATCAGCCCACATCGCATTAAATGTGCGTCTTGTTGGGCCAGATTGTGTTGGACGCCTTTGGCGGTAGGGGTACCATCGGATCTGCCCTCGGGCCTTGCCCTGATTTGGCTTCAGCCGCTGGATGCCTTCCTGTCAGTGATCTGGTGAAGATTGTGGACGGCTGGATGTCGCATCTGTCTCACTGGCTCGCGCCCCTATTCCTCCACGTGTCTGATGACGTGGGGGGCGAAGGGCGCGAGTGGAGATTCTTTCCTGCTTCGGCTCCTTCGGCCGAGGTGGAGCTTTCAGCCGAGGTGGGCACCTGGGGTAGCCGAGCTCGGCGCTAGCAGCCCGGACCTGCTTGACTTCGGCCGGGGCCCCTGTCCTGGTAGCCGAGGTGAGTCTGATGCCTCGTGGGCGGCACGCGGATGGCACGTGAGAATGCTTAGTCTCATCTGATGGCTGTGATTAGCGTAATCCTGGAGCTCTGGAAATCTCCCCACACAGAGATGATCCTAAATTCAGGCCAATCTATGGCATCACCTGGTGTGAGATCTTCCATCTTGCCTTGTCCGTTTATCAAGTTAACATTCCCATCAACGATCTTATCTAAAATGATCCTTTTCCAACTTGATTCTTTAGCAGACTCATTTGAGTGTCTTCCATATGCGACACATGTATTTTTTGTCAAATGCAACAATTTTAGCAAAGGTGAACTTGATTGATCAGTGGTTGCTTGGTCGGATTGTGCCTCCTGACGTGAGGAATCTTGCCTTACCTACATATATTATATATAAAAAAAAGTGAGTAATTCATCAATATGATATTTAATTATGTTAGGGGATATATTATTAATGTAAAATAAATAAAGTACCTGAGATGAACTCCCATGATTACTCGAAAATCGAGTATGTCCCCCACCACGAGATGCAAGAATTTGTTGCATTTCCCTTATATGCTCTTTCAGCTATTCCACCTCAGTATGAAGGGTGACATTCGACTTCTTCTCCCGCTCTAATGCTCTCTTATAAGGAGCTGAACGCGAAATAGCATACTTAGAAATTCCTGAACCCATGCCCTTCACGTGTCCACGAGTATCACGACCACATACCCGTGCCACCGGGTCTTGGTCCAAATGTCCTTGTGCAAAGGAAGGGTTATTCTCATGTATTACGCGAACTCTTTCCTGTAAAATGAAAAACATAATAAGGTTTTAAACTCTGAACAATAATAAGGTTTTAAACTATGAACAAGTATGCTTTGTAAGAAAATGGTGCATGAACAAAAAAAAAATAAATGAAAATGGTGCATGAACAAGTCTGAAACTGAGTTTTAAAACCATGGCACCATTTTAGTTGGGACTGACATTATTTGGTTAAAGGTGGTCAATGCCTTCACCCATGTGGGATTATCGCTACGATTTTCTCTGAAAGATGGATGGGGAAGATATGACTTTAGAAAAATAGAAGTCATAACTTTAGAAAAATTTCGACAGAGTCTCCCCTGTATTTCGGACCCCGAAAAATATCTTGGGTGCACAAATGTATTACCTGTTAATAAAACACTTCATATATATAATTCCAATGCCCCTCAAACCTCCAATATCAACAATCCATATCACCACATCACATAGTACTTAAAACACTTCATCTATATAACTCCAGTGCCCCTCAAAACTCCAATATCAACAATCCATATCATCACATCACATAGTACTTACATAATGAATTTAAGAATGAGAATTCTTATATATCTTAGAAACAAATCAAATTGGTGACTTGTAAATGTGATAATCCCCTAACTAAAATTAGTGCCAATGCAGTAAATTGGAATTATGTTTTTCTTACCGTTTCTTCGCAGGAAGCAGAACCATCCTTCTTTGTATGAGTTTCAAGCCAGACATCCGTACGCGTGATCTCCTTGTCAGGATTTTTTCGCTGCTGAAAAATGTTAGAAGCGAACATCCCGATTACATAAAAAAATTAGATAAATATAAAAAAATAGGGAAATTCATAAATTGTGATTACCAGTTCATCAGCAACCCTCGCTTGCCCCTTCCTACCGGAGGTGTGTGGGCACCTCATAGCTTGCCTAGCGGCCTTCCCCAGGTTACTCTTTTCTTGTGCCGCATATGTCGAGCACATGTCGATAAAACTCTCCCAATCTTCCTTCTTAACAAATTTAGGTACATTCTTTTTTCTATCTGCGTCTGTGTGATATTTAGAATATATGTAACGCTTCAGTTTTGACTTCCGATTCCTCCAACACTCATTTGCCTTCATAAGTACCCACTCTTTATTATCGATTGGGATTTCATATTTACTCTACAAAGTAGATTATTTAGCGAGATAATCAACCAAAAAACATAAATAATATATGAAAACTGCTTGAACCAAATGCACAATTACTCACAATTACTGTGTCCCACACTTTCTCCTTCATTACATCGGGCACGTTTAACCATTTATCGAATGAGGGCGGTATATTACTCTTCACAGACCGCCCTATCATTGTGGACAAACTAGCTGCATTATCACCGATGGGTTGCCCGTCAATGTTAAATGTCACCAGGGAGACATGACCTGTTACAAATGACATATCAACTTATGAAAATTAAAAAAGTTAATATCTCAAATTAACATGAATTGGGATATGCATTTCATACTATCACGAGAACCACATCCTTGTACTATAGACGCAGTTGCTGACGATGGTTGATCATATGACATAATGCCTGCAACCAAATATGTTAAATTTTAAATAAATGTTATTAAAATAAAATCAAGTAAAATCTTATATAAAAGATATCAAATGTTTACATTTATGATTATGTTACATTTAAAAATAATATCAACATGCAAAAGGATACTAAAAAATGCAATAAAGAAAACGTCGTACATGGATTTATAGTTCGGTCTCCACATTATCAATGATATCATCTAGCAGTGCTGCTGTTAAGTCATTTTCATTCGTTCTTCCCTCAAAGACTAGGGGATCTTCAAAAGAGTCCATATCCTGGTTCAGATTTCTTGGAACATCCAATACAACATGCCATTCTTCCGCAGGCCTACTATGATCTTTACAGTAGAAGACTTGAGTTGCTTGATTAGCAAAAATAAATGGCTCATCATCTTCTTTTGTGTTTCTTTGTAACCTCCCTAAATTAACGTAGACCAAGTTCACTTCTGGATCAACTCTACATCCATGACTGTCTAGACGCACCCAATCACAATAGAATACTACCCGTTTAAAGTCATAATAATCCAGCTCTAGAATTTGTTTGATTATACCGTAGTAAGCAGATTCTTCATGCACAAGATTCATGTCCTTCGCACTTGCCCTGAAAGGGGTCAAGGCCATCAATGAGACTCCACTGTTCTGCGTCGTTTTGTTCATTTCTGCCTCCGCTGTATAGAAAGCATATCCATTGACCATGTAGGATGTATACGAAATGGCTTGAAAACTTGGTCCATCCGCGAGCCTTTTGAGGGTACAATTTTCTTCATTCTCTAACTGCTTTCTAAGCCAAGGTATGTAATCTAATACCTTTTCAATTTGAGTACTGCCTCTTCGATATTGATTACTAGATCTTATGCTTTCGACGTATTCAGCATAAATCCTGCATTTATTTATGTAGTGTGAATGCTTTATATATTAAAATAATAAACTTGTTCACATAATCATTAAAATTTACTTACTGCTCCATCTCGACATTCTCAGTAGAATGCGTTAGTACCCATTTGCGTGCTTGCTGATATTGCACATTTTCAAGAATGTAGACCTTCCCATTTTTATCGATAGGATAGGCAACTTCACCTTCCTTGTCCATCCACTCCAACCTTCCTTGCTTATGGCTTTTTTTTATGCCATCGGGCATGTAATTCATGGCGTACAACATTGCTTCATTTATGAGGTAACACTCAGAAATAGAACCCTCTGGATATGTTTGATTCACAACATATCGTTTGTATGTTTTCATCTTCCTGGTAAAAAAATATTAGTAAATTAGATCACTGTGCTAACTTGTGAATAATATGAATAATCTTAAGCAATCAAGCATTTTATTTACCTCTCAAAAGGATACATCCATCGATATCTAACGGGTCCGCAAACCTGCGCCTCTTCCGCCAAGTGCACAATAAGGTGTGTCATGGAAATGAAAAATGAAGGAGGAAAGTACTTTTCAAAAACACACAGTGTTTCCATAACTTTTTCTTTCATCTTTCGCAGTTCTGCACGATTGATTACTTTTGAACATAAGACATTAAAGAATATTGACAGTTGCCGAATAGCAACACGTAATGGCTTATGGGACTGAAATGCGTGCATCAGCAGCACTGGTAATAATTGTTGAAGTAGTATGTGATAATCATGTGACTTAATATTCTTAAGCTCTCTATCCTCCAAGCTTACTTTGTGTCTCCAATTTGCACTATACCCAATAGGAACCTTCAGATGATACAAGGTTTTACAAATTAAATCTTTCTCCTGTCGGGATAGAGTGTAAGGTGCTTCTGGACATGTCAACTTCCCGTTATTTTCCATTGGCCATAATTTTTTTTAATTTTCATAGCCTTACAGTCTTGGCGGGCTTCAAGGCCATCCTTAGTCTTATCCTTAGTGTTCATGATTGTTGCAAATAAAATTTCAGCCACATTTTTTTCCACATGCATCACATCCAAATTGTGGCGAATAGGCAGATCCTATAAAAATAATAAATTTATATTAGTATAGCATTTTATTTGATGCATTATTTTAACATAAGGAGTTAAAGTTAAGCTCACCTTCCAATATGGCAAGTCAAAAAATATCGATCTCTTCGACCATGCAATCATCTCATTCTCCTCTTGACGTCTCTTCCTCTTCTTATTCTCTGCCTTCCCGAAATTGCTATCAATGGTTTCCATTTTTAATAAGACTTCGGAGCCAGTCAAACGCCTAGGATGTTTCGCATTTTTTTCTTTCCCATTAAATTGGGATTTTTGGCTTCTGAAAGGGTGGTTAGTTGGTAGGAATTTTCTATGTCCCATGTAGGCAAACTTCCTTCCATATTTTAGCCACACCGAATCAGTTCCTTCACTACATACAGGACAACCATACTTACCTGCAGTCCTACAACCCGACAAATGACCATATGCTGGAAAATCAAGTATAGCCCATAACAAAATTGCTTTCATTGAAAATACACTCTTAGTGTGAGAATCATATGTTATGGCTCCGGTGGACCACAATTCTTCTAGCTCAGTGATCAATGGTTGCAAATAAATATCAATGTCATGTCCTGGACCTTTCTTTCCGGGGATCAATAATGCTAACATGGTGAACTCTTTCCTCATGCATAGAGATGGTGGAAGATTGAACGGAACAATCATAACAGGCCAGCAACTATAGGAGTTGCTATTGTTCGCAAAAGGATTGAATCCATCCGTCGCCAGTCCCAAGCGAACATTCCTTGGTTCAGCAGCAAAGTCAGCCCATTTACGATTAACCTGTGACCAACAAGAAGAATCCATTGGATGACGCATTATTGCTTGATTTTGAACTAAACTTGGATTTGCATGCCATGTCATACTCTCTGCAATCCACGGTACACTATACATTCTTTGCAACCGTTGTGTTAATGGAAAGTATCTTAGCTTCTTCCATGGCAAGCGTTTGCATCTTGGCTTCAAAATGTTCCTTGGTTGCCACCTGCTTACACCACACGTAGGACAATTGTTTCTATTTTCATGCTCTCTCAATAAAGTATGCAGTCATTTTTACACGCATGGATAATCTTGCACTCCATACGTAAAGAATTGATCATCTTCTTGGCAGTGTATGTTTTCTCAGGTAATGTGTTTTCGCTTGGTAGAATATCTTTGATCAGTTCCAACAACTCTGTGAAACTCTTAGTAGACCATTGATGTCTAGCCTTCATGCTCAACAAATCAACCGTCACCGACAACTTTGTATGTTTAACTCGGCATGAAGGATATAATGGTTTTGCTGCATCCTCCATTAGCTTCTTGTATCGAATATTCTCTGGTGAATCCACTTGTCCTTCAACAAAACTTTGATCATTAGTTTCATCGGGGCATATAGACGTACTTACCCCTACATGAGATTCAGGATTGTCCTCATTACGAGCACGTCCAAATACGTCATTCACCATATCAACCATTCTTGGGAACGAATCTTCATTATTAGTACCTGCTCCTACGATTACATGACTTTGGGGATGGAGTTCTCCATGATGGATCCATGTTGTGTAAGTCTTATCTATACCATCACAAATTAAATGCGTATGAATTTCTCCTAAGGTCTTTTTATCTCTTATCAAATTGCGACATTTGACACAGGGGCAACAATACCAATCATCATCCCCTAATTCATCTTTATTAGCTCGTATGAACTCAATGAATGATTCAACCCCTTCTAAATATTCAAAAGAATTTCTTGGTGCCTTCATCCATTCCTTGTTTAGGGACATGTTCTGAAATATTAAAATCATAGAGTGAAGGTGCATTAAAAAGGTAGAACACAAGTACAACTTATACAAGCATTACAAGTATCTTGGACTAAATCACAAAAGTAAATGAACTTGGAAAACTATTACATCTTCATACTCAAAATTAAAGAAAAGTAGGTGTTGTTTGGCAAGTGAATAAGCGTTTTGAGTATTTGACAATATTTATTTGGATATCTGATTCAATGAGCTTTAAAGTTTTTGGCCTTTTTCTAAAAAATTACAAGGTAGCTCTTTCCAAATTGAAATATATGATAACTTCGCGGGTATAACTTTGACAGTATAACCATTGTTAAAAAGAATCTAATTGAATCAGATGATCTATTCCAAACATATTTATTTGAATCAGCAAGGTTTCACACAGATAAGACTTAGTTAATAAGCTAATAAAAGAATTAGTAGAGTTGTCCCAACAACCATGAGAGAATAGTAAACATTGTAAATAATAGGATAAGGGCATTGCATAAAACTGTATATTGTGCAATGCTACCTTCATTTGATTATCAGAGTCAAATTATCAAAGACCTCCCAAGACCTAGACTACAAGAACGCTCTCTCACATTTTGCATGCTCTTGACTAGGGTTGTAAATGGACCAGTCTGGTCTTAAGATTAACTGAAAATTTAAGCAGGACTAACTTGTCAGGCCCAGCCCAGCTGGTTCAAAATCAGCAAAGCAACTCAATCACAGTAATAACAAAAACAGTTTTAAGAGTTGTATATAAAATCAAGATAGTCCCTTTTTATAGAAGAAGAATAAAATGTAGCCACCAAATTGTAGTAAATTATTGGCCATTATTCTCACTCATACACACAAAAAGTTATAAAAATCAAATATCAATTAAAAAAGAGCAAGAGCAGTGCTGATCCAATTGTCTTATTAGTATAAAAATGGCATTCATACCTTACTTTATATGGGACACTGGAAAGAACCAGAGATTTATAGTATAATGACAAAATTAACCAAAGATAATTTATTAACTTCTAAATCCCTTGCTACCATAGGCAGATAGATGTTTATTCCTCTTTAGAGAGCATTCGTCGTTTCATAAGATTTTATATTCATATCATTATGCCAATCATGGTGTAGAAAATCTTTCTGGTTAACCCTAGCTTTAACTGAATCAATCAAGGCATAGTAGTAGGTCACCATGCCAGACAAGCACATCCAAGATGAACCCAACTTCCAAGTCAAACAACCCATTCAACGTCCCACCACACTCGGCCTGCAATCTGATCAAACAACCCATTCAACATCCCACCACATAGGGGAATCAGATCTTGGTAGTTGGCAACATTTAAACCACCATAAAGATTTCAAAATCGCCAATTAATCGGGTCTATCAACGTAGAGTCATCAGATGGTTCGAACCAACCAATTGGTCTACAACAGTTGATCTTCTAACATTTAAAAAAAAAAAAAAAACTACCACTGAAGCCTTTTAAAAAAACCACTCCATCTATCCATTGCCATAATCACACCACCACCATCACAACATGCACAACACATACAAAAAATCTGCTGTCATACAAATAAATTTACAACCTAAAGTTACATAAATAAAAAACTACGATCATACCTGAGGTGGTTATCAAATCCGTGAGCAGAGATAGGGTTGCAAAGACTGCAGAGAGAGGATTGCAGACCTAAGGAAGAAGAAGAAAAAAACAACAATGAAAAACATAGAGAGTTGTATGAACTAACAGCCCAATGAGACCCAAATCTGAAATCAACGGCTCCAAACCAATACCCAAATGAAAAACCCATCTATGAAATTAGTGCATTAATCTCTAACCCAATACTGAAAATGTGCAGCATAGACACATCAATAAACTGAAGAAGTAAAACAAAAATTAATGAGGAATAGAATAATGGGCCCCATATTACCATTCCTACTGACAAAATGAAATTAAAAAGAGAAAATATGATTCATCAATTCGTTCCAAATATAGAGACCAATGTCTTTATCTCATTTCCATATGCATTAAATGACAATTTAATACAGATAAGTTGGTGCCGTGTTTTCATATAAAAATATGGGGAGCTTGGAAAGATTGTGGGCGGGGGCCAGGACTATTTCATTTTTGTGGTAGGGAGACCAAGATAAGTTGGATCCCATTCAAGAGAGCTTATTGTTTATAATGGTGTTAAATAACCCTATCTTTCTCAAGCTATGACAAGGAACTTTCCAGATAAAGCAAACTAATGATCCTCACTTTCTTTTTTTTGTCACATCTATGTATGTTTTGTAATCTTTATATTGTGCATGCACATTGACATTGTATGACTTCACATTCGCACAAATTAATATCAATTCAAAAAGAAATGTTTTATTTTGTTGTTGGCCTGCCATTACTGACTTTTTTAGGAAGGAATAGAATACACAACACTCACATCCACTAATAAGGCCCTTAAATCATCAAAATCTTGAATAATGTGTATTATTATTATGTGTTAATTGTTGGTTTATGTCTTGTATTCTGAGTAAATCAAGTTAGTCAATCAAGTTCAGTCAGAAACCAAATTTAGGATCTGTGAATATTTTGCTCATTTGTACTAGGACTTGAGGAAGGAGATGTTATAAATATTGATGTAACTTGTAACTTTAATCTAAGAAGTAAAAAGGAAAAGAGAGATGAAAACATTAGAGAGTTCTATTTATCGTTGACATAGACACACCTTTAAACCACGTAACTTTTTCATGCGTCTTTTCCTTTCATGTGACTACTTGATTAATTAGATCTATATGCATATCATGATTGTGAGTTGATAGTAGGTTTTGTGCTTCGACATTAATTAGATCATAGTCATTAAAGTAACAATAATAATTATTTTAAAACAGAGTCCATTAGACGAATGTCTCCCCCAATAAAAGACATATGATTTTGGACAATTGCAAAGTCAAGAAGTGGTCCATGGTCAGGGTTATAAGTCATAAAATTAATGGGCCTAGGATTTTATTCGATGGCCGGAAATACTTAAATTTAGTATAAGAATCATCTAATTTAGCCATCATCATGTCATGAATGATGTAGTTCTACACTATAGTAGAGTAAGCAATGTTCTTTAAACAGTTTTAAAGTATACTTAGTTTATTCAAACCCGATTTGTTCCCAACAGAACAAACATGTCTCCATTGGTCTCCTTATTAGGAAAATGACTTGATTGAGATTAATAAAACTGTAGATTTGAAATTCTTAGCTTATTATATATGTTCTTTGAAGGATCTAGACTTTAAAGAATCGGCCGACTAGGCCACTCTTTCTGATATATAACTGTGTTATTACAAGAGTTTAAACTGTTAGCTAATCACAACGCCATATAGCTTAATCGCCATATTTTAATGTCTCTTTAGAAGATAAATTAAGACAAAGATCATACCAATAATACCTTAAAGTATGGAGGAAGAGCGCCAACATACGATGATCGATGATTTGATATTAGCAAAGCATGAGATGAACTTAATTATATGGCTAATGCAACTACTTTCAGACATAACTATGAGTTAACTGCTAATTTAAAAGCGCCCAACCAATTAATGTCTGCAATACAAGATTTAGACCTTTCGCTTTAATGAAAATCACCAATCTTTAGTTTAATGCAAGAGGAATTAGAATTGATCAGGGGCATAAATAAAACTACCTACGATACCACAGTTTGCAAATAGATAATCTCTACCATCCAATCAGTTTCATGCAGATAAATTTTGTGATAACCTGTCTCTTGGATGGGCATGAACAAAGAAAAATGGATCGATTGGTTATGGGCCGCGCACTTTTGGACAATTCAAAAAAGGTAATAGACGATATATAGTACAAAAAGTCCAAATAGATTAGAAAGGTTAATTATGGGTTAGTTCACTAATTAAATATTCTGATCAAATTTTAATACCATCCTCTTTTTTGAGTTTTGTAATGACCTTTTAACTCTGATGTAGTTTATACCTTGGGCCAAAGTATCAATCCTAGATATCATCTTTAGTAATATAATCTCAAGCTTTTTAGTGCCATCCCCTTCATCATTGTCATCATCACCATTGTCAAAAGACTTCATGGCTTTAGTAATATAATCCTAATAAGATTGCTTGTATCTGTATGACATCTCGGCTGATATGGACTTCCAATCCATGATATAAATAGAATAACTATAAACACAGCGTCACAGGGCATCAGAGAATTGTTTTTTTTTTTTTTTTGCATGGAATTGAGTTTTTACGAATTCTAAAAGAATTTCTTTTCCCAAAGTGAAATAAAATTAAAGAAAAGTAGGTGTTGTTTGGCAAGTGAATAAGCGTTTTTAGTATTTGACAATATTTATTTGGATATCTGATTCAATGAGCTTTAAAGTTTTTGGCCTTTTTCTAAAAAATTACAAGGTAGCTCTTTCCAAATTCGCGGGTATAACTTTGACAGTATAACCATTGTTAAAGAGAATCTAATTGAATCAGATGATCTATTCCAAACATATTTATTTGAATCAGCAAGGTTTCAAACAGATAAGGCTTAGTTAATAAGCTAATAAAAGAATTAGTAGAGTTGTCCCAACAACCATGAGAGAATAGTAAACATTGTAAATAATAGGATAAGGGCATTGCATAAAACTGTATATTGTGCAATGCTACCTTCATTTGATTATCAGAGTCAAATCATCAGAGACCTCCCAAGACCTAGACTACAAGAACGCTCTCTCACATTCTGCATGCTCTTGACTAGGGTTGTAAATGAAAAACATAGAGAGTTGTATGAACTAACAGCCCAATGAGACCCAAATCTGAAATCAACGGCTCCAAACCAATACCCAAATGAAAAACCCATCTAAGAAATTAGTGCATTAATCTCTAACCCAATACTGGAAATGTGCAGCATAGACCCATCAATAAACTGAAGAAGTAAAAAAAATAAAATAATGAGGAATAGAAACAGTGCAGATGGCCCTGTTCGGCTGTCTTGCGGCTGAACTTGAATGTGACATCTCAAAATCTTCTTGCATTTCTAGGTTTGATATACTTGGAACAAATTGGATTTTGTTTATTTCCTTTAGTATTATATAAGGTGTTGGATACCGCGATCACTGAGAGGGGGGGGGGGGGGGTGAATCAGTGATTTCTAAAAATAGGTCCAATTCAACAACAAAACAAGTCAAACCACACAATGACACCAGATTTAACGTGGTTCACCAAAAGGCTACGTCCACGGATCAAAACCGTCCGAACACCGATCCGGTACCGGTCTGAATATATTTAGTCGCACCAACGACAAAGAGCACCAACCCTTAGTTTCAGATAGCACCAACTATCTAGGAAGCACCGACTCCCCTTACAATTTATCTGCACCCACAGATAGGATCACCAAACGCCAAACACCAAGCACTAACTTGATGTAAAAACAGAATAGAAATAAACTCTGTCTACAGCCCTTCCCCTCTACCATTTTTCTCTCTCTCAATCCCTTACAAATTGAAATCTAAAGCATAAAAGAGAGACACTTAACTCATGGACGAATCACCATCTTCTAGAGCATAATCTCGTCCACAATTGCTGTAGAAAACGTCACCACATCAGCACACAGCAACACACACCAGCAGCTTCTTCTTTCTCTCAAGAACTCTCTAAAACTCTTCTCTATTCTTCTCTTTCTGGTGTCTTTTCTTGGTGTATTTAAGAACGAACCAAACATGCCTTTATATAGGTTATAGTAACCCTTAATTGTGTTCAAAATAGGTTACAATTCGTTTAGAAAGAGTCCCAAACGAAATAACAAAGAATGCTGAATTTTCGTGCACAACTTCTAATTCTGCGCAACTCTGGTTCCCGTGCTCGGTCGACATCCTTGCTTGCTCGGTCGACCGAAGACACTGTCTGGAAATAGACAACTTTCGAGCTCGGTCGACATCCTGAGGTCTCGGTCGACCGAAGACACACTGTGTCACGAAAATAACTGGGAGCTACCTGAATCTGTTTTCTACAGGTTTCTTCTTGCTCGGTCGACCGCATGAAGAGCCCGGTCGACCGGCCACTCTGTTTCAGGAAATCTGAATTCCTGACAGTTTCAATTCTGATTCTTCTCTTCAGCTCTATCAATACCAGCTTATTAACATCATGTTTGTGACAATGTGTTGACAAGAATTCCAACTCAAAACAATACTTGAGATGCTAACTTCTTCAATTCATCAAAAAACTTCTCAAGTCATCTCAAATTCCAACAATCTCCCCCTTTGGAATTGTTGGCAACACTATTGGAACTTCAACACTTTCAACTCCAGCTTGCAGCTCTTCCAAGTTCTTTTCAACACTCACTTGGAACCAATTCTGAAATTCTGAAATAACAACCGTGCATTGTCAACAATCTCCCCCTAGCATAACATCTCTCCTTGCTATCATAGCATAACATCTCTCCCCTTTTGACAACAAGTCCAAAGGGACCAAACTGAGGAGCGAATAGGATATTCAATGAATGCATTGCTCCCCCTTTCAAGCACAACTCTACGGTTTAGGAGAGTGAGTAACTCCTAACTTTTTCCGGAGATACTCGAAGACTTCCTTTGGCAGAGGTTTCGTGAAAATATCAGCCACTTGCTCAGTTGTTGGAACATATTCCAACTTGACCTCTCCATCAGCAACTTTATCTTTAAGAAAATGATAACGAATTGCTACATGCTTCGTTCGAGAGTGCTGAACAGGATTCTTAGATATATGAATTGCACTCGTGTTGTCACATAGGATCGCCGTAGGATCCGTTGTAGGAACTCCTAGATCAGAGAGCATTTGCCGCATCCATAACACTTGCGTACAACAAGTTGCCGCTGCAATATATTCCGCTTCCGCTGTCGAAAGGGATACTGAGTCTTGCTTCTTACTATGCCAAGCAACTAATCTTTCTCCAAGATAAAATGCGCCGCCGCTAGTACTCTTGCGATCATCTACGCATCCAGCCCAATCGGCATCAGAATATGCAACAAGAGTGAAGGATTTGCCTTTGGGATACCAGATACCAAGCTCCATAGTACCTTTCAGATATCGAAAGATTCGTTTCACTGCTGTAAGGTGCGTTTCAGTTGGTGCTGCTTGAAAACGTGCAACCATACATACTGCTTGTAGAAGATCTGGTCTTGTTGCAGTCAAGTAGAGCAAGCTTCCTATCATAGAGCGATAGGTGGTATGATCAACGGACGAGGCCTTATCATCTTTGCTAAGCTTCGTGTTCGTTGACATTGGTGTGCTCACTGGCTTGCTGTCTTCCATATTGAACCATTTCAGCATTTCCTTAATGTACTTCATTTGTGATATGAAGATGCCATGTTTCAGCTGCTGAACTTGTAAACCAAGAAAGAACTTTAGTTCTCCAAGCATTGACATCTCAAATTCTTTCTTCATCTCTTCTGCAAAATTCCTGCACATCTCCTCATCATTGCCACCAAAGATTATGTCATCAACATAAACAATGACAACCAGCTGTTTGCTTAACTCAGTTTTGACATATAGATTGCTATCAACAAGTCCTTTTCCAAAACCGATCTTGCGGAGATAGAGATCCAGCCTTGCATACCAATCCCTTGGCGCTTGTTTCAGTCCATAAAGAGCCTTTGAATTGCAAATCTTTGACATGTTATCAAAGCTTAGATGCCCAAGGCGTTTGTGCCACAACCAACTTTCCTCTGTCCGACTCATCAAGCAGGTCTTTTCAGCTCCATCTGACAATGTATAGAGATTTCCAGCAGTTCTTGATCCAGTTGCCACTGTTTTCCCGTTGCTACTCTTCTTGATGGCAAACCCATTCTTTGTGAAGATAACTTCGTGACCCTTGTCACAGATCTGGCTCACACTAAGCAGGTTGTGTCTCAATCGAGACAAATATAAGACTTCTTCCGATCTGATCTTGTTTGCCATAAGCTGAATAACACCTTTTCCGCAGATTTTGGCACCATCATTGTTGCCAAACTTCACTGAACCGCCTTCATAGTGCTGTAATTTGATGAATTTCTCTTTATCACCAGTCATATGGCTTGAACAACCACTATCAAGGACCCATGGTGCTGCCTTCTTTTGTGCATTGAATGCCATTTGCACAATGAGAGATTCTTTGGGACTTTCTTCACTTTTCTTTGCCCTCCATGCCTTAACTAACTTGGGTTTCTTTTCAACCTGAAATTGGTTAGCTATAGGCAACCTACAATCCCTAGCCAAGTGTCCATAATTATGACATATATAGCACTCAATTTTGTGGCTGTTTAGGATTGAAAAAGGGTTCCTAGTCACAAGTGGGCTGTTTCTAACATAGAATCTACAATCAGCTCTTTTATGTCCAAACATATTACAATGAAAGCAATAACCATAGAATTTGTATCTTCTTTGTGGCTGGTTAATCTTCATTACCTTTCTAACAGGAATGGACTCCTTTCTAGGTTGAGTGGGCTTCATAGAGTTAGAAGGTGCAGTGACTTGCTTCACAAACTCTTTCTTTTCAGGAGGTGCAATCTTAGAGGATTCACCTTTCTCAAATCCTAGACCAAATCTGAAGTGGGCAGGTCTTTGAACTTTCAGTAGTTCATCGAGTTTCATAGTCCCTTCAATCGCTTGGAGCGCTTTGAGTTTTTTGCTATTTTCCAAATTTTCAGCCTTTGCTCTAGCGATCTCAGTTTCAAGTTTCATAGCCTCTTCCTTTTTGATACTTATTTGGTTTTCAAGGACTTCTACCATTCTTTTATATTCTTCTACTTGAGTTTTCAAAGCAATAATGGAACTTTCAGATTCATGGAGAAGTTTCAGATTTTTCTTACTTGATTTGCGTTCCATGCTAAGCTCCTCAAGTGCGGCTATGAGTTCCTCTTCAAGATTGACTTCAGCCTCCTCATCCTCTTCCGGATCTAGCTCTTCTTCTTCTTCAACAGTGACCATGAAGAGAGCTTCGGTTGATTCATCATCGTCTGAAGTTTCAGACGTGCTGTCATCTTGTTGACATAGAAAGTTTTTAGCTTTGCCCCTTTTTCTGAAATTTCTCTTTCCTTTACTCTTTTCAGCATAAGAGTCATTATCATTGTCTTCTTTTAGCGGACACTTCGCAGCAAAGTGACCAATACCTCCACAATTGAAGCATTTAAAGGGTAGCTTCCCTTCGTACTTACCATTGCTTCCTTTCTTCAACTTTCTAACAAATTGAGCCTCAAGCTCATCATCATCAGAATCAACATCATGACCAGCAGTCTCTTTTGCCTTTTTCTGAACTTTGAAGGCCGCTTCTTTATCAGATGAAGACGTCTTTCCTATGCGCATCTCATAGGCAGTTAGAGAACCATGTAGTTCATCCATGGAAAATGCATTCAGATCTTTGGCTTCTTCGATAGCTGAGACTTTTGAATCAAACCGGGGAAGAAGAGATCTTAGAACCTTTTTGACGATGACCGGCTCTTTAATCTCCTCCCCTAGTCCACGAATGTCATTCGTGACTTCATTCACTCGTTGCAAATATGAGTCAACATTCTCGCTTTCCTCCATGCGAAGAGATTCAAATTGAGAGCGATGGGTTTGCAATTTGGCTTCTTTAATCTTCTCATCACCTTCATGTATGCTTTGCAACTTGTCCCAAATTTCCTTGGCTGTTTTGCATGCAATTACTTTGACAAGCTCGCTGTCCACAAGGCCACTAAAGAGTGCATTCTGCGCCTTGGAGTCGTTGTCTGCCAACTTCTTCGATGCAGTATCATTGGGTACGTTGGCAGCATTGTAACCGACTCTGACAGCCTCCCAAACATCATAGCCAAGAGATTTGATGAAGGCTTGCATCCTAATCTTCCAAAAGGAGTAATTAGAACCATCAAACAGAGGTGCTTTCATATTCCCTGTATTGACTGCCATGTGATTTGACAAGAGATCACCCTTAGCGTATTAAACTGATCAAGGGAGCCTCGCTCTGATACCAATTGTTGGATACCGCGATCACTGAGAGGGGGGGGGGTGAATCAGTGATTTCTAAAAACAAGTCCAATTCAACAACAAAACAAGTCAAACCACACAATGACACCAGATTTAACGTGGTTCACCAAAAGGCTACGTCCACGGATCAAAACCGTCCGAACACCGATCCGGTACCGGTCTGAATATATTTAGTCGCACCAACGACAAAGAGCACCAACCCTTAGTTTCAGATAGCACCAACTATCTAGGAAGCACCGACTCCCCTTACAATTTATCTGCACCCACAGATAGGATCACCAAACCCCAAACACCAAGCACTAACTTGATGTAAAAACAGAATAGAAATAAACTCTGTCTACAGCCCTTCCCCTCTACAATTCTCTCTCTCTCTCAATCCCTTACAAATTGAAATCTAAAGCATAAAAGAGAGACACTTAACTCATGGACGAATCACCATCTTCTAGAGCATAATCTCGTCCACAATTGCTGTAGAAAACGTCACCACATCAGCACACAGCAACACACACCAGCAGCTTCTTCTTTCTCTCAAGAACTCTCTAAAACTCTTCTCTATTCTTCTCTTTCTGGTGTCTTTTCTTGGTGTATTTAAGAACGAACCAAACATGCCTTTATATAGGTTATAGTAACCCTTAATTGTGTTCAAAATAGGTTACAATTCGTTTAGAAAGAGTCCCAAACGAAATAACAAAGAATGCTGAATTTTCGTGCACAACTTCTAATTCTGCGCAACTCTGGTTCCCGTGCTCGGTCGACATCCTTGCTTGCTCGGTCGACCGAAGACACTGTCTGGAAATAGACAACTTTCGAGCTCGGTCGACATCCTGAGGTCTCGGTCGACCGAAGACACACTGTGTCACGAAAATAACTGGGAGCTACCTGAATCTGTTTTCTACAGGTTTCTTCTTGCTCGGTCGACCGCATGAAGAGCCCGGTCGACCGGCCACTCTGTTTCAGGAAATCTGAATTCCTGACAGTTTCAATTCTGATTCTTCTCTTCAGCTCTATCAATACCAGCTTATTAACATCATGTTTGTGACAATGTGTTGACAAGAATTCCAACTCAAAACAATACTTGAGATGCTAACTTCTTCAATTCATCAAAAAACTTCTCAAGTCATCTCAAATTCCAACATAAGGCCTGTTTGTTTACCATAGAATTGAAACAGTGTGTTTGCAGGATACTGCAAGGGACATGTAAGGATAGATTACTAAAAAATGGAACCATTAGATTAAGATTGGATTTTATTTCACTCATCTTCTATTCTATTCCACGGCAAACAAACATGCCCAAGTAATGATGCATTAGTAAGTAACAAGACAAGTCGATTTGATGAGGGGTATGCAAATGCAAAGCATTTGTAATTATCTGGGTAACATAGCTTGTAACTTGTAAGGCGTATTGAAGCATTGGATGATCATGAAACTCTGAAAATCAGGAGACCAATAAAGACCTGTAAGAATGAAATGGCAGCCCCTGCTAGGGCTTCTATCGATCAATCACGAGAAGCATGAAAAGCATTACAATTGCAAGTGGGAGAGACAGATATCAGAGAGGAATAGAATACCTGTGACAGAGAGCTGTTGTGAGAAAGAGAATGGCGAGATGAAGAGATCTGTTGTGAGAAAGAGCACAGAGAAATGAAGAAAGCGATGAAGAGAAAAGGCGCAGCGAGATGCTTCTTCGATGAAGAGAAAAGGCGCAGCGAGATGTTGTTGTGAGAAAAAGCAGTCCGAGGAGAAGATTTAGGGCTTGGATCGTCGAGCACAAATACATAGCGCGGGAGAGGGAGCTTCTAGCGGGAAAGGAAAAATAAGGGACGGAATATATTTTGTATCATTTTAATCGACGAAAACCACGTTATAGGACTTTGGTTATTAGAACTAAAACGTGGTAAAAAAAACAACGGCAGCGAGTGAGGCCTTTTGGTGCCCAGCGATGCGGCTTTTACTATGCTTTTGACGTAGTGATATTCATACCTTTCTGTGTTTCTTTGGTAGGTTTTGAGGTGACAGCGGAGAATCCATTGCTTCCTTCAGAACCAGAGTAAGAGATGCCAGAGGTCGATCCAGAGGTAGAGACTCCCGGGACCAGTTCTGACACTGTTGAGGAGATACCTCATGCTGAGATTCCTTCCCGAGTAGCTCCAACTGGAAAGAGTTCTTTTGTTACTCTTCCAACGGGTGATGACATGAGCAGTCGACTAACATAGTTGGGCTAATCTTCAGTTGGGCCATCTCTTCTTTTTGCGAAGAAGGTGGCGGTGCGGGTTTTGAGCTCTTGGATTGAGACTCTCCTTTCTGGGCACTTGGATGCTGGATTTGGCATGATCCAGCATGTGCAGGAGATTCTCAGTGATACCAAAGAGGCTGATCTGGATGTCACAGGTGCCAGGACGATCGTTGATAGGATCATTGCACTGGGTGACAAGTGGTTTCAGACCATGGGTTTTACTGACGACCAGTTCTTCAAGGAGATGTTCCTGGACCCTATTGATAAGGCTAAGTCTGACCTGAATGAGGCTACACAAAATAGGAAGCGGATAGTCCGAGAGAAGAACTTAGAAGAGCTAGCCATCATTGGGCTGATACATGACCTTAACATCCTTGATAGGGAGGTCAATGAGGCCAGGAAACGTCTTGAGCATTTAAAGGCACAAGTCGCTGCCAAGTGGGCTGCTATAACAGAGGCTCGCAACAGGGAGAGTGGTCTGATTCGCCGGGTTGCAGATGCTGATCGAGTCCTTGAAAGGAAGTTTCAAGAGGACAAACAATGGCAAACTGCTCGGGATAAGCTTCCCGGTGTGAAAGAAGGGTTACAGCCCACCCCAGCATCTCATGGCAAGTTCCTGAAGAAGCGTGCCCGGAATCCCTGACGGCTGAGGCCAAAAGTTTGCTTGAGGAGCTGAACTCTTGGCTGGAGACCATCTTTGGCTGAGCTCCTGATTTTTGTAGCAGTAACTATCCTTCTTTTTTTTTGGTACCACATGTATTTTTTTGGTACTCTTTTTTTTTTGTAGTGCTTGTGAACACTTTCTTTATTTTTTTTGGTACCACATGCATTTTTTGGTACTTTTTTTTTGTTTTCCCCACGCTCACTTAAATCTTTTTGTGATGAAAGTAATTGCTAAATGGGATGCTTTTTTTTTTGTTTTCCCTACGCTCACTTAAATCTTTTTGTGATAAAAGTAATTGCTAAATGAGATGCTTTTTTTTTTATTTTCCCTACGCTCACTTAATTCTTTTTGTGATAAAAGTAATTGCTAAATGGGATTTGATCAAAAGTTTGTCATTTTGTCAAAATCTTTTGTCAAATGATTGTTTTGGCATGGGAGCCAGATTTTATTTGTGGCATGGAAGCTGATTTTGGCATGAGAGCCAGCTTTTTTGTGGCATTGATAGCCGATTTGTGGCATTGATAGCAGGTTTTGGTGGCATTGATAGCCGAGTTTGTGGCATTGATAGTCGGGTTTTTTGAAAGCCAATTTTTTTTGTTTTGTGGCATTGATAGCCGGTTTTGTTTTGTGGCATTGATAACCGGTTTTGTTTTGTGGCATTGATAGCCGGTTTGTTTTGGTGGCATCGATAGCCGGTTTGTGGCATTTATAGCCTGTTTTGGTGGCATTTATAGCCGGTTTGGTTTTCAAAAATGCAAGTATCAACTAAAAGTCGCCTCCCTGCTGAATGGTCTTGCAAGTATCGATGGAATGTCTCATCCTTGCTCATTCGGTTGCGAGTATCGATGGGATGTCGCATCCTCGCGGATTTGGGTGCAAGTATCGATGGAATGTCGCATCCTTGCTTTTCAAAAATTTTGGTTTTGCGGGTATTGACTTGATGTCGTATCCCCATGATCTTTTGAAATTTGTGGTTTTCTCGAACCTTTGGGTCACGCATATCAACTAAAATGTCGCGTCTCCATGGTTTTTTAGGTTTTTTCGAACCTTTGAAATTTGGGTTGTGGATATTAACTGAAATTTGCATCTCCACGGTTTTGGATTTTGCAAGTATCGATAAAATGTCGCTTCCCTGTGATTTTGGAAGTGTTGAATGTAGTTCGCATGCTTCCAATTTGTGCGAGCATCGACTAAGCGTCGCTTCCCCGAGGCTTTTTTGAAAAACCATTTTTCTTTTTTGTTTAAAGCCGCGAGGGTCATAAGTTTTGACCTAAAACCATTTAGGCGGTAAAAGGTAGGGTGGACTAGGGTGGAAATACCTGAATTCGGATTTTGTTTCAAACCATGAATTTTGGGTTCAAGGGTTGAAAATTTGGTCAAGTTAGGGAAAGGCTCCTAAACTTGGATTTTTTGAACAATGAAACGATGAAAGTAAGCATTGTTTAAATTTCTAGAAATTTCAACATTTGACATGAAAATTCTAAAAAATGTGGGTTTAGCGAGCGTGTACCTGGAAACCGGTTTCGGCCGTACAGGCATTGCTCTTACCCAGTTGGGTAAGTCTTCAAGGGTAGTACCGGTTTAAAACTTGCCGTTGATGGGTAGCATACATCTGTCACCTTCTGTGTTTAGGAGTGCGTATGTGCCGTTGGAAAAAACCTTGTTGATAACGTACGGTCCCTCCCATTTTGGCTCAAATTTGCCTTTGGACTTGTGAGCGAAGACCATTAGTCTTTTTACTGCAAGAACCAAGTCACCCTTTTTGTAAGCACGTTGCCTGACCTTTTTGTCGAAAGATCCTGCCATGCGTGCTTGGTAAAGTTCAATGCTTTGTTGAGCTTCGAGCCGTCTCTCATCGAGATTATCCAGCTCATGGAGTCGCAATTTGACATTGCTTTCTTGAGTCATGTCATTTTGCAAAGATACCCTCAAGGAAGGAATTTGTACTTCCAAGGGCACGACAGCTTCGCATCCATAGACCAAGGAGAATGGTGTGCTATGGGTTGGTCCTCGAATGGTGGTTCGATAGGCCCACAAAGCTTCAGACAGTTTGTCGCTCCAGTCTCTTTTGTGACTAGAGACCATTTTTTTGAGGATTTTGCAGAGTGTCTTGTTGAAAGCTTTTGCTAATCCGTTCGCTGCCGGATTGTATGGAGTCGAAGGACAACTTTGGATTTTGTATTTGTCGCAGAACATGTAGAATCGATGATCCTGGAATTGTGGTCCGTTATCATGGACGAATCTTTTGGGTATGCCGAAACGATAAATGATGTTGGTGTGCATGAACTGAAGGACTGATGAGGTCTTCATTTTGTTGAACGCAAATGCTTCTGACCACTTGGAGAAATAATCCGTAGCGGTGAAGATGAAGCGATGACCTTTGCTCGAAGGGGGAGAAATAGGACCTATGATGTCCATACCCCAGGCTTCGAAAGGCCATGAAATCGCTGTAGGATGTAGCCATTCTGGAGGCATGTGAATGTAATCTCCATGAACTTGGCATTGTTGGCAGCGCTTAGCAAATTACATTGCGTCAGCTACCATGGTAGGCCAGTAATAACCTAACCTTTGAGTGTTTCTTCAGCCTCTTGTTGTGACAAGCAGCGTAGAAGTACTCCGTTGAAGGATTTCCTGTAAAGGATTTTTGAAGGAATATCCAAATGAAAGCTTGGGGTTCGCCTTTGGATGCTTACCCGTTCTTTTGGATCTTCAGGTAGGATTCTGAACATAATGTAATCAATGAACGGATCCCTCCAGTCGCCGATTGAAGTTTAAAGGATTGAAATCCGACTTCCAACCACTTGGTGGCATTCGGCAACTGCTTGATGTGTGTTAAGAGGAGGAATGATTCTTCTTTCACACACTGTGATTTGCATATTTCCCCCTTCCTGGATTGCCATAGATGCGGCAAGTCCAGCCAGGGCATCTGTACGCATGTTTTCACCTCTACGAATGTGGTTGATGTGATAAATGTCAAACTTTTGCAGAAGCGATTGTGCTTTGTTGTAGTAAGGCAGCAGATATGGCTTCCTGACTTCAAATTTCTGATTCATCTAGTTGACGATCAGTTGAGAGTCTCCAAAGACTTCCAGCATGGTGATACCGGATTCGATGGCGAGTTCCAATCCTAGGATCAGAGCTTGATATTAAGCTGCATTGTTTGTGCATGGTTCCAGTAGCGAGAAAGCGTGTGGAATCATGTATTTGTCGGGGCTAACAAAGAGGATGCCAACTCCTGAGATCAGCTGTCTTTTTTCATTTGTCCTGGTTGCACCGTCAAAGTACATGTCCCAGGAAGCATTTTGTGAGAAAGTCTCCACATTGTAGATTGTTTCGTCTGGGAGATCATCTCTGAGTGGAGAATCTTTAGGCAATGGATGCTCTGCGAGGAAGTCCGCTAGAGCTTGCCCTTTGATTGCCTTTTGTGGTACATACCTAATATCAAATTGTGACAGAAGGAATGACCATTTTGCCAGTCGAGCATTGAGAGAACCTGCCTTTGTGATAAGGACCTTCAAGAGGTTGACCCTCGAGACCAGGTAGACTGTGTTGGAAAGTAAGTAGTGATGCAGCTTTTGTACAGTGAACATCACTGCGAGACATTCTTTTTCGACTAGAGAGTAGCGATGCTCTGCACCTACTAGCTTGCGGCTGAGGTAATATAGAGCAGCTTCTTTTCTTTGATCATTTTCTTGTGCAAGCAGAGCTCCCAAAGAGTGATCAAGGGCTCTTGTGTACAAGATGAATGGTTTTCCAGTGGTAGGAGCAGCTAACACTGGAGGTTTTGTCAGGTATGACTTGATATCTTGGAAAACAACTTCACAGTCAGCATCCCAGACAAAGTTTATACCTTTTTTCATCAACTGGGAGAATGGACGGCATTTTCCCGAAAGATTGGAGATGAACCGTCTGATGTAGGCCAATCTCCCTTGAAGCCCTTTGAGTTCTCTCAAGGTTCTTGGAGAGGGCATTTATAGAATGGCTTTGACTTTTATGGGTCAAGCTCTATTCCAGCTTTCCGAACTAGGAATCCGAGGAACTTACCCGACGAGACGCCGAAGAAGCATTTCAAAGGATTCATTCGCAGTTTGTGTTTGCGAAGCCGGAGGAAGACTTCTCGAAGGTCTTCGAGATGATCTTCTTTTCTTTTGCTTTTGACGGCGAGGTCATCAACGTAACATTTAACCGTCTTGTGCTGCATATCTTGGAATATCTTCATCATAGCCCTCTGATATGTGGCACCAGCATTTTTCAAACCAAATGGCATGACAGTGTAGCAATACACACCAAATGGGGTCTGAAAAGATGTATGTTTTTCATCTTCAGGATGCATCTTTATCTGATTGTAGCTAGAGAAACCATCCACGAATGTCATTCGCTCGAATCCACAGGTATTATCAATCATTACCTCTGGTATGGGGAGCGGAAATTCATCTTTAGGGCATGCGCCATTCAGGTCTCTATAGTCAATACAGACCCTGATCTGCCTGTTTTTCTTTGTCACGGGGACAATGTTGGCCAACCATTCAGGATGTTTTTCCTCACGGATGAAGCCGACGTTTTTGAGTTTTTGAACTTCTTGTTCAATTTTATCCATCACATCTGGACGGAATCTTCTTTGGCCTTGCTTGACAGGTGTAAGATCCCGACCCCAATCCTTTTGTTTAGCATTGTTTTAATCGTGGTTTGGCTTTTTTAAGCGAGATTTGATTTAGTTTGACCTTGTTTTCGAATTTGATTGGATTTTTCCATAGCCTTGAAGACCGTTGACTTTAGTTTGACCCGGTCCTTAGGATTTGTATTTTTATGGGAAATTACTTCCAATTTCTAAAAATTCTGAATTTAGTGTATTTTGACTCGTTTTATGAAGTTTAACAACTTCCATGTTTTGACCATTTTGATTCGATGATCAGAAAATGCGTTTTTCGAGGAAAAAGGGCAAAAACTGACCTTTCACATGAAATCTGTCCATGAATTTCGAAAATTTCAGAAATTGGGGAAAATATACTTTTCGGAAACTAGATATTTCGCTGAGCATTTTTGTCTTCTTCGTCGTTTTCATTCGGGACCCGCAAACGTTAGTTTCAGCCTTGGTGAGTTTGGGGCCCATGGAGCCCAGCCCATTTGTTCTATAAAACCCCATTGGGTCTATTCTCTTCTCCCATTCTTCATTTCCTGCAACAAGAAAAGGGGAGTTAGGGTTTCTCCCAGCCCCCTTCCTCTCTCCTCTTGTGTCCCTTGTTTCTTGATGCTAAATGGAGGAATGAGCTCCTCTTCTTCTTCCCCATCTTCCAAGCTTCCCCTAGATGCCATTTTTGAGATGTTTGAGCTAGAGAGGACCCATCTTTCAAGCTCTTCTTCTTGTTTGGGACACCCAAAGGTTTGCAATGTCATTCCTTTCATGAGATTCTTGTTTTTCAAACCATTTTGAAGGGTTTTGTCATTTATGCAATGGGTTTTCATGGAGGTTACAATGGATTGGATTTTTAGGGTTTCTCTTGAGCTATTTTGGGGATTTTATGATGTTGGAGCTTGAGGCCATTAGAGGACTCTCATGGAGTGTTTTGCACCTTCTCTTGGCTAGAGGCAAGTAGATTTCCAATTAATATGATGGTTGCATGTATTTTGTTCATATCATGTTGTTTTATGCTAGGCTTTAAATCTTTTTATGCTTCATAGATTTGTTTTGGACAAATGGAGTAATGCTTTGCTTGATTTCCTCTTATGTCATTGTTTTACAATGCATTGAAAGTTTGTCTTCACTTTGATCATTTGGAAAGTTAGTTTTTATGTTAAATGTTTGGGTTCAAAGCCAAGGAAGAAGACTTTGATTTCAAAGTAGGGTGTTTGGATTAATTGGGTTGATTGTGGTCGGTGGTTTGATGAGTTTGGAAGGTCAAGGAAGGGCCCAACAATTTATGGAAATTAGTATGAAAGAAAGGGAATCAATGGAATCAAAGAAAAATCAGAAAAAAAAATGCAAGAAGAAGACTCGGGCTGGACTGGGCAGGCCCAGTCCGCTCGAGCGACCCAGTGGGTCGCTCGAGCGGACCAGGCACTGTCTGGGTCCGCTCGAGCGACCCACTGGGTCGCTCGAGCGACCCAGCTTCTGTATGGGTCCGCTCGAGCGGGCCTGGGTCCGCTCGAGCGAGCCCAGCTCAGTCTGGGCTCGGGTCCGGGCCTATTTTGAGGATTTTTGTGGGCCAGTTGTTGGGATTTCTTTGGGCCTGATTCAAATCAGTTTTGGGTCGTTTTTAAGTTCAGTTGTGGGCTGTTTTTAAGACTGTTTTGTGGGCCTGTTCAAGGCCAGTTTTGGGCGGTTTTAAAAACTGTTTATTGGGCCTTTCAGAGTTTGGTTTTGGGCTGCCTAAAAAATCAGTTTTGTGGGCTCGGTTAAAGTTCAGTTTTGGGTTGTTTTTGAAGTATGTTTTGTGGGCCAATAAATGTTAGCTTTGGGCTATTTTTGAAGTGTGTTTTGTGGGCCAATCAAGCTTAGTGTTTGGACTGTTTTAATAATGGTTTAGGCCTTGTTTAAAAGGGATATTTCGAGCTAAATAAGTAGGCTATTTTGGACTTGAATTAAGGCCAGCTATGGGCCTGTTTTGAAGAGTTTTGACATTACTTTGACACTTGGAAATTTGTGAAATGGGAATGGGACCAATGAGAGAATGAAAGTATGTAAAATTATCCGGGAATTGTCTGAGTCTCAATGCGCACTCTATCATTTAAATATCATGGATTTTCATTGGCATCAAACGCGCTCTTTACTAATCAATGTTTAAATGATAGTTGTGCATTGAGATGGTTCCTTGGTAAATCATTAAGTCATCCTACATAATTCCATTCCATTTCAAGTCAGAAGAATGTATTTGTATTTGTATTAGTATTTGTATTTGTTTTCTTTGGTGGACTAACTTAAATAGCATCGATGATTTGTTATAAAATCATGTGTCTTCCCATGTTCGAAAGGGTTGCTCGTATGATTTTATACAAATCACCTCGATGCGTATTTGAACGGTTTGCCATAGATACTCGTATGTTTTCTCCGATTCGACTTGAAAAGAGATTTGGAGTATGTTCGACACATTCGGGATTTCTTCGATGAGATTATTTGTTTTGATAAGACTCGTATTTGAAAATAAAACCCTCAAGGCAAGACTGGGCCAGAGCTATGTGGTGCGAGCCCATGAGCCAAAGAGGCTATGACTTCGAAAACAAAACCCCGAGGCAAGACGGGGCCAGAGCTATGTGGTGTGAGCCCCTGAGCCAAAGGGATCAGTATTATGTTAGATTTGTATCTGTTTGAGTTTGAAAACTAAAGGCACCACTAGGCTTAGGTCACCTTGTCGGGCTGATCACCCGGCTTGGGGTCTTTACTCTGTCCGCCAGCTGCAGCTTGGATTCCGTCTGTACCGACCATGGCAACGGTAATTATCTGCCGGTCCCATTTGTATGGCTACGGTTCTGATACTTTGATCTGCCGGTCCCATTTGTATGGCTACGGTTCTGATCCTCTGTTTAGTACCACGTTCAGTGGCTACGCTCTGTCTGCTCTTATCACTTCGGTAATAGGAGGATTTAGCTATTTGTGGTCGCCTAGGTTTTATCTGCATATTACTTTGTTTTATGATTCTTATGGGTTATACTCTTTATGTTTTGATTTAGTTAATGTTCACGTTATCGATCGTTTATCATATTGTCGCTATTATTCAGGATTTGAAATGTATTTCCGACGATTAAATGTTTTATGCAGGCTTTTAATCTTTCGAGATATTCGTACATCTGATATTGTTCTTTTACTTGTTTTGATATTTATGTTCGGTCTTCGATCATTTTCGCATGCTTTATTGTCATTATTGTTTAGCCTATTTATTCGGTTTTACGATGATTTCTTCAGGTTTATATATGTTCTTTTGTTCATATTATTTGTTTATTTGCTTGCCAGACCGTCGTGTCTGACCCTTTTGTTTGGTGCCAGTTTCTTCTCTTTTCTGTTTGTAGGTGTTTGATCAGAGGAGGCGGTGGGACCGCCGGTCTGACGTGAGAGGCTGCCGTTGATATCATTTAGATGTCAAGTTTGGCACCGGAGTTCGTATCAAACCTTTGAGGGTAGTATCTCTGTTTAGTGGGTTATATTTTTGTATGGCTATGTTAGCCTTTTCTTTGGGTTTGTAATTAAGACATCTGTTAATTGTAACTTGAATATGTGGGAAATAATAGTTTGTTACTACCAGCTCAGTGTGTTCTGATGTATGATTTATGCCAGTCTGTTTATAGATGGCTTTGTGATATTGGTTGCGTGCGACACGGAACCCGATGGCCACGGATTCCGAGTCGTAACACCAAGTGTAGCTTCCGCGAAAAATATACTCTGATTGTGATGAGATTTGATTATCCTCATTCACGCGGATCTTGGGAACATATCAAAAAGTTTCAAATTATTCCAAAATTTCGCACCCCGAGATCGGTTCGCTGCAGGTCCCGGTTTCGGGGCGTGACAGGTTTGGTATCAGAGCTGGTTAGTTTCTAGGAAATAAAATACTCTAGAGACATTAAGACGTGTGGTAAGGATTCATTAGATTGTGTCGATTTGTTTCCTCGTGTCTTTGTTTCTTTGGATTTGAGTCGGCTTTTCTTTCAGTTCGGGAGATTTTGCTTGTCTTTTCTTTTAGTTCTGTTGTTAGGAGATTTGGGTGGCCAAATTTCCTCCTTAGTGGTGGAGAATTTAAAGTCTCCATACTCTTGTTCAGTGTCTTTTATCTTTGTTTGTGTCGGAGACTGAGAACCCTCTGGACTGGGTATGTTGTTTTCGGAGAACATCAGCAGACTTTCAGCCTTCAGCTTCTTCAATGTGGTTATTGAGAGAATACTTGTGCATTTGCCCGTCAGAGTTGGACTCGAGCAGTAGTTGAAGAACCCCTTTCAGCTAATCAAGGATCGTCATGCAGCGTACCAAGGTGAGTAAATGTGGATTTTTATGAAGGGAGAAGTGGCTTTAGTTAGTAAGATTTGGAGTGGTGCAAGAAACTCAGGGATTTCCCCGGATTCGACGAGCATGGTCATGGTTTTGGTTGAGAAGTTCGGTAACTTGTAGTGCAGCCAGTGTAGTTTCCAGAGGCAATACCAAGTGGATGGTTAGTTGTAGTTAAGAAAATTTTTGGCAGCAAAGGAAATGTTGTGGGCTTTACCGACTTACAAGATATTGGATTGGACAACATGCAGATGCAAGTGTATACCCCAGTTTTGGTGATGTCCCTTTTCTTGGTGAGAATGATTTTTCATGATATTTTCATTTTTGTTATGTTTTCCTTAATGTCTATGATTTATCCGTGTAGTGTTTAAACAATGGATTTATGTTTCTTTTTTAAGGCTTACTTTGAAATAAACTATATTATTATACTCTTTTCATAAGTCACATGATTTTGTTTTCATAAGGATTTGTGTTTCGAATTTTTGTTTAATCTTCATAAGATATTATCTTACAATGACCTTAGAATTTTGCTCTTGTTTTAATTCTCTTAAATGTTGACACTTACATTTCAAAACCTTGACGATTTCAAAATCTTGTATATGTTTGGTTGGAAATGGATTTCAATAAAACTTAAGGTATGGTCATACTACATGAATTTAATTTATTTTTGAAATCCTAATTTGAAATTGTTGAGTGTTTCAATGAATTGTTGGGTTGTGAAAACATAAATTTCAAAACAAATACCGCTGTTTCATATTCAAATTTTGATGAACTTTATTTATTAAGCTTTATTTGATAATTTGGAGGTTCGGTTTCTACTATGTTTTAAAATGATGAAATTTAGCTAAGTAATTATTTTAGTCCTTATGTTTAAGATTTTAAGATTTGTTTTGCATCGAATGGAATGAGTGGTAATAGCTTATGGTTGGAGTTTGGTAGTGTGTGAATTGAAGGATTGATGGATGTCAGAACGTATACTGGTTCAGTTGGAGACAAAGTAGGATGTATGAGAGGTATCAGGTAAGGGATTAAGAGCAGCAAGTAGATAAAATCAGATATGGGCAAGAATTTTGATCATAGCACAGAAAGATTAGAATTTGGAGATTGTGATTTCAGAACAAAGAAGGATTGACGGTATACTTGGAGGCCAGAAGCTGATGATGCATTCGAGAAACATAGTAAGAGCACCGTGTACAGCTTTGAAGGATTTAAGGCACAGAAATTCCAAGTGATAGAAAGAGATAGAACTCACAGTTTCTTGAACCATCAGTGACTGACGAACTAAGTAAAAGAATTGATCCAGTGCGAGAACGACAGTTGACACCAAGGATACTTAGAAGAATTGTTGAATTTTAGTTTGGCCAGAGGAGTTTGTTTTCGAACAGATATGTGGATTAGTGTGAAGCCTTCAACCGAGTCAGAAGGTGGTGGACCGTGCATCTCAGCGTCAGGTTTGGTCAGAGGTTGTCTCTCAGTCACCAAGGTCTAGCATAGGGTGTCAGTGTTCTCGTTTGTCTTTTGAGTTTTTGATTTTGATTTGGTTTAAGCCATTTGGAGGACCAAATGGATTCTAAGGGGGGGAGGATGTAAGATCCCGACCCCAATCCTTTTGTTTAGCATTGTTTTAATCGTGGTTTGGCTTTTTTAAGCGAGATTTGATTTAGTTTGACCTTGTTTTCGAATTTGATTGGATTTTTCCATAGCCTTGAAGACCGTTGACTTTAGTTTGACCCGGTCCTTAGGATTTGTATTTTTATGGGAAATTACTTCCAATTTCTAAAAATTCTGAATTTAGTGTATTTTGACTCGTTTTATGAAGTTTAACAACTTTCATGTTTTGACCATTTTGATTTGATGATCAGAAAATGCGTTTTTCGAGAAAAAGGGGCAAAACTGACCTTTCACCCTAAATCTGTCCATGAATTTCGAAAATTTCAGAAATTGGGGAAAATATACTTTTTGGAAACTAGATATTTCGCTGAGCATTTTTGTCTTCTTCGTCGTTTTCATTCGGGACCCGCAAACCTTAGTTTCAGCCTTGGTGAGCTTGGGGCCCATGGAGCCCAGCCCATTTGTTCTATAAAACCCCATTGGGTCTCTTCTCTTCTCCCATTCTTCATTTCCTGCAACAAGAAAAGGGGAGTTAGGGTTTCTCCCAGCCCCCTTCCTCTCTCCTCTTGTGTCCCTTGTTTCTTGATGCTAAATGGAGGAATGAGCTCCTCTTCTTCTTCCCCATCTTCCAAGCTTCCCCTAGATGCCATTTTTGAGATGTTTGAGCTAGAGAGGACCCATCTTTCAAGCTCTTCTTCTTGTTTGGGACACCCAAAGGTTTGCAATGTCATTCCTTTCATGAGATTCTTGTTTTTCAAACCATTTTGAAGGGTTTTGTCATTTATGCAATGGGTTTTCATGGAGGTTACAATGGATTGGATTTTTAGGGTTTCTCTTGAGCTATTTTGGGGATTTTATGATGTTGGAGCTTGAGGCCATTAGAGGACTCTCATGGAGTGTTTTGCACCTTCTCTTGGCTAGAGGCAAGTAGATTTCCAATTAATATGATGGTTGCATGTATTTTGTTCATATCATGTTATTTTATGCTAGGCTTTAAATCTTTTTATGCTTCATAGATTTGTTTTGGACAAATGGAGTAATGCTTTGCTTGATTTCCTCTTATGTCATTGTTTTACAATGCATTGAAAGTTTGTCTTCACTTTGATCATTTGGAAAGTTAGTTTTTATGTTAAATGTTTGGGTTCAAAGCCAAGGAAGAAGACTTTGATTTCAGAGTAGGGTGTTTGGATTAATTGGGTTGATTGTGGTCGGTGGTTTGATGAGTTTGGAAGGTCAAGGAAGGGCCCAACAATTTATGGAAATTAGTATGAAAGAAAGGGAATCAAAGGAATCAAAGAAAAATCAGAAAAAAAAATGCAAGAAGAAGACTCGGGCTGGACTGGGCAGGCCCAGTCCGCTCGAGCGACCCAGTGGGTCGCTCGAGCGGACCTGGCACTGTCTGGGTCCGCTCGAGCGGGCCTGGGTCCGCTCGAGCGAGCCCAGCTCAGTCTGGGCTCGGGTCCGGGCCTGTTTTGAGGATTTTTGTGGGCCAGTTGTTGGGATTTCTTTGGGCCTGATTCAAATCAGTTTTGGGTCGTTTTTAAGTTCAGTTGTGGGCTGTTTTTAAGACTGTTTTGTGGGCCTGTTCAAGGCCAGTTTTGGGCGGTTTTAAAAACTGTTTATTGGGCCTTTCAGAGTTTGGTTTTGGGCTGCCTAAAAAATCAGTTTTGTGGGCTCGGTTAAAGTTCAGTTTTGGGTTGTTTTTGAAGTATGTTTTGTGGGCCAATAAATGTTAGCTTTGGGCTGTTTTTGAAGTGTGTTTTGTGGGCCAATCAAGCTTAGTGTTTGGACTGTTTTAATAATGGTTTAGGCCTTGTTTAAAAGGGATATTTCGAGCTAAATAAGTAGGCTATTTTGGACTTGAATTAAGGCCAGCTATGGGCCTGTTTTGAAGAGTTTTGACATTACTTTGACACTTGGAAATTTGTGAAATGGGAATGAGACCAATGAGAGAATGAAAGTATGTAAAATTATCCGGGAATTGTCTGAGTCTCAATGCGCACTCTATCATTTAAATATCATGGATTTTCATTGGCATCAAACGCGCTCTTTACTAATCAATGTTTAAATGATAGTTGTGCATTGAGATGGTTCCTTGGTAAATCATTAAGTCATCCTACATAATTCCATTCCATTTCAAGTCAGAAGAATGTATTTGTATTTGTATTAGTATTTGTATTTGTTTTCTTTGGTGGACTAACTTAAATAGCATCGATGATTTGTTATAAAATCATGTGTCTTCCCATGTTCGAAAGGGTTGCTCGTATGATTTTATACAAATCACCTCGATGCGTATTTGAACGGTTTGCCATAGCTACTCGTATGTTTTCTCCGATTCGACTTGAAAAGAGATTTGGAGTATGTTCGACACATTCGGGATTTCTTCGATGAGATTATTTGTTTTGATAAGACTCGCATTTGAAAATAAAACCCTCAAGGCAAGACTGGGCCAGAGCTATGTGGTGCGAGCCCATGAGCCAAAGAGGCTATGACTTCGAAAACAAAACCCCGAGGCAAGACGGGGCCAGAGCTATGTGGTGTGAGCCCCTGAGCCAAAGGGATCAGTATTATGTTAGATTTGTATCTGTTTGAGTTTGAAAACTAAAGGCACCACTAGGCTTAGGTCACCTTGTCGGGCTGATCACCCGGCTTGGGGTCTTTACTCTGTCCGCCAGCTGCAGCTTGGATTCCGTCTGTACCGACCATGGCAACGGTAATTATCTGCCGGTCCCATTTGTATGGCTACGGTTCTGATACTTTGATCTGCCGGTCCCATTTGTATGGCTACGGTTCTGATCCTTTGTTTAGTACCACGTTCAGTGGCTACGCTCTGTCTGCTCTTATCACTTCGGTAATAAGAGGATTTAGCTATTTGTGGTCGCCTAGGTTTTATCTGCATATTACTTTGTTTTATGATTCTTATGGGTTATACTCTTTATGTTTTGATTTAGTTAATGTTCACGTTATCGATCGTTTATCATATTGTCGCTATTATTCAAGATTTGAAATGTATTTCCGACGATTAAATGTTTTATGCAGGCTTTTAATCTTTCGAGATATTCGTACATCTGATATTGTTCTTTTACTTGTTTTGATATTTATGTTCGGTCTTCGATCATTTTCGCATGCTTTATTGTCATTATTGTTTAGCCTATTTATTCGGTTTTACGATGATTTCGTCAGGTTTATATATGTTCTTTTGTTCATATTATTTGTTTATTTGCTTGCCAGACCGTCGTGTCTGACCCTTTTGTTTGGTGCCAGTTTCTTCTCTTTTCTGTTTGTAGGTGTTTGATCAGAGGAGGCGGTGGGACCGCCGGTCTGACGTGAGAGGCTGCCGTTGATATCATTTAGATGTCAAGTTTGGCACCGGAGTTCGTATCAAACCTTTGAGGGTAGTATCTCTGTTTAGTGGGTTATATTTTTGTATGGCTATGTTAGCCTTTTCTTTGGGTTTGTAATTAAGACATCTGTTAATTGTAACTTGAATATGTGGGAAATAATAGTTTGTTACTACCAGCTCAGTGTGTTCTGATGTATGATTTATGCCAGTCTGTTTATAGATGGCTTTGTGATATTGGTTGCGTGCGACACGAACCTGATGGCCACGGATTCCGAGTCGTAACACCAAGTGTAGCTTCCGCGAAAAATATACTCTGATTGTGATGAGATTTGATTATCCTCATTCACGCGGATCTTGGGAACATATCAAAAAGTTTCAAATTATTCCAAAATTTCGCACCCCGAGATCGGTTCGCTGCAGGTCCCGGTTTCGGGGCGTGACAACAGGCTTGATGTCTTCTTGAAGATTGAGTTTGTGGACCGCTATTTTGGGGTCTAAGCCAGGCATTTCAGCGTAAGACCATGCAAAGCAATCAACGAACTCACGAAGAAAGGTGATATACTCGGGTAACTCATCATCCTTTATATTCTTGCTTATGAATACGGGACGTGAGTTATCTGGTGTTCCCAAGTCTATCTTGAGTTATCTGGTGTTCCCAAGTCTATCTTTTGAACAGGATCTTCTGTTGGAAGGTTCGAAGGTGGTTCCTCCACAATATTTTTGGAGGCTTCCAGCTCAACGAAACCTTCTGGGATTTCAAGGGCATTTCCAGACCAAGGTTTTGTTCCTTTCCAAGGGTCTTCTTGATCGGTAATCTTCCCAAGGCTTGCTATGAGATGATCCCAATCGCCTGTTGAAACCGGGTCGTAGTAGGCTACTTCTTTTGGAGATGAGGGTTCTTCTGGGTCAGAAGACCACATGTCTGTACCATCGAACAACTCCTCTTCATTCTCAGATAAATCGTGCCAATTGGATGAGCTTCCTGGATCTTTGTCAGGTGACTCATCAAAGAGATATCCAGGGATATCGATGTCTTCATGGATACGAGATGTTAAGGCTTGGTCAGTAAATTGACTTTTAAGCCTTTGTGTCAACTATCTTAGGGGAGTGTCGGGATCATACCCTAACCCGTGTGAAGACTTTTCCTACATAGCCATAGAGTCTCCAATCTTCCAGCTTGCTTTTGGTCAAGACGGGCCCCAATGGCGTGAGAATACTGCGTCCTTCTCCCAAACCGACTGGGTTTTGGGCGTCATAGCCCATTTTCTTCATAATAGCTTGTGCCACAGAATTATATAAGGATAGTTGAGGCATACCTTCATTTTGGAAAGGTTCAAGCATGGAGTTTGATGAAGAAGCATCCGATCTATGGAAGAAGATCGGTTTTTCCTTTGCTGAAGTTGCTGGAACAATGAAGGAAGCTGACGTAGGATCTTCTATGTCAGAAGTTGTCTCCATTGGAGTAAGAGCAGGCCGAACTTGCTGAGTGTCAGCTTGGCTTGACGATGTGTCGTCTTCTGGCTCTGAATTCGAATCCGTGTCTTGCGTGATAGACACGAAAGAGACAACAAATTTGCCCCTAGGCTTTTGCTTTGCCTTCTTCACTTTAGTTGTGATGACCAAAGGCTTTGAAGGTTTGAGGGAAATGATGAAGGGAGTTTGAATGCTCTCTTCGGATTTACCGAATGGTTTGTTTTCTTCCGGTGATTGTTGAGGAGCCTTGCCTTTATTTTTGTGGAGATTTTCGGCAAAGGGTGCTGTGTGCTTCTCCTCTTTTTCTTTTTCACCTTCATACATTTGTGAGTCTGTAAAGTGGACTTCTTTACCTTTGAAGGGTTTTCTGTCCGCAAAGACTTAATGTATCATGCCGTCGTCGCCAACAAACTTGATGCATTGATGTAGAGTTGAAGGGACAACGTCATTCTCGTGGATCCAGGGGCGTCCGAAAAGGATGTTGTAGCATGAAGGGGTTTTTATTGCGTACACAGTGACCTCATAAATAAGATCACCGATCTGCAACTTGAACCTGATTTTGCCGATAGGCCTTTGAGTACTCCCATCGTATCCAAACATAGATACAGATGCGTGGCTCAGCTTGCTGGGTGGGATGCCCAACTCTTCGAGAGCCGAAGTGGAGATGAGGTTGAGTGCAGAACCTGGGTCGATCTGAACTCTGTGCATAGGCATTTCCTTGATGTACCCTGTGAAGTACATGGGCCGGTTATGCCTTGTTTCGCCAAGTAGGAGGTCGTCCTTTGTGAAAGCGATGGTTACACTGGCTGCTTTTTTAACTGAGAGGCATTCAATGCATGATCCCTCAGTTTTCTTCTTTTCTCCTTTTGAGGAAGCTTCCTGTATTCAGGGTGACTTACCTAAGTCATGGGAGGGCTTTCCCGGATTCATCTCATTAGTGCATATGTAATGCATTGAACAGGACCATTGTAGGTGTGATCTCTAAAATAGTACTATCACAGAAAAGAGATCAAGTCACCTCATGCTACTGAGTAACCGGTGCTCTTAATCTTGAGCATTTGTGGATGAACTGACGAAGTCAAGTTCTTGTGCTTTAATTCACTATGGGTGAGATTCTTTTCATGGGTCAACAGCTCTGTGTTTTGGGTACTCGGACTTGATCAGTTGGGACGTGCAAATGCAATATAGAATCTATGCCATCTGATGATGGAATAATCGTCCCCTTAGAATTATCCGATTAATCATCAAAATCTAAGATCTTAGTATATGGATGTTCCATATGGATATTGAACTTGTGGGTCGCTCCCTGGATCAAGAGAATGATATTCGAATGATGATTATGTTAAGGATATGAAGTTCTAAGGTTTAGATGTAATCGGGAAGGTTGATGGTACATATGATAACCTGACTCGATTATGGATGTTACATAGAGGGGCATTCAGGTCATTACACTTAGTAGGTCGAAGACAACCGTCATTTTATGACGAGCTTATTATAATATATATTTGTCCTTGGAGTTCAACCATAACTCTTTAGTGGAATGAGTTAAGGTTAAAATGGTCTTAATGTTGCTATGGGTTTAGCATGGACATTTTGGTCATTTTGGGAGCCAATGGCAAATATGTCTTTTGGTCCCTTCTCTAGTCACTTTCCAAGATTAGCATGGTTTCCTATAATGTTTAGATAACATAAGGATGAATTATTTTAGTGGAAAAATAATTTTGAGTTTAAATTCAAATAGGCCTTTGATGGCATACATGAATTTAACTCTAGATAAATTGTATGTGGGCCATGGTGTGCATTGATATGTGGGACGTCCATAATAGGATTTCCATGGGTAAGGTTTCCAACTTTGAGTAGGACTCTCTACTTGGAAAGTTGGACTCCTCTTTGGATTAGTATTCCTATGAGTTAGTTTCCTTTTTGGATTAGGAACTTAAAATTAGTAAGTGTCCTACAACTAGGATTACTAATTGTATGGAAAGTTCCTTTTGGTTTCCTTTTCTAATTAGAGTGTTTCTTAAAGGAAATAAGTCTTTCCTTTTTGGACATCAATTACAATAAGGAGAGATAACTTTATGGGAAAGGTTTCCATAAAGTTTCTATAAAAGAAACAACCCCTCCCCATGGACGTCCTACACTAGGAAAGAGGCCATCCCACACGTCCAGCTCTCTAAGTTGTTTCTTCTTCATTGAAGAAATTTTGAGATCTGAGTTTTTCCATTGGAGAAATAGTTCTTGTTTCCTAGATTAAGATCCCACCATCTTAGCCAATCAGATTTGGAAGTGAGATAGAGGAGAAGATCAAAGGCAATACTAGTGCAGGAAAATTCCAGCAACTTGTTTGAAAATTGCAAGTCTGAGTTTGGGCCTTTGGATCTATTT
The DNA here is from genome assembly GCA_012931725.1 of Litsea cubeba. NCBI lineage: Eukaryota > Viridiplantae > Streptophyta > Magnoliopsida > Laurales > Lauraceae > Litsea > Litsea cubeba. The sequence goes on from CM022952.1 coordinate 50,314,537, forward strand.
TTTCAGAGATTTGAAGTCTACAAATCTTCGAGGTATGAGTCTTCTTCATTCTCCTTTAATTATACACTTGTTGATCATGATTTAATGGAGCTTCTATGCGATTCTTTATGGCTGATTTCCGCTGCATAGTGCAGAAATCAGATTTTTTAAAATCTTTCATACTTTGCATCAGCCATAGTAGTCTCTTTAGGAGAAGTTTCAGATCTGAATCGCGGTTTCCTTCAGTGGTATCAGAGCCACTCCATGAGAAATCATGATCCCATGTTGTGTGTAATTAATCTTAGATTGATTATGGGTATGGTGGCACCCTATTAAAGTTATGTTGTGATGCATGTTGTGTGCAAGTTTCATTAACATTGCTGGAATTTATTTTCCAGATTTGTTTAATGATGCACATAGTGAGTTTGCATGCACTAACCTCTTTGTTTGCAGCCATGTATTGCATCCTTGATGGTTCGCATGATTGTTATGTGGATTTGGATGTTTTTTAATTAGTTGGAAAGTGTACGATTGCGTGGTTAGCAATCATAGGAAGTTGTAAAGTTTCCTTAATTTTATTCCAACTAGTCTTGATGTAAGCTTTCTTGAAAAGCATAGGAATCTCCAATGTAATTTTGGTTTTGTTTCAAGACAAGAAGGTTGCAAGAAATTGAAATCCTTGGAGATGAAGGAGTCAAGACTTCTAGATGCATGAGGAGTCCTAATTCATTTAGGATTCGAAATCCTAAGAACAGGGAGCCATCAAGGAATGCATACTTTTATTTGCTTTTATATATGGAATGCATGGTTGAATGCTTTATATAATTGCTATAATTGTCACCTAGATAAAATGGCCACCATTAGGTTCTAAAATTGGCATCTTTATTGTATTAGATTGTTTTTAGTTTGGCAAATTATTTTAAACGGAACTTAGACCAGCACCTTCTATTTGTCTAAGGTTTAAAATTGGATAGGGTTTAGTTTATCTTGGTACCCTTGGTTTCCAAAGGAGGCTAAACTAAAATCTAATTAGATGCTACCTATGGGTTTTCATAACCCAAGATAGGTTTTTGACTCTTTGAAGGGATTTGCTCAAATGTTTTAAAGCAAAGGTTATTTAATTTTAAGATGACTTAAGTCATAAATTTAATTAACCAAGTTTGCTAGATTTAAAAAGAGCTTTTGAGTAAAACAATGTAAAGGTCAAAAAGTATAAACCCTAGCGATAAATAATCAAGTGGGAGAGGGGTTTTAGGAAAGACCCCACGGCCTTCCATTTTTGGTTCATGTTATCTCATTAAGGTGTTAGTAGGAGCGGCCACCCCTTCGGTGGAGTTCTTTACTAAAGACCGCTTTGATGGGTTAATGGGTGAACTAATGTGAATATTCGTAATGAGGTGTTAGTAGGAGCGGCCATCCCTTCGGTGGAGTTCTTTACTAAAGATCATTTCTATAGAATGTCAATGAAGTGTTGGTGGGAGCGGCCATCCCTTCGGTGGAGCTCTTTACTAAAGGTCACTTCTAGAAAGGATAAAAGTCTCTTCCCTTCGGAGGACTTAATCATGGACATTCTGGGAAATTTCATAAGAGATGGTTATACACTTGACATAAGACGGTGATGACCTCTCCTTAGGAGTTAAAGGGTTATTTGTCATATGAGGCCAAACCAATCAGTGATTGGACTACCACTGGATGTGTATCCAGATAGTGATAATCCAAATAAGTTTGCCTTAATTCAACGTGACTGTAGGCTCGGCCATCCCTTCGATGGAGGGTCTATGAGGAGGTTGAAACACTGATACATTATGACTGGGGTTGAATAATGTAAAAAGTTTTTTGTGCTTTGTTTTTCCTTTTGTAACAAGCACCATATGCATATTACATATATACTGCATGTCTAATTATAAACCGTTTTATATCCAGAAAGAAATGGGTAAAGACTCTTTTAGTCCGTTGATGTGCATTCTTCGTGAGAATAAACTGACTGGCCCTAACTACGTAGATTGGAAGAGAAATCTTGACATAGTACTCACAGCCGAGGAGTACAAGTATGTCTTGCTGGAAAACTGTCCCAATATTGATGCTAATTCTACTGATGACCAGCGGGAGGCTGAAAGGAAATGGAAGAAAGCGAATAGCATGGCTAAATGCTACATGCTCGCTTCCATGTCCAACGTGTTGCAAACACAGCACGAGCAAATGGACACAGCCTATGAAATCATGATGTCCTTGTCTGAGATGTTCGTAGACAAGAGCAGGCCAGCTAGACAAGCTGCTATAAGGACCATCATGAATGCTAGGATGGCTGAGGGAACACCTGTCAGAGAGCATATGCTCAAGCTGATAGATTGTTTCAATGAAGATGAGATTCTAGGGGCTGAGATTGATGCAGGGAGTCAGACTGACATGATTCTCGAAACTCTGCCGGAATCTTTCAATCAGTTCAAGCTCAATTTCAATATGAGCAAGATGGACATGACTCTACCTGAGTTAATGAAAGAACTCCAGGCGGCAGAGGCTATCATGAAGCCCAAAGCCCAAGCTCATTTTTTCCAGTCTTCCTCTAAACTGAACCCGAAAGGGAAGAAGTCCAAGAAGAAGCAGAATAAGGGAAAAGGGCAGAAAAAGAACAATGCTGGTAATAAGAAGGACAAGGGTACAGATGGAAAGCCCAAAGGGAAATGCTTCAAGTGTGGCCTCAAAGGTCATTGGAAGAAAGATTGTCCCAAGTTCCTGGCCTCAGTTAAGAAAGGTACATCTTTTTCATACTACATTGAAACTTGTCTAGTGGTTGATTCTACTGACTCATGGATAGTAGACTCAGGAGCCACTAATCATATCTGCAATTCATTGCAGGGGTTTCAGATAATGCAGAGAATTGAGAAAGGAGAGTTTGCCTTTAGAGTCGGAACTGGAGCTAAAGTTTGGGCAGTTGCAGTAGGAGTAGTTACCTTACATTTTCCATGTAATAGGATATTAGTTTTAAATAATGTTTTCTATGTTCCGGACATGAGGAAGAATTTAATTTCAGTTTCCAGATTAATTGAATTTAATTATTCAGTTTCTTTCCATTCTGGTATTGATATCAGTAGAGATGGAAATATTATATGTTCCGGTAGAATACATGACAACTTATTTTATATATATCCTATTGCTCCCACGCTGCATAATGTACAACAAGAAAGCTCAACTTCCCTTAAGAGAAAGGTATCTTCAATCAATGACACATATCTTTGGCACTTACGTTTGGGTCACATTAACCCAAAACGGATTCAGAGGTTGGTAGAAGATGGGCCCTTGAGCTCATTAGATTTCGAACCTTTTCCTCAGTGCGAATCTTGTCTCAAGGGAAAGATGACCAAACGGTCATTCTCTGGAAAGGGACTAAGGTCAAAGGAGTTGTTAGAATTGATTCACACTGATGTGTGTGGTCCTATGAACAAACCGGCTCGAGGAGGGTATGAGTATTACATCACCTTCACCGATGATTACTCTAGATATGGATATGTATACCTAATGCGACGCAAGTCTGAGGCGTTTGATAAGTTCAAACAATTCAAGGCTGAGGCGGAGCTACAACTAGGAAAACATATCAAAGCCCTTCGATCTGATCGAGGTGGCGAGTACCTCCTGGGAGAGTTCAAGGAGTACCTCACACAACATGGGATTGTGTCTCAGTTGTCTGCACCGGGTACACCCCAGCAAAATGGTGTAGCGGAGAGAAGAAACCGTACCCTTCTTGATATGGTAAGGTCCATGATGAGTCATGCAACCCTACCTATATCTTTTTGGGGATATGCCTTAGAAGCAGCAGCATACATTTTAAATCTGGTACCATCTAAGTCAGTACCTAGGACACCATAAGAAATGTGGACAGGTCGAAAACCTAGTTTAAATCATATCCACATTTGGGGTTATCCAGCTTATGTACTGAATGATAAAGCTACCAAGCTAGAACCCAGATCGGAAATGTGCTACTGCATTGGGTATCCTAAAGGAACGAGAGGTGGCATCTTTTATCATCCAAAGGAGCAAAAGGTGCTCATCAGCACTCATGCTAGGTACTTGGAGGATGATTGTATGATGCACCAAGAGCTTAGTTGTAAAGAAACCCTTGAGGAGATTCTTCCGGGATCTCCTATAACATCTGTACCAGATCCTGAGACAGTAGATGAACAAGATATTCCTTTAAACACTCCGGAGCCTCGTCGTAGTGGGAGAATTTCTAGACAGCCAGAAAGATATCTAGGAGTGTCTTTTAAGACAGACTCTGAAGATCTGGTTGAGGATCCTACTAGTTATGATGAAGCAGTAACGGATATAGATGCTGACATGTGGCAGCAAGCGATGAAATCTGAAATGGATTCTTTGTATTCCAATCAAGTCTGGAAACTTGTAGATGCACCTGAAGGGATTAAACCCATATGGTGCAAGTGGATCTACAAGAGAAAGAGAGGAGTGGATGGGAAGGTGGAAACCTTCAAAGCAAGACTGGTGGCGAAAGGATATACTCAGAAAGAGGGCATCGATTATGAAGAAACATTTTCACCAGTGACTATGCTTAAGTCCATAAGGATTCTCTTGGCCATCGCATGTCATTATGACTACGAGATATGGCAGATGGATGTCAAGACAACTTTTCTTAATGGAAGTCTTGACGAATGCATCTATATGATGCAACCAGAGGGCTTCATTGCTAGTGGCCAAGATAACATGGTTTGTAAACTTAAGAAGTCCATCTATGGACTTAAGCAAGCATCTAGAGCATGGAACATCAAGTTTAATCAGGCAGTCAGATCCTTTGGCTTTGATCAAAACATTGATGAATCATGTGTGTATAAGAAAGGAAATGGGAAAGCAGTTGCATTTTTGGTTCTGTATGTAGATGACATATTACTCATAGGAAATGATGTAGGTTTATTGTCATCCACAAAAGTTTGGTTATCCTCTCAATTTCAGATGAAGGATTTGGGTGAGGCCAGCTATATCTTAGGGATCAAGCTTTTGCGTGATCGCAAGAATAAGATGTTAGCCCTATCCCAATCTTCTTACATTGAGAAAATATTGGTCAAGTTTAATATGCATGACTCCAAGAAGGGCCTCCTACCTTCTAGACATGGAGTACCACTGTCTCGAGATCAATGTCCAAAGACATCTGAAGAGATAGAGAGCATGAGGAGAGTTCCATATGCATCCGCTGTTGGAAGCCTCATGTATGCTATGTTACGTACTAGACCAGATATTTGCTTTGCCGTTGGCATGGTTAGCAGATATCAGTCAAACCCTGGACCTATGCATTGGACAGCTGTTAAGCATATATTCAAGTATCTTCGGAGAACGAAAGATTATATGCTAACCTTTCGAGCAGATGGTCTAACGCCAGTGGCGTATACAGACTCTGATTTTCAATCTGATAGTGATGCCAGAAAGTCTACCTCAGGGTACGTCTTTACTTTGTCAGGAGGGGCTATATCATGGAGAAGTGTCAAGCAATCCTGTATAGCTGATTCTACCATGGAAGCAGAGTATGTGGCGGCATCGGAAGCTGTGAAGGAAGCGATATGGCTCAGAAAATTCCTGATGGAATTGGGAGTTGTTCCTGCAGTACAAAAACCGATTGTCATGTACTGCGATAACACTGGTGCTGTAGCACAGTGCAAAGAGCCCAGGAATCACAAGAAAGGAAAGCACATTCAGAGAAAGTACCACTTGATCCGGGAATTCATTCAGGATGGAGAGATAGTGGTGGAGCATATTGCTTCAGCAAATAACTTAGCTGACCCATTCACTAAGACTCTTACAGAGAAAGTCTTCACTTCTCATGTTGAGTCTATGGGTATTAGGTTAGGAAGTAGTGATCTTTAGTGCAAGTGGGAGTTTGTTGGGATTGGTATATGCCCTAAAGCCCACTAGCTGCACTCTCATCTTTTGTTACTGGATATTTACTGGCTATTTAATGGAAAGACTCTTTTATGCTTAAACATGTATATATGTATGGTTGTGTAAGGCCCATTGTTTCTAGTAAATGAATTAGGTGTGTAGTGTCTACACACAGATAGGTCTAATTCATGGACAACTGGAAACATCATATTTGTTCATAACTGAGAGATGGAGCTGGGCACTTCATCTTGGTATAAGTTATAATGAGAGACTCTCCTGTATTCAGGGTGACTTACCTAAGTCATGGGAGGGCTTTCCCGGATTCATCTCATTAGTGCATATGTAATGCATTGAACAGGACCATTGTAGGTGTGATCTCTAAAATAGTACTATCACAGAAAAGAGATCAAGTCACCTCATGCTACTGAGTAACCGGTGCTCTTAATCTTGAGCATTTGTGGATGAACTGACGAAGTCAAGTTCTTGTGCTTTAATTCACGATGGGTGAGATTCTTTTCATGGGTCAACAGCTCTGTGTTTTGGGTACTTGGACTTGATCAGTTGGGACGTGCAGATGCAATATAGAATCTATGCCATCTGATGATGGAATAATCGTCCCCTTAGAATTATCCGATTAATCATCAAAATCTAAGATCTTAGTATATGGATGTTCCATATGGATATTGAACTTGTGGGTCGCTCCCTGGATCAAGAGAATGATATTCGAATGATGATTATGTTAAGGATATGAAGTTCTAAGGTTTAGATGTAATCGGGAAGGTTGATAGTACATATGATAACCTGACTCGATTATGGATGTTACATAGAGGGGCATTCAGGTCATTACACTTAGTAGGTCGAAGACAACCGTCATTTTATGACGAGCTTATTATAATATATATTTGTCCTTGGAGTTCAACCATAACTCTTTAGTGGAATGAGTTAAGGTTAAAATGGTCTTAATGTTGCTATGGGTTTAGCATGGACATTTTGGTCATTTTGGGAGCCAATGGCAAATATGTCTTTTGGTCCCTTCTCTAGTCACTTTCCAAGATTGGCATGGTTTCCTATAATGTTTAGATAACATAAGGATGAATTATTTTAGTGGAAAAATAATTTTGAGTTTAAATTCAAATAGGCCTTTGATGGCATACATGAATTTAACTCTAGATAAATTGTATGTGGGCCATGGTGTGCATTGATATGTGGGACGTCCATAATAGGATTTCCATGTGTAAGGTTTCCAACTTTGAGTAGGACTCTCTACTTGGAAAGTTGGACTCCTCTTTGGATTAGTATTCCTATGAGTTAGTTTCCTTTTTGGATTAGGAACTTAAAATTAGTAAGTGTTCTACAACTAGGATTACTAATTGTATGGAAAGTTCCTTTTGGTTTCCTTTTCTAATTAGAGTGTTTCTTAAAGGAAATAAGTCTTTCCTTTTTGGACATCAATTACAATAAGGAGAGATAACTTTATGGGAAAGGTTTCCATAAAGTTTCTATAAAAGAAACAACCCCTCCCCATGGACGTCCTACACTAGGAAAGAGGCCATCCCACACGTCCAGCTCTCTAAGTTGTTTCTTCTTCATTGAAGAAATTTTGAGATCTGAGTTTTTCCATTGGAGAAATAGTTCTTGTTTCCTAGATTAAGATCCCACCATCTTAGCCAATCAGATTTGGAAGTGAGATAGAGGAGAAAATCAAAGGCAATACTAGTGCAGGAAAATTCCAGCAACTTGTTTGAAAATTGCAAGTCTGAGTTCGGGCCTTTGGATCTATTTTTTCAGAGATTTGAAGTCTACAAATCTTCGAGGTATGAGTCTTCTTCATTCTCCTTTAATTATACACTTGTTGATCACGATTTAATGGAGTTTCTATGCGATTCTTTATGGCTGATTTCCGCTGCATAGTGCAGAAATCAGATTTTTTAAAATCTGTCATACTTTGCATCAGCCATAGTAGTCTCTTTAGGAGAAGTTTCAGATCTGAATCGCGGTTTCCTTCATGATGATGATCACCATGACAATGACCCGGAGTCAGATCCTGATGAAGAAGATTACCTTTCAGATGAGGTATTGAACGAAAATGACTTGATCACTGATCCCTTCTTCTATCAAGAGAACATCCCGGAGATAGAAGTTCAAATTTACAATCCAAGACTCCCTAAACCTGGTGACTAACCAGTGGACCCTCCTTCATTCCCTGTGCCTCAGGAATTTATCCAGATCCTCTACCATTCATAGATGACAATGAACCCCGTTGTCAGACACCTGCAAATGCACCTACAACAAAGGACACTTCTAGCTCTTCAATACCAGTCAGGTTAAAAGATGGACAAAACGGCAGCTCAAAGAATAAGGAGTGCCTAACTATCAAGCAGGACATCCCTCACAAGGCACCAGTTGTCTTTGCTTCTAGTTGCCCTTCTACCCTGACGATCTCCACATCAGAAACCAAGGATGATCGGCAGAACACCCTATCAGAGGATGTGCCGGTTATCATAATCAGTGACATGTCCACAAGATCTGATGGAGATCATCGTGCAGAGTTTGAAAAAGCTCCTGACATTGTGCCAATCAGTTCCTCAGACTCATTCATCACAGAAACACATGAGGTTATCACCCTGGAAGATGAACCGACAGATTCTGAGAGTGAACCCGAGTTGACTTCATGTCACATGGCCGCTGGTATGAAAGAAGAAACCACTACATCCTCTGCATCTGTCGATATGGAAGACGTAGCGAAAGGAATGGCAAATCTTTTCTCCCAGCAATATAGAAGTCCTGGCCATCCAAAAAAGCACTGGGAGTAACCTCAGGTCCAGAAGAAATTATAAAGCCAACTATGATAAACCTTCCGCACCAACTCCTTCTACTCTTCCTCCTACTTCTCCTTCACCTGTTGTCCCCACAGGGCAAAATGTAAATACTGAGAATGTAAATGTCGATGTTAATGAAAGGCCGATAGAGTCATTTAAGTATGACCTTGATGAACAACTTAAACACATACCTGCACAATTGCACATTCTCTATCTGTTGCATATGTCAAAAGAAACTCAAGACAATTTCATTAGGGAATTACAAGCACTGGATCCTAATAATCAAGTGCATGTGGCTCAAGTGCATCAGATAGAGAAGAAGCATCAAGTAGTTAAGTCCAAAAGACCTCAGAAGCAATGCGAAGAGTGTTACTCCATCCAGAACACTTCTAAAGCTATTATTTCTTTCTCTAAGGAAGATATGTTATTGGGCAACGTCAAAGAAGTGCCAATTCCCATCATGCAAGTGGATCCAGGGTCAGCTCTTAATCTTATTACTATCACAGCATTGCAAGAATTGGGAGTTCCCCCAAACAAGCTCACCGGCACTAACACTACGATTCAAGGGTATGATGGTGAAATTCAAAACCCCATTGGGAAGATTCGGATCAAATTCTAGCTTGGGAGTTTGGCTTCTGAAGCTACTTTGCACGTCGTCAAAACTAGAGCTTGCTATAACATCTTGTTTGGAAGGAGATGGTTACACGACTACGCCATTATACCATCTACCCTTCACTAGTGTTTCAAATATATCGATGATGGTGGAAAGGTACATCGTGTTTTCGTGGATGAGAAGCCTTTCAAAGGAAAGGAGGTTTACTGTACTTATGTGGCTATGTATGAAGAAAGGAATCCATGTGTGAAGAAACTTGTGGTGGAAACAAGTACAGCTGAGTCAGCCAAAGTCTTAAGTCAACAACAAAAGAAGAAGTTGGTGGTACGGTTCATGGAAACGCCCGAACCTTTCACAATCAAGGTGAAACCTGACATGAAAAAGGGCCTTGTTCATTTCCGCTAAATCTTCTAAGTCAGTCAATGTGGCTTCTCCAGTTAACCAGCTAGATCAAGAAATCCACTAGTCTGAAAGGATGTTTAAACTCTCAATGCAAATAGTCAATCGCCCCAAGATCACAATGGAGTTGGATATTATGAAACTATGATGTATAGTTCTACATCTCAAAGGATGTTTAAACTCATGATGGGTGAGGTGGAAAGTCACCATCGAATTTATCCTACATTAATGGCCTCGTCTCAGAACCGGGGAAGTCGGCAGGAGACAAAATCCAAACAACTAGGAAACGAAACTCGTAGCCCAGCCCGATGGGACGCTTTAAGGCATTCATTGGATCTAATACGCATATTAGAGGCATGCCAATCAAGGGAAGCAGAAATAGTCACCTTACAGCGACTAGTTCTCACGCATGAAGGGCCTGATAAGTCCATTATCAATTAAATAAATCGATGGCTGGAATTGGCTCAGGGTGTGAGGAATCTCTTCCTTGAAACATGTGGATCTCATTGTGCCGAGATAGCCTACATCATGATTTTTTAATACTATCCATAGGGAAAGATTTCAAAAATTTTAAAGAATTCGCTAGGTTCATGGGAACTATCGAAGATCATGTTCTCTCTCCTTTGAGAAACATGAGAAAAAGAGCACACTCTACAAATGTAGTATCTCTGGTACAAGATTCTGATTCTGAATTTGACTCAGAAGAAAACAATGGTGTATTCATAAATCCACCACCGATGGTGGGATATGAGCCTCCTCTCCATCTATATACAGCCCCGCATCCAATATTCAAAGTTGAGGGGTCATCTTTTCTGGTACACTACTAGAAAAAAGGGGTTTTATATCGACTAAAAACCAATATAAAAGACCTATTATATCGATTTTTGAGTGAATTTCAAACCGATATAAGTACCCCCGATATAAAAGATAAACGGAACCGATATAATAAGTGTAATATTTCATATCGGTTAAGCCTAAAGCGATGTAATATCATATGTATTTATATCATAAATTATTGTAAAACCGATATAACTCATAACCAAACCGATATTACTTATAGCCAAACCAATATAATTTATAGCCAAACCGATATAACTTATAGCCAAACCGATATAATTAATATATGTTATATAGGTTTCATATGGTTTTTTATATCGGTTTCATAATAACCGATATAATTGATTAAGAATAACAAAAACCTTTGTATATATATATAAACAAATTAATTTCTATGTACAAACTAATACCACTAGGAAGCTAGTAAGAATATTCACGCTGCTCGTGCGCCACGCCACTATTTAGTGACCGGTAAGGCTACAGATAGGCTACAGACAAGCTATACATGTACAGAACCAAGTTAAAGAACTTACTATAAATATGAAAGTCCCTTGTTCTTCGTCAAAGATGTTTTCCATCTACAAATTAATATGTTCCATATACTCTCCACCACACACACCTACAAAGAAAGATTAATCCCATAAACAGAAGTAAGTGCATGCTATATAAGGTCATAAGTGTAAAAGGCTCAATTTCACACCATATCAATGATGATATTGACACAGTCTTAAGGCTCAGAGCAGTTCATTCAAAAGAGCCTACAACATCTTGATCTATGATTTATAGGGCTGCACATGGGCGGTTCGGATCGGTTTAACACTAAAACCAACAACCAAACCGAACCTGTCAGTTTTTTAATTAACCGATCCGATTCGACCGATGGAGAGGGCTTAAACCGAACCAAACCGAACCAAACGGTTCGGTCCGGTTCGGTCGGTTAAACCGTTGTTTTTTATTTTATTTTTTTGAAGATCAAACATTGAAAATTTTAAAATGATGATACCCCGTCCTTTGCATTTATTCCAATGTTTAGTGCAAACATAAAAATCTAACATTCCAGTGACCCATATAAAAAATAATTCTACTCCACAAAGAGAGTTTGGACTAAATGCAAGCGCACAAAAACGAAACCCTAAGGCTAAAATAGTAAAAAAGAAATACTTAAGTTATTGTATACGGTCGGTTCGGTTTAAGCGGTTAACCGTGGGCTCAATCCGATAACCGACCGATGTAAGCGGTTTTTATGATTTTCAAACCGTTAACTGAACCGATCTACTATAAACCGATCCGAACCGCCCGGTTCGGTCGGTTTGGTCCGGTTTTACGGTGATATCGGATTTTTTGTGCAGCCCTAATGATTTATTTATCAACTGAGGTTAATGTTATTCAGAATGTCAAACAGCCTAGATGAAATTTGAGGCCCTAGAATTAACCTCGAGCATTATATGAAAGAAACATGTATGAGTGTTAAGAGTGACATGTTGACCCTCCAATCGCAGTGGAGTTTACCATATCGATTCTCCATATCAGATTACATAGAGAAGTTTAAGAATATGTTTTTCCCTATCAAAATTGAGTGATCATCCTTGCGATAGATCCTCTGAATATATAATATCCTTTCATCTAAATATAGCATGTACAACAAGGTCTCCCCTTAATTGGGTGACTACAAATATATGCACAATTATTTACTCAACACAAATCTGTATATCAATACAGTAAACTCTACTATGATTGGAGGGTAAACATGTCACTCTAACAATGAGGACATCAAATGGAATGAACAAATCAAATGAAATCATAAATCACTATTTTTTTTGTGTGTGTGGGATATTACTGAAATTTTCTTATTTTCTAGTAAAAGTTGCTCACCACAGAATAAAAGAGATGGAGAAACAATGCCACAAGTACAAACTGAAATGCTGAATATGACCAAACATAATCCTTGCTTGTGTCACAAAAATGAGAAAATGTTTGAGTAAAATAGGAGAGTCCTAAGAATTATTGCAGTTTCTCTGAAGGATCAGTTGTACCTAGGAAAATTGCAAAGATTGATGACAAAAGGCGCAGGCTGAAAGAAAGTGGTGCTGCAATATTAATTGCTTGAGAATTCAGGTCAATTGACCTACAAAACGAATAGAAAGCATAAGCAAACTCCTTGTGAATAACAGGAAAAGTGAAATGATATGCATAATCGGTAAGCGCATATCTCACATACCAGAAGCTGCTCGAGGAAAAAGAAGTAACACATTGTGCTAATCAAGATAAGCATCACCAATGAGAAGAAAAATAAAGGAACAAACTATGGAAAAGTTGGAACAAAATCAAAGGCAAAATCAGATAATCTAGAAGAATTACTGTTTTACGTTGGCGAGTTAGGGGTCTGATCAAGTCTGGATTCATTCAGCATGAAACTAAATGAAACTAAACCTTTTCCTTTCTCCTACCCAATTAGACATGTATATGTCTCTCATGCAGACAACAGATGCAACAGCAACAAAAGAAAAAATGGAATGAAACGGAATCCTATAAGATGCCATCTGAAACTGACTTATGTGATACCATCTGAAACTAACTTTTGAAGAAAAAGACAAGTGGTCAAATTATTTTTTAGCAGAACTTGAAATCTTGTATTCCATTACTTTTCAACACAGTATATATATCATGTAACTATTAAATCATGCTTTTTGTCTCTTTATAAATATAACTAATGAATCAAGCATTTTATTAAAGCTCCTTGGCCTTCCATAAATCCTTGAAAGCCCCTCTACCACTAATCTTTCAACAATGTTTGGTTTGTATTAAATTTCTTTTACAAGATAGTTTTTTTGTGAACTAAGTTGTCAACCTCCATAGTGTGGGATAATTTTTTCCTCATATTGAATCTAAGTTGGTTTGCTAGACTCCTGCTTATTCTAATTGAAAACAACTCATAATAATGATATTGGAAACACCTCATTAAAGACTCGGGCCTCTTATAAAGCTTATTAAGCATTAAGTGTATTGCTTACACATAATATAAATTGCTTTTAATTAGAAATGGTAAAGGGGAAAATGAGAAACTTATTGTGAACTTCTAATGCTTATACCTGATATATTTATTCAAAACTTAGATACACGAGAGTTCTTGTCGTAACAACCCCGTCAAAATAAACCCCGTCAAAATAAAAAAAAAATTAAAAGAAACGGGTAACTCGGATAGTTCGAGGGGATCCGACACTCCCTCGTATCATTCGAGAGAAGCAAAACCTCCAAATTACTGTTTTATTGATAAGCTTTTCAATCCTCATTACAATTTCTAGTAACCTTTAGAGGGTTATAATTACTATATTATAACAAGGGGTTCTCTTATCCTTTGATCTTCATTCGTTTATTTGAACCAAAAACAACAAGGGTTCCCTCATCCTTTGATCTTCATTTGTTTATTTGTTCAAATCATATCAAATCCAAAACTACTTCATACAAACTCATTCTAAAACTCCATCCTTAAATCCCAGCACAAATCACAAATACAAACAACCAAATATTGCATTAAAATTAAATAAGATTAGCTAACAATCAATAAAATACATCAGTAGCTAAAAATCAATAATCACTGATTGGATAAATCCAATTCCATCAAGAGAACCCATTTCAATAATGAGGATTTTTAGAAATGTTGGATTTTAGGAAATTCCTCTTTTTTAATAAAACCTTTCTTAATCAAGAGAACCCATTTCAAACATGAGAAGTTTCAGAAGATGGTACATTTTCAAGAATCCCTATATCTAGCATCACCATTTTTGAGAAATATTTTTAAGACCTAGCACCTACCAAAACAGCCACTACAATACTTAAAAATTGTTTAGAACTCATACACAGGGAAAAGAGAAAAAAACCGTGATGTGCATAAGAGCCGGAGGGATTATAATTTGGGGCATTCAGCGACGGGTCCCTGAACATTTTACTTTATGGCCTTAGATCCACAAAAAAAAGTCATAGAGCCAAAGGTCCCTCCCACACTTTTTCATACCTGAAATGTCTAATTTACCATTTCTTTAAGTCATAACCCATGATTGGTGGGATATCCCATTAATAATGACCAACTAACATTTAATTGCCCACGATTAAGCAGCAATAGACTCTTCATCTTCATTATATGGAAGGACAAAAAATGTAAACAAGGATTCAAAAAAAAAAAAAACACTTTACAATCAGAAATGATCCTAAAGAAGAGAAAAAGGTAACAAGCCTGGTAAAAGATGAACTCTTACAGTCAGCTCGAGAATAAAAAATATACAAACCAACACTCTCCATCGACATCTAAAACCACAAAAATGCATTCCTATCAGATCACACACAATTAATTTTATGCTTTCAAGATTGACAGTTTTTTAAAATCCTTCATGAAACATGAAATCACTACAACAAACCACACAAGAATCTCCCTTGATACCAATGTCTCCTATGTTCAAAATCAACCATTAATAAACAAGACCCAAGTAAAATCACAAATAAATTGATGCTTCAGATTGAAAATACTAAAAAAAAAAGATCAATCCCAAAGTCATCCATGAGAGACTAAATATCACCACACACAATTCCCATCCATATCTTCATCATTACAAGTATCTCGAGCATCCACATAAAATCATATATCAAAACCTTCACTACATCACCATAAGGAAATTAACTCAAAACAAAAGATAGATTCCAAATAAAAAAGGGCTAAAAAGGATGAAAGCTTATTAAAACTTCCATGTGTATGATATCAAATAATGATAATAAGTAGATCAACAAGTCACGCGTAATCTTCATATCCAAATCAAATCAACAACCTGAAAAACCAATAAGCCAACAAGAGCTTAAAAAACATTTATCTTAAACAGTCAAATAAAATGAAAATATAACAATCAATTTAGGTTTAAAAGAGCCCATGTTTACAACTCGAATAAATAAAGTGACACCAACTGGATATGATCACCATCAACAACTGAATGAAAATCAGTCCTGGACAAATGCATTTCGCACAAAACCTGGATAGCAAAGAACACACAAGATCACGTAAAGCAAAAATACCAAGCTAAAATAACACATAGAGAATAAAGCCATAGAGAATAAATGATGAGGAAATCCCTCACTTTGAATGAAAAAGAAAAAAAACCAACTCAAAAGCGAAGAAGGAAAAATCCTCGCCTTTGTCAAATTTCTACTCAACTATGAAAATGTAACCTATTTGACCAAAATAGTTTAATTCAGAACCAAAGCAGAAATTTTGGCCAGATAGAATCAAAGTCTGAATTGAAATCTTTTATAAGGTTGATCAATTTGGCTTATTGACCAAAAAGACTAGTTTCAGCCAGTCTGGCTGGAATGAACTAAAATTGACAAATAGGTTAATGATGCAGATTTGAGTGCTTGAGAAATAAAGGGGAATCCCACATCAGATAAGGAACAAGATGTGGCGGAAAATGTAAAATAGAATTTTATGTCACCGTGTTTGTTATGATGTAAATTTATTTCTTATTCCTGTCATTGTTATGATAAAATCCAACCCCCGTTGAGGCCCTTGCTACTGCTGTCCTTGTCCAGGCCATTCGCGAAGACCAAGAACCCTGGACGCTCCAGGTATGGCTTCTATGTAATCTTCTTCTTTGAAGAAAAAACCCATATGTCTGTTTAGCAATTGGGTCTTTCTTTCTGAATCTGTTCTATATATAGTAATTGTAGAAGGACAGGGGTTTTGGGTTTTGGGAACGGGAACAGATGCATATATGAATTGGTTTTAAGAACAGATGCATAGATGAATCTGTACCTTCTTAACTACATCTCTTTAGCTTAATTTAATCAAATGGTTGCCCCGCATCTAAACACCCCTCTACGAGAACAATAGTTATAAAAGTAATTAACAATTTAACATAACATAAAATCTAACATGAGATGCTTTTGAGCAAATAAGTGTGAACAGTAGCATGTCCTTGCAATAATAAATTCAGTGCATATAAACTTAGAGAAAGAGTCTCTGGTCTTTTGTCTTACTTTTGTGAAGAACAAGGGTCCTAAAGGAAGCAAGAAACAATTAGAAGAACTAGGAAAAGAAGGAAAAACAAAGGACAGCAATTATTTCATAGATGAAAGAATAAAACACTTTGAAGGAGGGGCTTATAACTGTTATGGTTTCATGGCTTGAGATGTATTTAATTAAATAGATCATGTCTAAATGACAGTTTTTCATGATTCACATCGGAAAATGATCTCATTATGCATATGTTAATCTCCATTTTGTCACGACCTTAACAAGAAGAACGTGGCAACATTTAATGCTAGCACACAATTTACCTTCTCATTTTATTACACCATTCCAATTCTTTATAGATCTTCAACTTCATGTAGTTTCATATACTTTCGACTCTTCAATTCTCATTACAAAGATAGTTCCTCGTCAGTTCCTTGTCTCATTTGTGAATAGAGATATTTTTAACAAGGTAGAACTCTCAATCCTTATGTACTGTTTCATTAAAGATATACATAGACTGCACAAATGAGTTACAAGATACGAGAGGATCAACATGAGATACAAAATGAGATTAAAGTGAAATCATGATAACAGGAAACTAACATATTATCATAGAGAGAATGAATGGTGAACCAAACTCCTTCGCATCATTCACAAACTACATTCTTCAGTTCCTTATGGAGGTGTTTTCTATTATGTTCGTCAACATAATTTCAAACTCTCTCCAAGAGTGAGGGCTTGCAATTATATCAATCTCCCCTCCCAAGGAAAGCACTTGAGGAGAGCAACATTGAATCTATCAGGAAAAGATCTCAAGGAAAAGTGATGGACGGCACAACATCGATAAAAATAAAAAAAAACACAAATATAACTCATATGTGACAAAACAAGAATGTTTTGACATTTGTAGGTTGGCAATTCGCAACTGTTACCACAATCCATCAACAA
Source organism: Litsea cubeba (assembly GCA_012931725.1). Classification (NCBI taxonomy): domain Eukaryota; kingdom Viridiplantae; phylum Streptophyta; class Magnoliopsida; order Laurales; family Lauraceae; genus Litsea; species Litsea cubeba. The sequence continues at coordinate 50,332,007 of CM022952.1, forward strand.
AGTGCCCCTTGAAATGCCAAATTCTATAGATTAATCTCTAACAACATTTATTCCTACTCAACCACATGAACAACTATATAGCAGTATATATTTAGTAGGGGAAAACCATGGATCATGTCAATCTAACTAGCAGAACAACCAAAAATTAAAGGCACATCATGATGCACTCCAAAGTCCAAATCACAAATAGTAACAGATTTAAAAATTAATAAATGAATACAAAGTGAATCTTTCATACGCAAAATTACCACCTGTTGGTGATGGAAGTCTTACCGGAAGATTAATCTTCTAACCCCCCCCCCCCCCCCCCCCCAAAAAAAAAAAAAAAAAAAAAAAGGCAACCAAAAGGAGGAGGAGAATGCAAATGAGAATACAAGAAATCCTTTCCTGCAACTAGAAATCCTCAATCTCCAGTCTGGGGAAAACACAGCAAGCACAAATAAGGCAATATTTATGTATCTCTAGTTTAATAAAAGTAAGTAAGGCAAGATTTCTATATCTCTTTATAGTGCATTCTCAGCTCAGTAACTCTTTAACATGGGTTTTCAATTTTTTTTGAAAAAGTCTACCCCAAAACATCAGAAAGTGATTTTAGTGATGGCAAATGAAATATCAACCAGCAAAAGGCAGAGAGAAAAAAAGGATGTGGGTTAGGGACAGCAACTAAGTGGGCTTCAGCAGAGGTGTAGAGAAATAGTAAGCAGCCATGACAAGATCTAAGTTGAAAGTGGGGTCCACTATGTGTACAGCTTAAGCACGACACTATCCCTTTTTTTATTATAAGGGTAATAGATATCACTATGGACCAAAATTATTCCTACAACAATCAGACCTATGCATACACTGTCCTACATCAAATATGATTATGCAGACACATATCGAACATGAGTAATAGGTACAAAGACACATTGAGGTAATTTGCATGCTTGATGACATCTGTCCATAAACATAAAACCATAAAAAAGAGCAACCTCAACTCCAACCTAGACTTTGGAGCTAAGCATCACAAAATCTTGGTCGTAAGAGTTTGAACTAAGCATCACAAAATCTTAGTTAAGATCCTCAAACTTTCAAAAATGGGGAAAAGAGATGCTCTGCTTCCTAAAATCTGGAGGCTTCGTTTAAAACATTATGGTGATAACGGCGCCTAAAATTGAAATAGGAAAATCCATGTCCATAAATTATGGCAATTTGAAGCAAAATAGAAAACTTTTTGTCTTACAAATGTTAGGAATTTGCAAAATAGAAAACTAAGTATTAATAAAACTTGTTTTACTTATCTTTAAGAAGAAAATGAATAAATGAACAAGGGAAGGTAAATAGAATACCTGTCCTTTTGCAATAGCTCTGAGTTTCTTTGGGGTAATGGTAGCTTTGTGCAATCATGCAGCTCCCCACAACAGCTCATCCTTCAATAGAAAACAAGAACAGGGGACAAAAGAGAGTGAAAGCAAAGGACTCCATGTTAGTTTTATGGTCTCAATACCAGCAAATGATGTAATAAATTGATTCATTTCTTTATTAATCAATATATTCATGCTTTCCATTTCATGAGATGAATGATGTTTAATTATATACTTGCACATAACCAATACGAATGACATAATGGTTCATGAGATAAACCGGAGTCCATAAGTATACTAGATATAATACATGTGTATGGATGAGATCCACATACAGGAGACATGTATAATAAATCTTATACTTGAATATCTTCACAACCAGTGATGAGACTGGACATCTCATACTGACAAGGTTGCAGCATTTTGATCACTATGAGATAGTGTGATTTGTCTTGATCATCAGAATGAAAGATTCTGGATCATAGTGCTGGTACATTGGATGTATTGAAGGACCATGAGAAGCACCTTATAAACATTGTCTTTATATTAAGGTTTGCTCTCATAATTCCCCAGCAGTAAGCTCTCAATCCTGAGACATTAATGAACTCAAGTTTCTATCTATTCATTTGCTTTGAATCACCAATGAGTGAGGCCAACTGTAGGTCAACACCTCAGTGATTTAGGTACGTGGTAGTAGAGCTGTGAGAACATTCAATGGTCAAGATGGAATCTATCTCTAATATCCCCTTGTGCCAATTAATGGATTTAATCATTGGTAAGTGTACACCCATTCCAATTAAGAGTTAATTGGAAAGGTACCATTTATCATTATAATTAATTGGGGCTCAAGGACAATAAGATATGGATTTAATTTGGAAGACAGGTCCAATTGATCCATGGATATTGATGGAGGTTCCTACTTGTGGTAATAGGGAAGTTTAGGGTCTTCTATGTAATTTCCTAAGACTGGAGTTCAATTGCATTTATATAGTGGAATTATTTGCAATTAACTGTGGGCCCGGATTACACATGAGATGTGGGGTCGCGTGTCCCAGTTGGAGCCAGCTTTCTAAGGAATCCCTAGTGGTCCCCACGCTAGCCCAATCATCAGACGAATATTAATTCTAGTTGAACTTTAAAAGGAAAGTTACTATTTCTATTTGAAGTGAGACTTCTAATAGTGGTAATAGTATGTTTCTAATTATTAATGGAAGTGAGACTTCTATTGTAATTAAGAAAGAGAAGAAAGTTACTAATTAATTTGGAAGTGAGACTTCTAATTAAATTAGTAAAGAGTAGTTTGCAAAAGCTATAAATAGGGACCAAAGGGGGCTTGGACGTCCATCCTTGGAATTCACGCCCAGCCCCCTTTTTGCAAAAGTTGCACTTCTCTTCTCTCCCTCTTCTAGTTCTTTTAAGTTCCTAGTTGTCTTCCCTTGAAGATCCCACCCATCTTCTTGAGAAAGAGATTCTGATTCGGGTAATAGCGTGGAAGTGAAAGTCCGGGATCTTAACCCTAGAGGGGGGGGGGGGGGGGGGGTGTGAATAGGGTGATCTACTAATAGTGACCAACTTTAATTTCTTTATAATTACCCAAGTCACATGTGATGATTATGACAATAGATGCGGAAGAGAAACAAATCAATCACCACAAAACAATCACACTACATAAGGATTTATAGTGGTTCGGCCTCAATGCCTACATCCACTACCGGCTTGTGATCCAACACCCCACCGGATTTCCACTATTATGCTTTTCAAAAGGCTAAGCAATAACCTTCACAACTATGCTTTTCTAGGCTAAGCAATAACCTCCACAACTATGCTTTTCTAGGCTAAGCAATAACCTCCACAACTATGCTTTTCTAGGCTAAGCAATAACCTCTACAATCAAATGATTTCTCTAAAGAAAGTGTTTTCACAAAACACTCTAAGAGATTACAATTAAGCTTAACAAATTTGCCTCTAAGATAGGCGGATATGAAATTGTAAATCAACTCACACTAACACACTAAGAATTACAAAGATGAATGCTTATGAGGTGTGTGTGTGTAGAACTTCAATCAAGATAAAATTAAGTCCAATGAATTTTATGCTTAAAGGATTTCAAAGTTTAAAGCACATAAAAGATATGATTGAAATCAAATGCAAATCACTTGAACAAATACAAACTTGTGAATGATATGAAAATCTAGAGATCACAAGTTGTATGAAAATGATTAAGACTAATCAAGTGATGCATGTGCAATGTTGTTTTCAAAAACTAATTTTAACTAAGGTTTAAATATATGAAAATAACAAAGAAGATTCAAACAAGTTAATGTATCATGCTATAAAGAAATCAAAGATTTTGGCTAAGCATAAAAACAAAACTTGGTTTGAAATCAAGAGTGAGGAATCCAGTAACTAAAATCAAAGATTAAGAGAAGAATGGATTCAACACATCATAGTTAATATGCTTAAAAACATTTACCAATAGTTTAGACAAAGCATAAAACATATGAGCAAGGAAATTAAAGCTTACTAGAGTTTAAATTCTTGAAATCAAGCTTTAGCTTTTCCTTTGGACCAAACAACCTTCCTTAGTTCATTCCCTTTGCTTAGGCATCAAAAACACCAACAATGGCCTCTATTCTCATCATCTTTTCTCTTGGAATGAACTTGCTTTTTATAGAAAAAGTGGTCCAACGGATGCCTGTCGGTCAACCGATAACTAGTCGTCGGTTGACCGATGGCTCAAAGGTCATATGCAACGGTCATATTTTTTACAGTTCTCCTGACCCTTTTGCATTCGTCGGTTGACCGTCCTTCATCGGTTGACCGATGCGGAACCGATAGTCGAGCCGATAGCACACCAATCATGGAAAAAGGTGCCGTCTGTTTTTGGAACCGACGAGTCTCGGTCTGAGATTTTATGCACTATCGGTGGACCGATGTGAACCGATAGGCTGACCGATGGGAACCGATGGAGTTATCGGTTCACCTTGGTTCACTTGTGGGTTGACCGATGGGGACCGATGACTTGACCGACAGACTGGTCAGGTCAATTTTCTGAACATCTGAAGTTTTGAGAAATGAACTTTTTGAAATGATTTAAAAACTCAGATTTGAAGGGTGTCCTTTTGCATTGTTTTCATCAAGAAAAACATGATTAAAATCAAGGTTCAAATCAACCAAATGAGTAGGTTGAGTTAAAAGATGATTTTCAAGAAGAAATATGTGGAATGAAAATGAACCTAATGAGATGACTATTATGCAAATGCAAGACATCAAATTGAAACTAACTTAGGGTCTAACAATCTCCCCCTTTGCAATTTGATGGCAAATAACACTCAACCACTCATTAAAACTATCAACTCATCACCATTTGTCCAATCCACTTCTTCTAACTTCAGCTCCCCCAATGTTCTTGCTCTTCCCCATTGTTCATAATCTGCTCCTTCTCTTTTCTCCCCCAATGTCCTTGCTCTCCCCCATTGTTCTAGCAATGGTGTCCTTGCTTCAACTCCTCTTTATCTTCTTTAGTCTTCATCTCCCACTTAGTCTTTATGTTTTTTCTTCTTCTCCCCTATTGACATCAAATTGCTAAATAATCTGCAAACAATACTCATGCAAACATATACCTTTCTCATAGCATAACTTGATATCTTCAATGTAAAGGAAGCATTTATGTAGATGGCAAATAGATCCAAAAGATGTCATTTACTATATAAGGATATTAATAAGAAGTCTTACATTTTGAAAATGACATAAACAAGACCATCCATAAAGTAGAAGTTTAAATAACAAAATCCATCCTTCTTCCAATACAAAATACACCACCAATAATGTTAGTTTTATGGACTCAATCCAGTAGATGATATAATAAATTGATTAATTTCTTTATTTATCAGTATATTCATGCTTTCCTTTCATGAGATGAATGGTGATTTATTATATACTTGCACATAACCAATACGAATGACATGATGGTTCATGAGATGAACCGGGGTCCACAAGTATATTAGATGTAACACATGTGTATGGATGAGATCCACATACGGGAGACATGTGTGACAAATCTTATACTTAAAATATATTCACAACCAGTGATGAGACTGGACATCTCATACTGACAAGGTTGCAGTACTTTGATCACTATGAGATAGTGTGACTTGTCTCGATCATCAGAATGGAAGATTCTGGATCATAGTGCTGGTACATTGGATGTATTGAAGGACCATGAGAAGCACCTTATAAACACTGTCTTTATTTTAAGGTCTGCTCTCATAATTCCCTAGCAATAGGCTCTCAATCCTGAGACATTAATGAACTCAAGTTTCTATCTATTCATTTGCTTTGAGTCACCAATGAGTGAGGCCAACTGTAGGTCAACACCTCGGTGATTTGGGTACGTGGTAGTAGAGCTGTGGGAACATTCAATAGTCAAGATGGAATCTATCTCTAATATCCCCTTGTGCCAATTAATGGATTTATCATTGGTAAGTGCGCACCCATTCCGATTAAGAGTTAATTGGAAAGGTACCTATTGATCATTATAATTAATTGGGGCTCAAGGATAATAAGATATGGATCAAGTTTGGAAGACAGGTCCAATTGATCCATGGATATTGATAGAGGGGTCTACTTGTGGTAATGTGGAAGTTTAGGGTCTTCTATGTAATATTCCTAAGACTGGAGTTCAATTGCATTTATATAGTGGAGTTATTTGCAATTAACTGTGGGCCCGGATTACACATGAGTTGTGGGGTCGCGTGTCCCAGTTGGAGCCAGCTTTCTAAGGAATCCCTAGTGGTCCCCACGCTAGCCCAATTATTAGAAAGTATCTAATTCTAGTTGAACTCTAAAAGGAAAGTTACTATTTCTATTTGAAGTGAGACTTCTAATAGTGGTAATAGTAGACTTACTAATTTTAGTAGAAGTGAGACTTCTATTTTAATTAGAAAGGAATTAGAAAGTTACTAATCATATTTGAAGTGAGACTTCTAATTATGATATGGTAAGTTACTAATTATTGTGGAAGTAAGACTTCTATTATAATTAGCAAAGAGGAGGCAACTTGAAAAGGCTATAAATAAGAGGGGAGGATGCCTTGGACGTTCAATGCATAAATCCACATTGGGATTCACGCCCAAGTCTCCCTAGTGCAATAGTTGCACATGCTCTTCCTTCTCTCCCTCTTCTAGTTCTCTTTCTAGTTCCTCCCTAGAGTTCCTAGTAGTTTTCTCTTGGAGATCCCACCATCTTCTTGAGAAAAGGAGAATCTGATACGGGTCATAGCGTGGAAGATCAAGAGGTCTTGGAGATCCCTATTTGATTAGTGAAAGCGTTTCATCATCAAAGAAAGACGCAACTCCTCCATTAGAGCACAACCGAGCTCCAAAGGTATAATCTACTTCCTTGTATGTTGTAGATTTATTTGTTGCATGTGTGTTGCTGTTTTTATCTTCTAGATAAATTGTTTTACTGATCATGATGACTGAGATTGAGGACATAGATCTTGGATTGGGTTTTGTAGCCTTATGGATAGTTGATCCCTGCGTCAAGTGGGTCAAAAGTTTTTGAAACCTATCCTAGAGGCCCACCCTATTTCCAACAATTGGTATCAGAGCCTTACCTCATCTCTTATCATGTTAGATCAGTAAGCTTGATCTAATCTTTACATGAGATGCGAAGAGGATAGATCAAGGGCTATGTATGGATCAGTTTGATGGTTTTGCTTGGACAATTAGTAAATCCATGTTTGGATAGTCACATAAGGGTTTAACAATGATGGAATGATGGTAGGAAGCCATTGGAAATCTTCAGAAGAGTTTTGGAGATGGTTGGACACGAAATACAAAAAACCCAACTTGCAGATTTCCGTCAGGCAGGTCGACCGAGCCCTCTGGCCGGTCGACCGAAGACACTGAGGCCGGTCGACCGAGCCCTCTGGCAGGTCGACCGAACAGACTGACATATGAAATCTCAATTTTTGTTTTTGTTTCGGGGGCGCTGCCCCCGAGCCCCCTGGGCCCCCGCGAGCTGACCGGTCAGCTCGACCCCCGCCGGGGGACACCCCCGGACCCCCTCCGCGTAGGGGGCATGAATCATAGTAGTGGCAATATTTGGCATCCTGTCTTTCCATTATTGTTTGGTAACCCGGCTTTGTGAGTTGCTTTGCTGGTATGAGATACTAACATGCAGGTTATCATGTCCTCTCCATATGGCCCACAAGTCTTTTACTTTCTTTTTATGGTTGAATGTTTATTATTGGCAAGTTGTAAAGGGCATCATGGTTTCCTTGGTTTCCCGGTTCAGGGCAAGGCATGGTGAAATTCCCTATGTGCCTTTTTATTTCCATTAATAGATTATCATGTAAGTCTCATCGTAGAGACATAGGAATTTATGTAATTTTCTTAATTTGTAAATTCTGGCGATGTCCGAGACTAAGAAGGAAAGTGAAGTTGGACTCCTAATCAAAGAGTTTGAAGATTACCAAAGGTGTTTTGGAGTTTCCCAAAGAGTTTGAGGAATTCCAAATTTTTGGAAAGTCTAGAAGTCCAAGAAGTCTATTCCGCTTGGGCCATGTGGAGGAGAGGACTAGTTTCTAATTTTAGCGTTTTCTATTTATAGTTGAATGCTTTATTTAGAATGTTTCCAAATCTGATCCAAACATAGCAAGTTACTAATATTGGTAAAATCAAATTAATTTTTTGGAAAGAGTTCTAATTAGTGTTGATGTCCCATGAGATGGACACATTGGTAACACTAATTTAAGAAACAGGACTTTCCTTAAAATAACTTGACTTAGAACCAATCTTGGATCATATCATGAGATGATTTGATGATTCATATATTTATATATGTGGGCCCTAATACCTTAAAAGGAAATCCTCAATTCTAAAATATTAAGTGGGAGCGGGGCATTTAAATTGATAAATCCCCATGGTTTTCCACCATAGGTCCATTGTAAGGAAAGTATTAGCCTCGCGCCACCAAGAGTGTGGCCGTTCCTTCGGAGGGCTTTTACTTGTCTGGTTACTAGATATGGATCTCCTATGGATAGTGTTGGTGAGACGGGGTGGGGGCTTACTCCCCTAGGAGGAGCTGCTCACAACGGTTGTCATACAATGCTAGTTGGTGGGTCACACTTAACTAAAATAATGATGTAGTATCCCCTAGGATTTGCCTCATGTATTTTAGAAACCAAAGCAAATCGGGAGTCATACATTATTTGGTATGAGATACCTAGATGATAATGAATGATGGGGATCATGGATGCTTAGTCTTAATTCCAATTTTGACGAACTTTGATCCGCACCAATCCAAGGACATTCGCACTCCCCTAGGAGGCATACCCTAAGGGATTGGGATTCCGATGTATTCTAAATTCAGTGCTTATGAGGATTCCCATATGAATTTGGTAGAATACTAAACCCTAATGTCATTTATATTCTTTCATTGAATGTATGGTTATGTGCTTTTATTTATACAGCATGAATTCGAATACTTTCAATCCACTTGCGACCATCCTCAACCAGAACAAGTTGATGGGATCCAATTATGTAGACTGGAAAAGGAACCTGGATATTATCTTAACATCTTCAAGTTGCAAATATGTCCTTCTAATACCCCCCCTTCCTGAGCCTGAGCCTGATGCACCACAGATTGTGAAAAACTTTTACACCAAGTGGACCAAAAACAATGAGATAGCCAGATGTTTTATTCAGGCATCCATGTCTACTGTTTTGCAAGAACAACATCAATCCTATAAGTCAGCATACGATATTATATCGAACTTAGAGGAGATGTTTGAAGACCAGGTTAGGCCTGCTAGGCAGGCTGCTATAAAAGTGCTGATGGAGACAAAGATGGCTGAGGGAACCCCAGTACAAAAACATTTGTTACAAATGAAGTTGGCATTGAATGAGTTAGATGTACTGGGGACTGCGTTTGATACAGAAACACAGATCGACATTATCATTCAATCACTACCTGACTCATTCAAACATTTCGAGATCAATTATAGTAAATTGGAAATGACCATAGCTGAGCTGTCTCGCCAGCTGGTAGTGTTTGAGGAAATCATGAAGAGAAGACCAACTGCCCTCATGACAGAAAAGTCATTTGCTAAGTCTAAGCCGAAAGGCAAAGACCGGGATAGCAAGAAAAAATCAGTCATCAAAGGTCCTAAGGTGGAGCATGGTTCCACTAGTGGTGTGGCCAAGGTCAAGGGTAAGGGAGCAAAGGGAAAGTGTTTCCACTGTGGTATGACGGGACATTGGAGGAGAAATTGTCCATGATTTCTGTCAAAGGAAAAGACCTCAGGTATGATTGAGTCATTTGTTTCTGAATATAGTTTTTCAACTAGTACTTCAGAATCTTGGTTTGTAGACTTTGGTGCAACTAATTACATCAGTAATATGTTGTAGGAGTTACAGGTAACCAGGAGGATTAATGACGGAGAAATCAGTATTAACCTGGGATCGGAAGCCAAGGCAGAAGCAGTGTCAGTAGGAGTAGTAACTTAGTTGCTTTCAAATATTAAGTTGATTTTTATCAGATACATTATATGTACCGTTTTAAGACGGAATTTTAATTTCTAGTATGATGAATAAGAGTTATTCAGTTACTTTTGGTAATTAAATCGTCTTAAAGAGGAGCGGTACTCTTATATATTCTGACAAGGTAATCAATGGCTTTTATTTGTTAACTCCCACAATGTATGAGATACATGACGCTGATGCTAATAATAGACCATCATTAAAGAGGTAGTCACCTTCATCTAATCCAACAAACTTTGGCACCTAAGAGGCCAGGTCATATAAACCTAAACAGGATTGACAGGCTAGTGAAAGATGGTATCTTGCCTTCATTGGTGGTAGAACCAATGCCTGTCTGCAAGTCTCGTCTGGAAGGCAAAATGACCAAAAGACCCTTATTCATCTAAGGGCAGTCGGGCCAAAGATTTATTGGAGTTAGTGTTTACTGATGTGTATGGACTCATAATATTAGAGTGAGAGATTGATACGAGTATTTTATCACTTTCACCGATGATTACTCGAGATATGGATACATATACCTTATGCACCGCAAGTCCGAGATTTTTGAATAGTTCAAAGAGTTTCGAGCGGAAGCGGAAAAGCAATTAGGTAAAAGTATAAATACTCTTCGATGAGATCGATGAGGCGAATATCTCTCCGCTAATTTTATGGGATACTTATCAGAAAATGGGATTTGATCCCAGTAGTCTGCTCCTGGTTTGCCTCAACAAAACGGAGTAGCAGAAAGAAGGAACAAGACTCTTTTAGCTATGATCAAGTCTATGATTGAATTTCTACGGATTACCTATATTTTAGGATATGGAAACTGAAATATATATACTAAACCTCATTCCATCTAAGTCTATACTTGAGACTCCCAGGGAGTTATGGACAAGGCGAAAGCCTAGTCTACAACGTTTTCAGGGTTGTCTGGCACACGTGCTGAAGGATAAGACGGATTAGTTGGAATCGAAGTCGGAAGTATATATGTTTATATTCTATCCCAAAAAGGAACTAAAGGTTGGTTGCTCTATAATCCCAGAGAGCAAAAAGTGCTTCGCAGCACCAATGCGGTCTTCTGGAGGGAGATTATAAGATTAACTGGAAATCTTTAGAAATGGTTATCTTGGAAGAAATTTAAGAAAGAACAATTCCAAATCCAAGAATAACCAAACTTTAAGAAAATCCGCCCATATTTGACCCAGTAGTTACACCAGTGCCTTGTCGTAGTGGGAGTATTGTCAGGACCCTTGACAAGTTCTCGGTCTAGAGAAAGTCTTGCAAGGCAATCCCGGTGTAACCGGAACAAGATCCCTATAACTATGATAAAGCCGTTAATGACGTAGTTTTGGGACGTTGGTTAGATGCTATGAAAGCTGAGGTGGAGTCTTTGTACTCTAATCATGTCTGGATACTTGTGGGCTTGCCTGCCAATAGCAAACCTATTGGGTGCAAGTGAGTCTACAAAAGAAAATGAGAGCGAGATGGAAGAGTTCCATCCGGATACTCTTATCTATTGCGGTTCATCTCGGTAACGAGATTTGGCAAATGGATATCAAGACAGCGTCTCACGACGGCAATCTTGAGGAAGACATCTATATGATGCAACCAGATGGTTTTATAGCTAATAACCAAGTGCAAAGAGTTTTGCAGGCTGCATAAGTTCATTTATGGATTAAAGCAGGTATCCCGAAACATGAACATCCATTTTGACAAGGAAATCAAGTCACTTGATTTTTGTCAGAATCCGGATAAGTCATGTGTAAATGAAAAGTCAAGAACGCAGGGTAGTTTTTCTGGTATTATATGTCGACGATATCCTTCTCCCATGGAGTGACATAGGGATATCGTCAACAGTAAAAGTTTTGGTTGGCTAAGACTTTTGATAATAAAAGACTTTGGAAAAGCCAGGTACATCCTAGGAATCAATTTCCATTGAGACCGGAAAAATAGGATGATAAGGCTTATCCCAATGATGTGTACATAGATAAGGTTCTGGTACGGTAACCTATGCTTTGTACTAGACCGGATATCTATCACGCAGTACGCCTAGTCAGCAGATATAAAGTCTAGCCCAGGTCTTTATCATTGACTGCTGTACGATGTGTTCTCGAATACTTGAGAAGGACTAGAGATCACATGTTGAGTTATAGCAGTGATGAGTTGATTCCAGTCGGTTACATAGATACTGACTTCTAGTCAGATCAGGATTCCAGGAAATCAACTTCTGGGTATGTGTTTATGCTGTAATTACTTGAGAAGCAATTACGGAAGCAGATTGACTCAAAAGATTCCTTATGGAATTTGAAGTGGTATTTTTGGCAGGACAGCCGATCACAGTTTACTGTGATAACAGCAGGGCAGTCATTAAGTCCAAATAACCCAAGAGCCAAAAAGTATGTACAGAGGAAGTTATACATGGTCAGATAGATTGTGCAGAGAGGTGATGTACGATCACCAAGATAGCCTCTGTAGACAATCTAGTAGATCCATTTACTAAGCCTTTGACTACCAAAGTCTTTGAGCAAGATGTAAAGAGGATGTGCATGAGATGCAACTCTAACTGGCATTGAGCCCAAGTGGGAGATTGTTAGTTTTATGGACTCAATCCAGTAGATGATATAATAAATTGATTAATTTCTTTATTTATCAGTATATTCATGCTTTCCTTTCATGAGATGAATGGTGATTTATTATATACTTGCACATAACCAATACGAATGACATGATGGTTCATGAGATGAACCGGGGTCCACAAGTATATTAGATGTAACACATGTGTATGGATGAGATCCACATACGGGAGACATGTGTGACAAATCTTATACTTAAAATATATTCACAACCAGTGATGAGACTGGACATCTCATACTGACAAGGTTGCAGTACTTTGATCACTATGAGATAGTGTGACTTGTCTCGATCATCAGAATGGAAGATTCTGGATCATAGTGCTGGTACATTGGATGTATTGAAGGACCATGAGAAGCACCTTATAAACACTGTCTTTATTTTAAGGTCTGCTCTCATAATTCCCTAGCAATAGGCTCTCAATCCTGAGACATTAATGAACTCAAGTTTCTATCTATTCATTTGCTTTGAGTCACCAATGAGTGAGGCCAACTGTAGGTCAACACCTCGGTGATTTGGGTACGTGGTAGTAGAGCTGTGGGAACATTCAATAGTCAAGATGGAATCTATCTCTAATATCCCCTTGTGCCAATTAATGGATTTATCATTGGTAAGTGCGCACCCATTCCGATTAAGAGTTAATTGGAAAGGTACCTATTGATCATTATAATTAATTGGGGCTCAAGGATAATAAGATATGGATCAAGTTTGGAAGACAGGTCCAATTGATCCATGGATATTGATAGAGGGGTCTACTTGTGGTAATGTGGAAGTTTAGGGTCTTCTATGTAATATTCCTAAGACTGGAGTTCAATTGCATTTATATAGTGGAGTTATTTGCAATTAACTGTGGGCCCGGATTACACATGAGTTGTGGGGTCGCGTGTCCCAGTTGGAGCCAGCTTTCTAAGGAATCCCTAGTGGTCCCCACGCTAGCCCAATTATTAGAAAGTATCTAATTCTAGTTGAACTCTAAAAGGAAAGTTACTATTTCTATTTGAAGTGAGACTTCTAATAGTGGTAATAGTAGACTTACTAATTTTAGTAGAAGTGAGACTTCTATTTTAATTAGAAAGGAATTAGAAAGTTACTAATCATATTTGAAGTGAGACTTCTAATTATGATATGGTAAGTTACTAATTATTGTGGAAGTAAGACTTCTATTATAATTAGCAAAGAGGAGGCAACTTGAAAAGGCTATAAATAAGAGGGGAGGATGCCTTGGACGTTCAATGCATAAATCCACATTGGGATTCACGCCCAAGTCTCCCTAGTGCAATAGTTGCACATGCTCTTCCTTCTCTCCCTCTTCTAGTTCTCTTTCTAGTTCCTCCCTAGAGTTCCTAGTAGTTTTCTCTTGGAGATCCCACCATCTTCTTGAGAAAAGGAGAATCTGATACGGGTCATAGCGTGGAAGATCAAGAGGTCTTGGAGATCCCTATTTGATTAGTGAAAGCGTTTCATCATCAAAGAAAGACGCAACTCCTCCATTAGAGCACAACCGAGCTCCAAAGGTATAATCTACTTCCTTGTATGTTGTAGATTTATTTGTTGCATGTGTGTTGCTGTTTTTATCTTCTAGATAAATTGTTTTACTGATCATGATGACTGAGATTGAGGACATAGATCTTGGATTGGGTTTTGTAGCCTTATGGATAGTTGATCCCTGCGTCAAGTGGGTCAAAAGTTTTTGAAACCTATCCTAGAGGCCCACCCTATTTCCAACAAATAATACACCACTCTAAACACAAAATGTGGTGATATGGAAAGTTAAATCCTAGTCAGACTCTGGAGATGGAGGAGATGGAGATGGTGATCTAGCGACGTCATCTCTTCTACAGCTCTTTGAGATCTTGGAGAGGTACTTGAACATTTTGCTCATTGTCTTTGATTGTTTCTTCTGTTTCCTCTTCAAGTAGGCTATATCTCTTTCCACGGCTGCTTGCCAATCAGAAGATGTGCCAGGGGTAGAAGGACTAGCAGTCTGCCTTGAAGATGAAGCATGAGCAGGAGGAGGTGGAGATCTAGGTATCTCCTGTCTCAAGGGAGGCTCTTGTGTTATAATTTGAAGAAGCTTTAAATGATTTGAATGGTAATCATGGTTGTAATTGTTGTCAATCCATGTCAACATGATGAGAGGATGAAGCTCAACTATGCAATGGAAATCAGATGGAAATCAGATGGAAATCAGAATGGAAAAAGAGCTGAAAAGTGTACAGAAAACAGTTTTTCTGTAGCAGAGTGGCCGGTCGACCGGGCACTTGGCCGGTCGACCGGGCAAGAAGAAATCTGCAGAATACAGGTCTCAGTTAATTTGTAACAGATTTCTGCACAGTCTGTTTGGCCGGTCGACCGGGGCCTTCATGCGGTCGACCGGGCACGGGTTTCCTGATATACGCAGAATTAGTAAACTTCAGCTAAAAGTCAGGGAAAGTTTGTAGATCGGTTGGGACTCTTTCTAAACAAATTGTAGCCGAATTTGGAGACTTGCTAGGGTTATTAAAACCTATAAAAAGGCTTGATTAATTCGTGATTGAGAGAGAAGAACAGAGAAGAGTTTTAGAGAGAAAATTGAGAGAGTTCTTGAGAGAAAGAAGAAGCTGCTGTTGTGGTGCTGTTGTGGTGACGTTTTCTACAGCAATTGTGGACGAGATTGTGCTCTTGAAGATGGTGATTCGTCCATGAGTTAAGTGTCTCTCTTTATGCTTTAGATTTCAATTTGTAAGGGATTGAGAGAGAGAGAGAATTGTAGAGGGGAAGGGCTGTAGACAGAGTTTATCTTCTATTCTGTTTTTACATCAAGTTGGTGCTTGGTGTTTGGGGTTTGGTGATCCTATCTGTGGGTGCAGATAAATTGTAAGAGGAGTAGGTGCTTCCTAGATAGTGGGTGCTATCTAAAACACAAGGGTTGGTGCTCTTTGTCGTTGGTGCGACTAAATATATTCAGACCTGTACCGGATCGGTGTTCGGACGGTTTTGATCCGTGGACGTAGCCTTTTGGTGAACCACGTTAAATCTGGTGTCATTGTGTGGTTTGACTTGTTTTGTTGTTGAATTGGACCTGTTTTTAGAAATCACTGATTCACCCCCCCCCCTCTCAGTGATCGCGATATCCAACAATTGGTATCAGAGCGAGGCTCCCTTGATCAGTTTAATACGCTAAGGGTGATCTCTTGTCAAATCACATGGCAGCCAATACAGGGAATATGAAAGCACCTCTGTTTGATGGTTCTAATTACTCTTTTTGGAAGATTAGGATGCAAGCCTTCATCAAATCTCTTGGCTATGATGTTTGGGAGGCTGTCAGAGTCGGTTACAATGCTGCCACCGTACCCGATGATACTGCATCGAAGAAGTTGGCAGACAACGACTCCAAGGCGCAGAATGCACTCTTTAGTGGCCTTGTGGACAGCGAGCTTGTCAAAGTAATTGCATGCAAAACAGCCAAGGAAATTTGGGACAAGTTGCAAAGCATACATGAAGGTGATGAGAAGATTAAAGAAGCCAAATTGCAAACTCATCGCTCTCAATTCGAGTCTCTTCGCATGGAGGAAAGCGAGAATGTTGACTCGTATATGCAACGAGTGAATGAAGTCACGAATGACATTCGTGGACTAGGGGAGGAGATTAAAGAGCCGGTCATCGTCAAAAAGGTTCTAAGATCTCTTCTTCCCCGGTTCGATTCAAAAGTCTCAGCCATCGAAGAAGCCAAAGATCTGAATGCATTTTCCATGGATGAATTACATGGTTCTCTAACTGCCTATGAGATGCGCATAGGAAAGACGTCTTCATCTGATAAAGAAGCGGCCTTCAAAGTTCAGAAAAAGGCAAAAGAGACTGCTGGTCATGATGTTGATTCTGATAATGATGAGCTTGAGGCTCAATTTGTTAGAAAGTTGAAGAAAGGAAGCAATGGCAAGTACAAAGGGAAGCTACCCTTTAAATGCTTCAATTGTGGAGGTGTTGGTCACTTTGCTGCGAAGTGTCCGCTAAAAGAAGACAATGATAATGACTCTTATGCTGAAAAGAGTAAAGGAAAGAGAAATTTCAGAAAAAGAGGCAAAGCTAAAAACTTTCTATGTCAACAAGATGACAGCACGTCTGAAACTTCAGACGATGATGAATCAACCGAAGCTCTCTTCATGGTCACTGTTGAAGAAGAAGAAGAGCTAGATCCGGAAGAGGAAGAGGAGGCTGAAGTCAATCTTGAAGAGGAACTCATAGTCGCACTTGAGGAGCTTAGCATGGAACGCAAAACAAGTAAGAAAAATCTGAAACTTCTCCATGAATCTGAAAGTTCTATTATTACTTTGAAAACTCAAGTAGAAGAATACAAAAGAATGGTAGAAGTCCTTGAAAACCAAATAAGTATCAAAAAGGAAGAGGCTATGAAACTTGAAACTGAGATCGCTAGAGCAAAGGCTGAAAATTTGGAAAATAGCAAAAAACTCAAAGCGCTCCAAGCGATTGAAGGGACTATGAAACTCGATGAACTACTGAAAGTTCAAAGACCTGCCCACTTCAGATTTGGTCTAGGATTTGAGAAAGGTGAATCCTCTAAGATTGCACCTCCTGAAAAGAAAGAGTTTGTGAAGCAAGTCACTGCACCTTCTAACTCTATGAAGCCCACTCAACCTAGAAAGGAGTCCATTCCTGTTAGAAAGGTAATGAAGACTAACCAGCCACAAAGAAGATACAAATTCTATGGTTATTGCTTTCATTGTAATATGTTTGGACATAAAAGAGACGATTGCAAATTCTATGTGAAATACAGCTCACTTGTGACTAGGAACCCTTTTTCAATCTTAAGTAGCCACAAAATTGAGTGCCATAAGTGCTATAATTATGGACACTTGGCTAGGGATTGTAGGTTGCATATTGCTAACAAATTTCAGGTTGAAAAGAAACCCAAGTTAGTCAAGGCTTGGAGAGCAAAGCAAAGTGCAGAAAGTCCCAAAGAATCTCTCATTGTGCAAATGGCATTCAATGCACAAAAGAAGGCAGCACCATGGGTCCTTGATAGTGGTTGTTCAAGCCATATAACTGGTGATAAAGAGAAATTCATCAAATTACAGCACTATGAAGGCGGTTCAGTGAAGTTTGGCAACAATGATGGTGCCAAAATTTGCGGAAAAGGTGTTATTCAGCTTATGGCAAACAAGATCAGATCGGAAGAAGTCTTATATGTGTCTGGATTGAGACACAACCTACTTAGTGTGAGCCAGATCTGTGACAAGGGTCACGAAGTTATCTTCACAAAGAATGGGTTTGCCATCAAGAAGAGTAGCAACGGCAAAACAGTGGCAACTGGATCAAGAACTGCTGGAAATCTCTATACATTGTCAGATGGAGCTGAAAAGACCTGCTTGATGAGTCGGACAGAGGAAAGTTGGTTGTGGCACAAACGCCTTGGGCATCTAAGCTTTGATAACATGTCAAAGATTTGCAATTCAAAGGCTGTAAGAGGCATGTCTACAGTTGAAAAGCCTTCCAATCCCATTTGCGACTCTTGCCAAAAGGGAAAGCAAACGAGGGTTATGTTCAAGTCAAAGGAGCATCATTCCAAGAAACCTCTTGAGCTAGTGCACACTGATCTCTGTGGACCGATGCGAACTCAAAGCACCAATGGAGATAAGTATTTCATGTTATGCATTGATGATTATACTCGTATGACATGGGTATTGTTTCTTAAGCATAAGCATCAAGCACTTGATCGTTTTAAAGTGTTTAAAGCACAGGTTGAAAATCAATTGGAAAAACGTATCAAGATTTTAAGGTCTGATCGTGGAGGCGAGTTCACATCTGAAGAGTTCACTAAATATTATGAACATCATGGCATTCAAAGACAGTACTCAGCCCCTAGAACTCCACAGCAAAATGGAGTTGTGGAACGGAAGAATCGCACCGTACAAGAGATGGCTCGTACGATGCTAAGTGAAAGCAAGATGGCTGACAAGTATTGGAAAGAGGCAATTCATACGGCTGTATACATTCAAAATCGATGCTTGATCAGGCCACATGAAGACAAAACTCCCTATGAGCTATGGTTTGGAAGAAAAGCAACAGTCAAGCACTTCAGAGTCTTCGGCAGCAAGTGTTACATCAAGCGGCTCGAACAAAATCCGGGCAAATTTGAAGAAAGAGCTGACGAAGGTATATTTCTGGGTTACTCCTCTACTAGCAAGGCATATAGGTGTCTTAACAAAAGAACCAGAAAAATCATAGAAAGTGCTGATGTGAGAATAGATGAGAATATTGAACCAAAGAATGCAACTCATAATGACAGTCCAGTTTATGAGGACTCGAGTGAGATTGATGATGAGATGGCTGAATCTAATGATTCTGAGAAATCAAAGGATGACTCAGAAGATACTACACCTAAGAAGCACAGCACTTGGGTAGAGCAACACCCTAAGGATCAAATCATTGGAGATCCTAAGGCAGGCGTTCAAACTAGACAAAGTGTAGTTAGCAATTACTCACTTATGTCCACCATTGAACCCAAGACTGTGGCTGAAGCCAGTTTCGATGAAAGTTGGTTGAAATCTATGCATGAGGAGTTGGAGCAAATTGAGAAGAACTCCACATGGGAACTTGTTCCTAGACCTACTGATAAGAATGTTATTGGTACTAAATGGGTCTTTCGGAATAAGCTGAATGAAGATGGTCAAGTCATTAGAAACAAAGCAAGGTTGGTTTGTAAAGGCTATGCTCAAGTTGAAGGCATAGATTTTGAAGAGACCTTTGCACCGGTGGCTCGTCTGGAAGCTATTCGTATGTTTCTTGCATTGGCAGCATACAAAACCTTCAAGGTATTTCAGATGGACGTAAAGTCAGCTTTCTTGAATGGTTTACTTGAAGAAGAGGTCTACATTGAGCAACCTGATGGTTTTCTCATCAGCAAAAATTCAGATCTAGTGTGCAAGTTGAAAAAGGCTCTTTATGGACTGAAACAAGCGCCAAGGGCATGGTATGCAAGGCTGGATCTCTATCTCCGCAAGATCGGTTTTGGAAAAGGAATGGTTGATAGCAATCTGTATGTCAAAACTGAGTTAAGCAAACAGCTGGTTGTCATTGTTTATGTTGATGACATAATCTTTGGTGGCAATGATGAGGAGATGTGCAGGAATTTTGCTGAAGAGATGAAGAAAGAATTTGAAATGTCGATGCTTGGAGAACTAAAGTTCTTTCTTGGTTTACAAGTGCAGCAGCTGAAACATGGCATCTTCATATCACAAATGAAGTACTTTAAGGAAATGCTGAAACGGTTCAATATGGAAGACAGCAAGCCAGTGAGCACACCAATGTCAACGAACACGAAGCTTAGCAAAGATGATAAGGCCTCGTCCGTTGATCATACCACCTATCGCTCTATGATAGGAAGCTTGCTCTACTTGACTGCTACAAGACCAGATCTTCTACAAGCAGTATGTATGGTTGGACGTTTTCAAGCAGCACCAACTGAAACGCACCTTACAGCAGTGAAAAGAATCTTTCGATATCTGAAAGGTACTATGGAGCTTGGTATCTGGTATCCCAAAGGCAAATCCTTCACTCTTGTTGCATATTCTGATGCCGATTGGGCTGGATGCGTAGATGATCGCAAGAGTACTAGCAGCGGCGCATTTTATCTTGGAGAAAGATTAGTTGCTTGGCATAGTAAGAAGCAAGACTCAGTATCCCTTTCGACAGCGGAAGCGGAATATATTGCAGCGGCAACTTGTTGTACGCAAGTGTTATGGATGCGGCAAATGCTCTCTGATCTAGGAGTTCCTACAACGGATCCTACGCCGATCCTATGTGACAACACGAGTGCAATTCATATATCTAAGAATCCTGTTTAGCACTCTCGAACAAAGCATGTAGCAATTCGTTATCATTTTCTTAAAGATAAAGTTGCTGATGGAGAGGTCAAGTTGGAATATGTTCCAACAACTGAGCAAGTGGCTGATATTTTCACGAAACCTCTGCCAAAGGAAGTCTTCGAGTATCTCCGAAAAAAGTTAGGAGTTACTCACTCTCCTAAACCGTAGGAGTTGTGCTTGAAAGGGGGAGCAATGCATTCATTGAATATCCTATTCGCTCCTCGGTTTGGTCCCTTTGGGCTTGTTGTCAAAGGGGGAGAGATGTTATGCTATGATAGCAAGGAGAGATGTTATGCTATGAAAGCTAGGGGAAGATTGTTGACAGTGCATGGTTGTTATTTCAGAATTTCAGAATTGGTTCCAAGTGAGTGTTGAAAAGAACTTGGAAGAGCTGCAAGCTGGAGTTGAAAGAGTTGAAGAGTTGTTAGCATGTTGACAAAAGTTGTTAAAGTTGACAACAATTCCAAAGGGGGAGATTGTTATAATTTGAAGAAGCTTTAAATGATTTGAATGGTAATCATGGTTGTAATTGTTGTCAATCCATGTCAACATGATGAGAGGATGAAGCTCAACTATGCAATGGAAATCAGATGGAAATCAGATGGAAATCAGAATGGAAAAAGAGCTGAAAAGTGTACAGAAAACAGTTTTTCTGTAGCAGAGTGGCCGGTCGACCGGGCACTTGGCCGGTCGACCGGGCAAGAAGAAATCTGCAGAATACAGGTCTCAGTTAATTTGTAACAGATTTCTGCACAGTCTGTTTGGCCGGTCGACCGGGGCCTTCATGCGGTCGACCGGGCACGGGTTTCCTGATATACGCAGAATTAGTAAACTTCAGCTAAAAGTCAGGGAAAGTTTGTAGATCGGTTGGGACTCTTTCTAAACAAATTGTAGCCGAATTTGGAGACTTGCTAGGGTTATTAAAACCTATAAAAAGGCTTGATTAATTCGTGATTGAGAGAGAAGAACAGAGAAGAGTTTTAGAGAGAAAATTGAGAGAGTTCTTGAGAGAAAGAAGAAGCTGCTGTTGTGGTGCTGTTGTGGTGACGTTTTCTACAGCAATTGTGGACGAGATTGTGCTCTTGAAGATGGTGATTCGTCCATGAGTTAAGTGTCTCTCTTTATGCTTTAGATTTCAATTTGTAAGGGATTGAGAGAGAGAGAATTGTAGAGGGGAAGGGCTGTAGACAGAGTTTATCTTCTATTCTATTTTTACATCAAGTTGGTGCTTGGTGTTTGGGGTTTGGTGATCCTATCTGTGGGTGCAGATAAATTGTAAGAGGAGTAGGTGCTTCCTAGATAGTGGGTGCTATCTAAAACACAAGGGTTGGTGCTCTTTGTCGTTGGTGCGACTAAATATATTCAGACCTGTACCGGATCGGTGTTCGGACGGTTTTGATCCGTGGACGTAGCCTTTTGGTGAACCACGTTAAATCTGGTGTCATTGTGTGGTTTGACTTGTTTTGTTGTTGAATTGGACCTGTTTTTAGAAATCACTGATTCACCCCCCCCCTCTCAGTGATCGCGATATCCAACATCTTGTGCCAATGGAGGATCATCTGCTATAGGGATATGAGGATTTGGAATTAGATTCATTTGATTCAGATTGGTGATTGAGAATGGAGCTTTGAAAATTGAGCTTTCTCCAGTGGGTATAGGAATACGAAACTGAAGAGCAATCTGAGTCATCAGGTATCCATACGGAATGGCATTCTTTTGTGCCAATGAGTTTCGAAACTTGATAATTGTATGGCAGATGAGTGAGGGTAGACAGATGGGAGTGCCAGTTACTATCTTGGATAGGATACTAACCATGAAAGCTGTAAGCTCAGTCCTATTTCCACCTCTAGGATATACATTGTAAGTGAAAAGATTATGAATAATCCTATTGATTGGAGTTAGGGAACTAATGGTTAGATGATGTTTCTTTTGATCCCATGGACAGTTGAAGCCACATATGTCGATGGTGGCTTTGATCCTCTCATCCTCCGTAGGAGTATCAGTCACATATGTTACTCCCGTAGGAGTACAAGGAATCCCCATTATCAGTCCTATTCTTTGGGGTGTGAATACTTCATCTCTATCCATAAAGGAAATGGTAAAAGAACAAGCATTGATAGAGTCATTTGTGCTTGTGATAGATGCATACAAGAATTTGACTATAGAAGGGTATGCAATATCACCCCACAGAAGTATCCTCTCCCAACCCACTTGTCCAAGCACAGTGCTCAAGTTGAAACCCATGGAAGTAATCTTTTCAACGATAGTCCTCCTTTCTACTACAACATTCCTCCTTTGAAGACTTTGTAAGATATTTGAGTCAAGTCTTAAATTGGTTGAAGGAGGAGGGGGTGACGGAGATGAGCTTTCATTCCCACTATCTTCTATTGGTCTGCTAGAAGAGGCTGTGGCCTTTCCCATCTTTATAGGGCGCCTAGGAGTAGCCTTCTTGGTTCTAGGAGGCATTTTCACAGATAATTGGTGTGCACAGTGGGAATATGATAGAAAGATTTGAAGTTTTAGAGAATGCTTGTGGGCCAAGATATAGAAAGATTGAATTCAAAGTTACCTGAATCAACCTTGGAAGGGGAACAAGGACAGATGATCAAATCTGAATGTGGCACATGAGGTTGGGTTTCTCAAAATGGAGCACAACAGCTTGGAGAGACTGACCACGTTTTTGAGAGCTTGGGAGGCTTGGCTGGAGCTCAGTAGTTCTCTTAGGATTTTGGAAAAGCTTGAACAGAGCGTCTTCACGTTTTGGAGAGGGAATCAGTCACGCACAGTAGCCAAGAAGATGAACAGTGCAGGCTTCTGACATTGAAATCAGATTCGGAAGATGCCCAACAATGTTTGCTGATGATTTAATGTTTGAAAACGAATGAAGATCTCACTCTTGGAGAAGGAGAACCAGCAGACACAGCAACCTAGGGCTTTGGAGACGAAGCAGGAAGAAACAGAACAGAAGGAGGAGAGATTCTGCGCGCTGGGTTTTTAATCGAGGCACTGCTTCATCGGTCCACCGATGACTTAAGTATCGGTTGACCGATAGATGTAGAAAAGTGGACTAATCCACTGAATTAGCCTTCTTAGCTAATGAACATTGCTTAGAGTGTTTTATGATTGATTTAACTTATGAAGGACAGTTTTTAGATCATAAAAAAAAAAAATTAGATTCAAATTGATCAAACACATGCATTTTTATATCAAGTACCTTTTGGGTTCAGAAATGCATTTTCAAAAATTAATTTACAAACAATTTGAAATTCTAAGCATATAGAGACTACCTAGAAAGATTGGACCATATAGACTTAGGACCAACTAGACATGTAACTTAACAGAGTGAGTTGGTCTAATCTAATTACTAGGCCTTAGTATTTTTCTAATAGCCTAACCTTAGGTATCCATCTAAGGTTTTGAGCCTTTGAGCCTATGGTTGAGATTTCACCAACTATAGGAGATAAATATAGGTTTCTTTTAGACTTGACATCATATCTTTGAGGTTTGACAACTTTATAATTAGATTGATGATTAGTCTTTGATAGTTGGTGTTCAACTTTCTTTTTATTTTTCTTATTTCTTTTAACTTTTCCTCCCTCTTTTTGTCGTTTGAATTTTAATTTTAATCTTTCAACCTTTTTCAAGAGTTCTTTCATTTCCAAGGTTAATGGAGGGAAGGTGTGAGGTTTCTTATTGATAGATTTGTTTTGACCAATCTTTACTTGTTTAGTCTTTTTAAAATCTATCTTTGAAGACTCTTGTTGAAATGGTTTGACTTGTTTGAACTTGCTAGAGTCTTCCTTTGATTTAGATGCCTTAACCATCATAGAATTAGATTTTCCATTTTTAGGTTCATAGATAGGTTTGGACAAATGACTTTTTCTTAATTTGCACTCAAATTTGAAATGCCCTTCATTACCACAATAATGACATTTTGTTTTGGGCAATGGGGATTGAGTGCATGAGAATGAGGACTCACCTTTCACAAATGTGTTGGTGAAATTTTGGTCATGTGTAATATACTTATTGAATCCAAGACCCGTCCTATCTCTTTGTGATTTACCCAATCTAAATAATTTTTCAAATTTCTCTTCTCCTTGGGTAAATTTGCACTCATACTTTCTTTTGTGAGTTTCAAGTTGAGTGACTTGATTTTTAAGAATTGAATTTTCATGTTTAACTTTTGTAAGTTCAATTCCAATTCCATTAAACTTGTTTACCTTTTCATAAGCAAGTTTTAATTCAAGTTTGAGTTTATCAACATTTGATCCAAGTTGTAAAGTTTTTATATTACTTTGAGCATTGAATAAATTTTCTTTGGTGGTTATTAACTTGGATTCAAGGTTGACAATGTCTTCAACTTGATTCTTTATATGATCACTTAGAGTTGAGTTTTCTTTGATAAGTCCTTCACAACTTATCTTAGATACATTTAATTCATCTTGAAGATTTAACAAATTATCTTTAGAAATTTTCAATTTGGATTCTAAATGGACAATGTTCTCATCTTGTCTTTTTAATGTATCTCTTAGATTTACATTTTCTTTATTTAGCTCATTGTGACTTAATTTTATTTCATTTAGTTCATCTTGAGCATTTGATAGGTTGTGCAAAGTGATCATGAACTTAGAATCTAGGCATTGAATAAATTCTTCTTTCTCTCTAAGTTCATCTTTTGAAGTGTCAATTTCCTTGTTTAATCTTTTGGATTCTTCTTTTAAACTTTTGTTGTTCTTATCAAGCTTTAGGAACAATGTATATAGTTCATTATAAGCATGTTGAAGGTCATCTTCATATTCATTTTCTTCTTCTTTTAATTCATCTTGGGATTCATTAATTCCAAAGTTTGTATCTCCAATAGATGGAAGAAACGGTGGTCTAGAAGAATCTACAAGGGAATGTACAACATCTAACTGAGTGGAAGCCATTTTAATGATTTTCGTGCAATACACAACTAGGGTTATTACTCTAGGTTTTTACACCTAATCAAGAGTTCCAAACACTTGATCCTAAATATAGAGCAACCTTGCTCTGATACCAATTGAAAGTCCGGGATCTTAACCCTAGAGGGGGGGGGGGGTGTGAATAGGGTGATCTACTAATAGTGACCAACTTTAATTTCTTTATAATTACCCAAGTCACATGTGATGATTATGACAATAGATGCGGAAGAGAAACAAATCAATCACCACAAAACAATCACACTACACAAGGATTTATAGTGGTTCGGCCTCAATGCCTACATCCACTACCGGCTTGTGATCCAACACCCCACCGGATTTCCACTATTATGCTTTTCAAAAGGCTAAGCAATAACCTTCACAACTATGCTTTTCTAGGCTAAGCAATAACCTCCACAACTATGCTTTTCTAGGCTAAGCAATAACCTCCACAACTATGCTTTTCTAGGCTAAGCAATAACCTCTACAATCAAATGATTTCTCTAAAGAAAGTGTTTTCACAAAACACTCTAAGAGATTACAATTAAGCTTAACAAATTTGCCTCTAAGATAGGCGGATATGAAATTGTAAATCAACTCACACTAACACACTAAGAATTACAAAGATGAATGCTTATGAGGTGTGTGTGTGTAGAACTTCAATCAGATAAAATTAAGTCCAATGAATTTTATGCTTAAAGGATTCAAAGTTTAAAGCACATAAAAGATATGATTGAAATCAAATGCAAATCACTTGAACAAATACAAACTTGTGAATGATATGAAAATCTAGAGATCACAAGTTGTATGAAAATGATTAAGACTAATCAAGTGATGCATGTGCAATGTTGTTTTCAAAAACTAATTTTAACTAAGGTTTAAATATATGAAATAACAAAGAAGATTCAAACAAGTTAATGTATCATGCTATAAAGAAATCAAAGATTTTGGCTAAGCATAAAAACAAAACTTGGTTTGAAATCAAGAGTGAGGAATCCAGTAACTAAAATCAAAGATTAAGAGAAGAATGGATTCAACACATCATAGTTAATATGCTTAAAAACATTTACCAATAGTTTAGACAAAGCATAAAACATATGAGCAAGGAAATTAAAGCTTACTAGAGTTTAAATTCTTGAAATCAAGCTTTAGCTTTTCCTTTGGACCAAACAACCTTCCTTAGTTCATTCCCTTTGCTTAGGCATCAAAAACACCAACAATGGCCTCTATTCTCATCATCTTTTCTCTTGGAATGAACTTGCTTTTTATAGAAAAAGTGGTCCAACGGATGCCTGTCGGTCAACCGATAACTAGTCGTCGGTTGACCGATGGCTCAACGGTCATATGCAACGGTCATATTTTTTTACAGTTCTCCTGACCCTTTTGCATTCGTCGGTTGACCGTCCTTCATCGGTTGACCGATGCGGAACCGATAGTCGAGCCGATAGCACACCAATCATGGAAAAAGGTGCCGTCTGTTTTTGGAACCGACGAGTCTCGGTCTGAGATTTTATGCACTATCGGTGGACCGATGTGAACCGATAGGCTGACCGATGGGAACCGATGGAGTTATCGGTTCACCTTGGTTCACTTGTGGGTTGACCGATGGGGACCGATGACTTGACCGACAGACTGGTCAGGTCAATTTTCTGAACATCTGAAGTTTTGAGAAATGAACTTTTTGAAATGATTTAAAAACTCAGATTTGAAGGGTGTCCTTTTGCATTGTTTTCATCAAGAAAAACATGATTAAAATCAAGGTTCAAATCAACCAAATGAGTAGGTTGAGTTAAAAGATGATTTTCAAGAAGAAATATGTGGAATGAAAATGAACCTAATGAGATGACTATTATGCAAATGCAAGACATCAAATTGCAAATAACTTAGGGTCTAACAGGAAGGCCATTGGGTTTTGGAGAAACCTATTTGATTCGCGAAAGGGTTCGTCATCAAAGAAAGTAGTAAATTCTCTATTAGAGCACAACCGAGCTCCAATGGTATAATCTATTTTTTTGTATGATATAGATCTTTGTTGCATGTTTGTTATTATTTTCTATCTCCTAGATAGATTATATTACTGATCGTGATAGATGAGATAGAGGGTTTGCATCCTGGAAACATTGATAGCCCTATGGATAGTTGATCCCTGTATCAAGTGGTTCAAAAAGTTTTGAAACCTATCCTAGAGGCCCACCTAATTTCCAATAATTCGTATCAGAGCCTTACCTCATCTCTTATCATGTTAGATCAGTAAGCTTGATCTAATCCTTACATCAGATGCGAAGAGGATAGATCAAGGGCTATGTACGGATCAGTTTTGATGGTTTTGCTTGGATAATTAGTAAACCTATGTTTGGAGAGTCACATAAGGGTTTAACAATGATGGAATGATGGTAGGAAGCCATTGGGAGTCTTCAGAAGAGTTTTGGAGATGTTTGGACACGAAATAGAAAAAACCCCCCTCTGCGTAGGGGGCATGAATCATAGTAGTGGCAATATTTGGCATCTTATTGTTTGGTAACCCGGCTTTGTGAGTTGCTTTGCTAGTGTGATATACTAACATGCAGGTTATCATGTCCTCTCCATATGGCCCACAAGTCTTTTACTTTCTTTTATGGTTGAATGTTTATTTTTGGCAAGTTGTAAAGGGCATCATGGTTTCCTTGGTTTCCCGGTTCAGGGCAAGGCATGGTGAAATTCCCTATGTGCCTTTTTATTTCCATTAATAGATTATCATGTAAGTCTCATCGTAGAGACATAGGAATTTATGTAATTTTCTTAATTTGTAAATTCATGGCGACATCCGAGACTAACAAGGAAAGTGAAGTTGGACTCCTAATCAAAGAGTTTGAATATTACCAAAGGTGTTTTGGAGTTTCCCAAAGAGTTTGAGGAATTCCAAGTTTTTGGAAAGTCTAGAAGTCCAAGAAGTCTATTCCGATTGGGCCATGTGGAGGAGAGGACTAGTTTCTAATTTTAGCATTTTCTATTTATAGTTGAATGCTTTATTTAGAATGTTTCCAAATCTGATCCAAACATAGCAAGTTACTAAAATTGGTCAAATCAAATTATTTTTGGAAAGAGTTCTAATTAGTGTTGATGACTCATGAGATGGACACATTGGTAACACTAATTTGACTTTCCTTATAATAACTTGACTTGGAACCAATCTTAGATCATATCATGAGATGATTTGATGTTCATATTTATATGTGGGCCTTAATACCTTAAAAAGGAAATCCTCAATTCAAAAATATTAAGTGAGAGCGGGGCATTTAATTTTAGAAATCCCCATGGTTTTCCACCATAGGTCCATTGTAAGGAAAGTATTAGCCTCGCGCCACTAAGAGTGTGGCCGTTCCTTCGGAGGGCTTTTATTTGTCTGGTTACTAGATTTGGATCTCCAATGGATAGTATTGGTGAGACATGGTGGGGTTCACTCCCCTAGGAGGAGCTGCCCATGACGGTTGTCATTCAATATTAGTTGGTGGGTCACACTTAACTAAAATAGTGATGTAGTATCCCCTAGGATTTGCGTCATGTATTTTAGAAACCAAAGTTAATCGGGAGTCATACATTATTTGGTATGAGATACCTAGATAATAATGAATGATGGGGATCATGGATAGTTAGTCTTAATTCTAATTTTGACGAACTTTGATCCGCACCAATCCAAGGACATTCGCACTCCCCTAGGAGGCATGCCCTAAGGGATTGGGATTCCGATGTATTCTAAATTTAGTGGTTATGAGGATTCCCACATAAATTTGGTAGAATACTAAATCTTAATGTCATTCATATTCTTTTATTGAATATCTGGTTATGTGCTTTAATTTATTCAGCATGAATTCGAATACTTTCATCCACTTGCGACCATCCTCAACCAGAACAAATTGGTGGGATCCAACTACGTGGACTGGAAAAGAAATCTGGATTTGTCCTGACTGCTTCGGGATACAAATATGTCCTTACCACAACCCCCCTTGATGAGCCTATGCCAGATGCATCACAGGAACAGAAAGACCTTTAATGCTAAGTGGATCAAAGACGATGAGATGGCCAGATGTTATATTCAGGCATCCATGTCTAGTGTTTTGCAACACCAACATCAATCCTTTAAGACTGCATACGATATGATTATCGAACTTAAAGGAGATGTTTGCGGAACAGGGCAGGCCTGCTAGGCAGGCAGCTATGAGGGTGCTTATAAGCACCAAGATGGCTGAGGGTACACCAGTACAGGACCATATGCTTAAGATGATGGACTCATTGAATGAGTTGGATATACTGGGTGCCGCGATTGATGCAGAATCGCAGATTGACATAATCCTTGAGTCGATACCAGATTCATTCAACAATTTTAAGGTCAATTATAATATGAATAAAATGAATCTGACTCTAGCTGAGCTGTCTAGCCAGCTGGTAGCAACTGAAGGGATCATGAAAAAGCCAATTGCCCTGATGACAGAAAAGTCAAATGCCAAGTCCAAGCCGAAAGGCAAAGGGCGGAAAGGCAAGAAGAAATCAGTTCCCAAAGGTCCTAAAGCAGAGAATGGTGCTACTGGTGGTGTGGCAAAGGCTAAGGGTGCAGGTACAAAAGGAAAGTGTTTCCATTGTGGTATGACAGGACATTGGAAGAGGAATTGTCCTGATTATCTATCTAAGAAGAAGACCCCAGGTATGATTGAGTCACTTGTTTCTGAAGTTAGTTTTGCAACTAGTACTTCAGAATCCTGGTGTGTTGACTCCGGTGCAACTAATCACATATGTAACTCATTGCAGGGGTTCAAGGAAACCAGGACGCTAAGTGATGGGGAAGTCATTGTCAACCTAGGATCTGATGCTAAGGCAGGAGCGGTTTCAGTAGGAGTTATTACTTTATGTTTTTCAGATAATAAATTGGTTTTGTCAGACACTCTATATGTACCGTCTTTACGACGGAATTTAATTTCAGTTTCTAGTTTGGTGAATAAAAGTTATTCTATTACTTTTGATACTGAAGTTGTCATAAAGAGGAACGGTACTTTTATTTGTTCTGGCAAGATAATCAATGGACTTTATCTGTTAACTCCCACAATGTATGAGATACATGATACCGAAACAATTAATAGACCATCATTAAAGAGGAAATCACCTTCATCTAATCCAACAAAACTTTGGCACCTGAGGCTAGGTCATATAAATCTAAACAGGATTGACAGGCTAGTGAAAGATGGTATCTTGCCTTCATTGGTGGTAGAACCAATGCCTGTCTGCGAGTCCTGTTTGGAAGGCAAAATGACCAAAAGACCTTTTTCATCTAAGGGCAATAGGGCCAAAGATTTATTGGAATTAGTGCATACTGATGTGTGTGGACCCATAAACGTTAGAGCCAGAGGAGGATATGAGTACTTCATCACTTTCACCGATGATTACTCAAGATATGGATACATATACCTTATGCACCGCAAGTCCGAGGCTTTTGAAAAGTTCAAAGAGTTTCGAGCGGAAGCGGAAAAGCAATAAGGTAAAAGTATCAAGACTCTTCGATCAGATCGAGGAGGAGAATATCTCTCTGCTGAATTTATGGGATACTTATCAGAGAATGGGATTCTATCCCAGTTGTCTGCTCCTGGTATTGTTGACACCAAAAATGTCACTTTGCCTCTTCAAGATCCAAAGAGCTACATGAAGTCGCAACCTGCCATAAATAGGCAATGCTACTTCCAAAAATCAAATCTTGTCAGAATCAAACAAAAACTGCAAGATCCTTCAAGACAGCCAAAAGAGGAGTACACAAGAAGTTTCGGACCATTCAAAATCATTTGGCCTAACTTCGCTTCTCCGACAGCCGAAAAGGAGCTCTCGGTGGAAAAAGCATCGGAGACACCAAATCTTCGATCAGAGCCGATGGATGGTCTCAAAATACATCCAAAAGGCTCCACGTCAAGTTCCGAGTCAAACCGACAACGTTTGACCCTACATCAACCCTCGAACAGCTAAATCAAGCCTCTCGGCGGCGAGAACCACTGAGGCCATTACTCATCAGATAGAGCACATGGACGGCTTCAAAATGCTTATAAAGGGCGACACGTCAAATTTCAGGTCATTTCCACAACATTTGACCATAGTTTGACGCTCGGAAGCCAAATCAGGCCTCTCGGCGGCAAAAGCTCTCCGGGACCATGGTTTCCAAGACAGAGCCTATGGATCATCTTAAAATGACTCCAATAGGTTCCCTGTCAAATTTCAAGTCAATCGGACATCGGTTGACCGCACATCAAACCGCGACATCTTCATCGCGACAAAAGCAAGTCTACTGGTGATAAGACCCCAAACGGCTTCAAAACTCAAACAAAAGCCTATGGTTGGTCTTATTTATTGCTCAGGAGGCTTCACACCAAATTTCAGGTCATTCCGACATCGTTTGACCCAGTTTCAGCTTCTGACGGAAAATCGGCAGCTCTGCGCGACAAAGTCTTTCGGCTTTCTCAGGAAATTGGAAACTTTGCAAAATAAAATGCAAGGATTCTCATCAGGTTTCCTACAAAGAAATCAGGCCAATAAATGGTCAAAATGTCAAGGAAAAGTACAGGAGAAAAAAGAATCGAAAAACAGCAAAAACGGACACAAAACGAGACAAAAAGGGGGGAAAACCCCCCCAGGGTCGCCGGGAAGGCCCCGGAAACACCGGTTTTCGCGATTCGAAGAGCCCAGCCTCTGGTACTTTCCAAAATTCATGCTTTTGAGACACCAAGTCCTCTGACATCCGTCCAAAACACGGGTCAATCATCAAAAGTATCGAAAACAATATTGATCGCCACCCGGTCAACCAAAAAAAGTGTGCTTTCTACCCGACCGATCGAGAAATCGACAGGACAGATGGCACCGACCCGCTGTTGGCAACAAAACACCTGAAATTATATGGTCATCTGATGTCGATCTACATGAAGATCCATCGATGATCATCGACAGAAGAATTCCAAAAGACGTGGCACGGCCCGCGACTCTTCAGCTGCTCGGCGACCACTTAATGTGATTAATTGACTAACTTTATTACAGTCATTAATCCATTTCTTTGGACGGCCCAATCAGAAGCAAGCATTCGGGAGTTACAAGTCAAGAGATTCATGACATTTAACCCATGAAACTCCTCCCATCATGGCGATTAAAGGCGATTAAATGCCCTCAATCTCCTCCGGCCAATCAGAAGCCACGAAAAAGGAGTTACAAAATAAACAATTCAATTTTGTAACTCCTCCCATTATATAGCTTTATGACAATCAAGGCTCAATAAACCCTCCCTAAATGGCTACCTAAAAGCCTATAAATAGGAGAGCTCTCCAAGAAGAAAGACACACAGAAACATCAGAGAAAAAAGCACAAACACACAGACAGAAATCCAGAGAAGGAAAAAGAGAGAAAACTCTGCGGAAGTTCTACACCGGCCACCGCAACAAGGTGACAAAAGTCCCTTGGGGGGTACCCCCCCAAGGTCCTTGCCTTCTCCTCCTGCCTCCAATGGCTTAGATGTGGCTTTTCAGCCCGTCTACTCGGCTTTTTATTGGACATAGGACCTCCTTTTGGTCTTTGTCCTCTAAAAACCTGAGGTTATAGCCAAGCCAAGCGAATCAATAGCATCCTCTGTTCTCATCTGCATCGATGATGGCGAAGCCCACATATGGCTTGCGACCGTCAATCTAAACGAGTCCCCCACAATCTCCTGAGAAGTTAGATCCTCCTTTTCTTGCTTTTCATTGTAGTTTGTATTTTTTCAAAAGAGACAAAAATCACAACTCTTGTCTTTCATTATTGATAAGGATTGTAAATCGGCTATAAACGCCAAAATCGGCTATAAACGCCAAAAATCGGCTATAAACGCCAAAATCGGCTATAAATGCCAAAAAAAATCGCCTTTCACGGCAAACCAAGAAAAATGTCTCTTTTCTTAAATATATGTGCAATGGAAAACTTGAAAGAAGTTGATTTCCTTTTTACTTGCGAAGGTTGATCTCCAGATCACCACTTGCAATTCCAAGTAAAATAGAAAATCTGGCACACCCACACAAAAAAAGAAATGTTGATGCACGCCCCTGCCCCCTGGTTACGAAAGGGTCGGACCCGACGGACTCCCACGTCCGCCGACCTCGGTAGGAACCAAGCAGGAGCGCGGTCCATCAAGCTGGCCACCCGGTGGGACTCGTTTATTTGAGAACACGATGCTAAAAATGAAATATTTGCATATCATATATTTTGCTCTATGCTTATATTTCTTTTCTCAATTCCTTGGCTACTTTATAATTGGTGGCCTATGTTGGATTCCGCAAAAAAAAAAAAATGAGATGAGATTTTTTGTTTGGAAATTTCTAATTCTTTGAATTTATTTCCAATCTTTCTCTTTTAAAAAAAAAAAAAAACAAAAAAAAATCAGATTTTTTCAGTTTGGATTCAAAATTGATAAACTTTGATCCTCTCCCTTCTGGGCACTGGCGCTCACGGAAATCGCTGAGACCGTGTTCGGATCGGGGATTCGGCCATCGTTTCTCTTCGATGAGTTCATTAAAGATCTAAAAAAAAATGTAAAAAAAAATAAAAAATTTTAGATTTCTCATTTTGGATTCAAAATTGAGAAACCTTGATCCGTTCCTATCGTTCATCGCGCTTGCAGAAATGTTGAGCCTGTTCGACTAAGGTTTTGGGCCATCGTTTCTCTTCGATGAGTTCATTAAAAATCAAAAATATATATATATAAATAAAAAAAAAAGACATAGACCACTAAGGTTAAACCAACTGTGTTCTTTGATCATGGTTGATTCAAAGAAAAGCCTTGTCAGAGTGTGGAGACAGCTTGACTGTTCTAGGCAAGGGTCCTCCAAACGGGTTCATTAAGTAATCCTACCCTTACCTGGGGGCAATTCTATCAATCAAGATTTCATAAGACCGGGTTAGGAGGCCTATGTGTACTCTCTCGTCTTTTAAATAAATTTAAAAAAATAATAATAATTTTTTTTAAAAAAAAAATTTTAAAATAAAAAATAAAAAAAAAATTTCAAAAAAAAATCTTAAAATAAAAAAAATAAAAATAAAAAAAATAAAAAAAAGATTTTTTTAAAAAAAAAAATCTTCAAAATCTTCAAAACAAAAAAAAAACTTCCGTCATTTTGGGTTTAGATTGGAGAAATCTTGGTCTTCTCCTTTCTGAGCACTGGCGCTCGCGGAAATCGCGGAGCCCGTGTTCAGATTGGAGTGCCTTTTGCTCTTTTTGATGAACCCGATATTGGCCTTTCAAAAAAAATCGTCATTTTTAGATTCAGATTCGAGAAATTATGGTTCATTTCTTTCTGAGCACTGGCGCTCGCGGAAATCGTGAGCCCGTGTTTAGATTGGAATACCATCGGCTCTCTTTGATGAATCCAATTTTGACCTTTCAAAACAGAGAATCTCATCTCATAGATGCGGTCTCAAACATTTGTGTCTAGCGGTACTAGTAGCCCTTTCAGGGGTCTACTGTATTGCGACCGGCACATCTGTAACTCCCAACTTTATTTTCTTCTTACCTCGAGCAAGCTCTGCTTCTCGATAAGTCGAATTTAAGTTCACAATTGCTTCTAGCAGTCACTGGGATGCCCATTCTGGGCTTACCATACCTGCGATCAGAACAATTGTACCCTCTATGGCGTTTTTGCCTTCCTCATATTGCTTGGGTCATCTCCCTCGAGCAATTTGAAAAGGCGAAACCATAGAACTTCCCATTTATGATCATTATATTCTTGTGATTACTAATGGATGTGGTCTTGTTTCAGAAATTTTTGAAAAAAACTAACATGGCAGCTTCACTAACCATTACTTTCGATGAAAACAAGCACCAACTCATGCTTCAACAGAACCAAACCTCGCGCACTTACAAGCGCCCCATCAGCTGCCGAAGCGTCAACTCCCTCGGCAACTCTCTGAACTCCGGGTCAACCTCGACTCCCCGGACTATCATCTTTGGGACGCTGGGACCATTCCCACTTCCTGAGGAACAAACTGCTCCCTCCAAGAAGCAGAAACTCGCCTCTCAACGTGTCACTACCGTGACACCAAAGGCGAGCACCAGAAGGCCTGAAGCCCGTGGCAGCCCCACGAAGCCTCGTGACCAGCAAACACCAGGTCTATCCCAAGACTTGGTCCCCAAGACCTTCACCAAAGCACAAGAAGGTCCCAAACATCCACCAAGCCAGCATTCCTGGCCCCACTCAAGGAGAACCAGTTCTACCCTCTTGCTTACATGAAAGAGGAGAGACCCATTTCCAACCGACTCTCAAGTCATCCCAGCATGAGCCGGCTTGTTCCTACAAGCCCAAAATCAGATCATGCCTCACAAGGCCTCTGCAAGCATCTGCTAAGGCCTACAAACCTGCAGTTCGACCCTTCATCTCTACAGGGGCCGAACTTCAAAAATTCAAAGCTTCGCTGCAACAGGCGAAAGGACAGGGTTCGCATCCTGTCCTTGCCCAGCTGCAAAAGAAGACAGGCTCGGCTGCTGCGCCCGAGGGAGCACATCCTTCATCGTCAAAGCCCAGCCAGAGCTGACCGAAGCTCAAATTGCTCGTCGCATACGCCGCCGCGCGTCGTATAGACAAAAGAGACTAGAGAAGCAAAGGACCCAGCCTCCTACACTTCAAGTCTCTCCCAAATGGGTCGAAAAAGAAAGACCCAACCAAGTTGCTGCCGTCCATATGGTTGGAAAAAACCAGAAGGCGCCAAAATCAGCAACAAAAATCCATGTTCGACGTCCGATGACACGCAGCGTCTCAAGGACAAGAAGACATTCAGAAGAATCCCCTGCTCCTTCAAGCAAAGGACAGCAGAGTGATCCTTCCTCAAGCTCTTCTTCAAAAAGAATGAGCCTCAGCTCAGTCACCAGGACAGTTCTTCATTCGAATCACGAAGGATGAACGTCTTGGCTACAAATTCTGAGCCACCACCCGCAATCCACCTCCAGAAGATGCGATCACCGCATCCAGCAGTTGGAACAGGGCCAGCAGAGGATTGAAACTCTGATGGAAACCTTCTCCTCGCCTTCCAAAATCAGGCGAACAATGAACCTCCTCCGAATCATCAAGACGACGAGGTAAATAGAGAAGAAAATGAGTCACGCGCCCTTACCAAAAAGGACGTAGATAGTATCCTCGCCAAAGCAAAGAAGAGGATATACTCAAGGAACATGGGATCAAGCCACCATATCCCTTATGGATGGACTCGGTCCCGTTCCCCACCAAATTCAAGCATCCTACTCTCCAAACATATACGGGGAAAGGATCAGCCAGACAGCACGTCATCCACTTCAAGATCCTGACGGGAGCTATCGCGGATCAAGATGCACTCAAGATCCGCCTCTTTGCAAGTACCCTAAAAGGTACGGCCTTCGATTGGTACTCCACTGCCGGAGGACTCAATCCAAAACTGGGCCATGCTAGAGACACGCTTCCTGACTCACTTCAAAGGTGAGGATCACCCCGCTACTATGGCTCAGCTGTGCAGCCTAACAGGGGGAGAATGAATCAACATACGACTTCATTCACAAGTGGAAAGCAATGGCATACAAATGCTCTGATGTATTGCCACAAGCGTCGCTAGTCGACATCTGCCGAAACAACATGAGAGCCAGAATCGCTCCATGATCATCGGCAACAAATCAAAAAACCTGGGAGAACTCCTAGAAGCTTCCATGGAAGCTGAAACGGTGATTAAAGACCTCAACAGTCAGAAATCATCAAGAAAAGAGCCAACCGCCATTGCAACCTCTAAACCAAAGAAAAAAGAGGTCCTCAATGTGCAGACCAAGTCAGCTCCTCAGCCACCAAAGAAAGCTGAAAACAAAGCTGCGGGTAAGAG